>CM075810.1:56737638-57105861 GCA_037975025.1 Excoecaria agallocha | reverse complement strand
GTAATTGTAGTACTATATTAACAAATAAAATTCTGAAAAAATTAGAAGATCTAGGTAGTTTTACATTACCTTGTGAATTAGGAGGTAATTTTGTTGGACATGATTTATGCGATTTGGGTGCTAGTATTAATTTGATGCCTTATTCAATTTGCAGGAAATTGAATCTAGGTGATTTAAAGGAAAACCGAATGACACTTCAATTGGTGGATAGATCGGTGAAGAGGCCAACAGGAATCATCGAGGACCTACTGGTAAAAGTAGGAAATTTCATATTTCCGGTTGATTTCATGGTGATGGACATGGAAGAAGATAGAAAAGTACCATTAATTATGGGGAGGCCATTCTTGAACACAGCAAGAGCATTAATCGATGTTCATGGACAAACGGTTACTTTAAGATTTAACGAGGAGGAAATGATTTTTAATATTAATAAAATTCTAAAACACCCCTCGTATGATTTTGAAGAATCCATTTACTTTGTTGATGAGGTTCAAGAATGTGCCAACACAAAGCAAGAGGAAATCATTCTCAAAGATGAACTTCAAAGTTGCTTGATGCACCAAAGAATATGGAAGAGTTGGATGCAAAGGAGAAAAAGTTGATACAAATTTTGGAACAAGAGCATAGTGAAGATAATAAAATGGAGGATGAACCATCCCCTCCTAAGGGAGATTCTGAACTTAAAACACTTCCATCTCATTTGAAATATGCATTTTTAAGTGATAATGCTGATCCGGTAATTATTTCATCATTGTTAAAAGATTTGGAAGAAGAAATGCTCATTGGAGTCCTAAAAAAGCATAAGAGAGCAATTGGTTGGGCAACATCCGACTTAAAAGGGATTAGCCCAAGTTATTGTACATATTGCATACCTATGGAGGACAACTTTAAATCGGTGGTGCAACCTCAATGAAGGCTCAACCCAACGATGCAAGAGGTAGTGAAAAAGGAGGTATTGAAACTACTTGATGCAGGTATTATCTATCCTATCTTCGATAGTAATTGGGTAAGTCCTATTCAATGTGTGCCTAAAAAGGGGGGAATGACTGTAGTAATAAATGAAAATAATGAATTAATTCCTACACGCACGGTAACGAGATGGAGGGTATGTATTGACTATAGAAGATTAAACAATGCCACTAGAAAAGACCATTTTCCATTACCCTTTTATTGACCAAATGTTAGAAAGATTAGGAGGAAATAAATTTTATTGTTTCTTAGATGGGTATTCTGGATATATGCAAATACCTATAGCCCCGGAAGACCAAGAAAAGACCACATTCACATGTCCGTATGGAACATTTGCATATAGGAGAATGCCTTTTGGTCTTTGTAATGCACCTGCCACATTTCAACGATGCATGATGGCCATATTTCATGACTTTATTGAAAAATTTATGGAAGTTTTCATGGACGATTTCACTATTTATGGTCATGATTTTGAATCTAGTTTGCATAATCTAGCATTAGTTTTGAAAAGGTGTCAAGAAACAAATCTTGTGCTAAATTGGGAAAAATGACATTTCATGGTTAGAGAAGGCATTGTTTTAGGGCATAAAATTTCTGAAAAAGGCATTGAGGTTGACAAAGCAAAAGTTGATGTGATAAAGAAATTACCTCCACCAACTAGTGTAAAGGGCATTAGGAGTTTCCTTGGTCATGCCGGGTTTTATCATCGATTTATTAAGGATTTTTCTAAAATTGCCAAACCAATTTCTAATTTATTGCTTAAAGATGCTGCATTTAATTTTAATGCTGAGTATTTGCAGGCTTTTAACCTATTGAAGCAAAAATTAGCTAGTGCACCTGTCATTGCATCACCCGATTGGAGCTTACCATTTGAAATTATGTGTGATGCAAGTGACTATGCAGTTGGAGCAGTCTTAGGACAACGAAAGGAGAAGATTTTCTACACCATCTATTATACAAGTCATACACTCACCGGAGCCCAAGTAAATTACACCACTACGGAGAAGGAACTCTTGGCAATAGTCTTTTCCTTTGAGAAATTCAGGTCTTATCTCTTAGGATCAAAAATTATGGTATGGTCAGACCATGCTGCATTGAGACATCTTTTTGCAAAGAAGGATTCTAAACCAAGACTTATCCGATGGGTGTTACTACTTCAAGAATTTGATGTTGAAATTAAAGATAAAAAAGGCGCAGAAAATTTGGTGGCTGACCATCTATCTAGATTGGATCATGCTAGTATTGAAAAGAGAGAAATTTCTGACTTATTTCCTGATGAACATATTTGTGCTTGTTATACTTATGCAAATTCAGTTTCATGGTACGCTAATATAGCTAATTTTCTTGCAGGTGGCTATCTTCCTAAGGAATTCACTTGGCAATAAAAGAAAAAGCTCATAGCGGATGCCAAGCACTACCTTTGGGATGATCCATACCTTATCAAGATATGTCCGAATCAAATACTAAGAAGATGTGTACCGGAATCAGAGCAAGAAGCTGTCATGAACCAATGTCATGGAGGAGAAGTTGGAGGTCATCACGGACCCAATAGAACAGTTCAAAAAATACTCCAATCAGGTTTTTTCTGGCCTACTTTATTTGAGGATGTGAGATCTTTTATAGCTACTTGTGATATATGCCAACGAGTAGGGAATATATCCAAAAGAGATGAGATGCCTATGAACAATTTACTAGAAGTAAAAATCTTTGATGTTTGGGGCATTGATTTTATAGGACCTTTTCCAAATTCATTTGGGTTTGAGTATATTTTGGTAGCAGTGGATTATGTGAGTAAATGGGTAGAGGAAATAGCTACTAGGACATTTGATGCAAAAATTGTGCTGGAATTCATTAGAAAAAATATTTTCACTAGATTTGGAGCACCTAGAGCTATTATAAGTGATGGAGGCAAACATTTTGTCAACCATCAATTTAAGATCGTACTTAAGAAATTTGGTGTTAAGCACAAAATCACAACCCCATACCATCCTCAAGTCAATAGACAAGTGGAAGTATCTAATAGGGAGTTGAAATCAATCTTAGAAAAACAGTAAATAACTCTAGAAAAGATTAGTCTCTTAGGTTAGATGAGGCTTTGTGGGCTTATCAAGCTGCATTTAAAATTCCTATAGGTATGTCTCCCTTTAGAATTGTTTTTGGAAAAAAATGTCACCTTCCAATCGAATTAGAACATAAAGCATATTGGGCTACCAAATTTCTTAACTTTGATTTGAGAAATGCAGGAGAAAGGAGAAAATTGCAACTCAATGAACTCGATGAAATTCGACAATGGTCATATAACAATGCTGCACTTTATAAAGAAAAGACCAAACGATGGCATGACAAGCATCTAAGGGTAAAAGATTTTGCTCTGGGAATGTTAGTGCTTCTTTATAATAGTTGTCTTCGTTTGTTTCCAGGAAAGCTGAAATCGAAGTGGCTTGGACCATATTAAGTGATATCAAGCAGTAATTTTGGTGCAGTGATGATCAAAAGCTTAAAAGATGGACGTGAATTTATAGTTAATGGTCATCGACTGAAACCATACCAAATCGGACAACAAGTGGTTGCTGAAGCAACCATAGTTTTTCAAGATACTTAAAAATGGTTTGAAAAGTCTAGCTGGAGACTTTTAAAAACTCAGAACTTCTAATATTTCTCTCTTTTCTATCTTTTCTATTTACAGTTAAGTTTGTGTGTTTCTGCATTTTTTTTAGTGTTTGAGTGTTTTTGATTCATGAAAAGAGGACATGCTTCATATTTTTAAAGCTTAAAATAGAAAAAATTGCATATAAGGAAGAGTTTTGTATATATGTGTTTCAAAAATGAATTAATTGAGGTAGGAAAAAGTATGTACACATGACCATGTGTGGTTCTCTCTATACCATCACGTGGCCACGGGTTGATGAGGTGAAAAATTCATTTGATACAAGTGACCACGTGTATTTACCAAGAGAAACATTACGTGGGCACAAGTTAACTTCTGCTCCCCCATTTTCCATTCACATGACCATGTGAAGTTCAAAGGAGAACCATCACGTGGTCACGTATGCCCAAAGAACAAAGGCACACGTGACCACGTATGGTTCTTCCCATGAACCTCACATGGACACATCTTTTCCCACTGCCTATATACATACTTTCACGACATTTGTTCTCCTTTTTCTCATTTTCTTTACTCTAACCCGTGCCCATGCCTCACCACCACGAAATTCACCCATGCCCACGAATTTTCACTCCCCACTGATCATCGCCATCTCTATTTGCTTTCTCTTTAGTTTTCTCTCTCTTCTACCCATCATCTCTTCCTTCTCCATAGTGTCTTCATTGTTTTAGGTTTTTCACAACTCACACACACCACCTCAACTTTGTGCTGCAATTTTGGTGTGATTCTCACTTCCAAGTAAGTATTTACTCTCATTACTCCTTAATTATTATTTGCTTATCATCCATTGTTGTGTTTTGTGCAATTTTTGTTCATGAATGTTTAGTTTTTAGGTTACTTTGCACGTCACATTTTGTTTGTATATTAATTCCTTTTGTTTCTTTGGATGATTATGAGCATTATACGCATGTTCTAGATGCTTGGTATGCAATTGGATAGTGAACAATCTTTGTTATGCTTTTCAAATTAATGCTCAAATTTGTGCTCATAACATGCTTGATAAAATGCCTCAATGAGTTTTTTTCTTTACAAACATTTAACTTTCACTCTTGGATAGCATGTTTGTGTTTTGCAAGGATACATTATGACTTAATTCACCTCTTCCAATATTGGTTCATAGGGTTATTCATGCATGATAGGCATTATGTTTAACATAATCTTTGTGCTCAACTTTTGAATGTTTTGTTATGACTATCATTTTAATCATCACATATGCCGTCCACATCTCTCATTGCACCCAAGAGTGTTTCACCTTTTTCATTTCATTACTTCTTATATCAGCGCATGCATACTGTGGTTACATCTTAGTCTATTTTGGGTTAAAAGTTGATACATACAATATGTTTTTCTTTATTTGTAGTGGCACCTCGAAGGACTAAATACCCTGATGTAGCAAGTTCATCCGGTGTACGAATTCCATCGTATGTGGATAGGGCAAAGATCAATAAATTTGACTACTTCAGCAAATGTACCTATGTCTAGCCCGCCTATTTAAGCCACTTGTTCCTCAATATCCCAGCTGGAAATTTGTGGGATCATGATATAGAACCTTTGATTCAAAGTATTAGCTGGGGGAAGTTCGTTGAAAAGAAACCTAAAGTATATCCAGATATGGCATGGGATTTCTTGTATTCTTTTGAGTGCTATTTCAAGAGAGATGCAGATGACGGCACGGTCGGTTTTAAGTTTGGTAAGAAAGGATATTCTTTGACTTTCAGTCAATTTTCTGAAATTTTAGGATTTGTGCCAAATGCCCCAACTGAATTGGAAGATACATCCCCTGTGGAGAATTGGGAACGAGTTAAGGATCTTGAATTAGATGAGCCATGGGTAAGGGGACAATGCAAGGTCCATGCTTTAAGGTCTCATGCATTAAGAATCATTCATCGTTTTCTTGCAAAGAGTATTTACAACAATTTGAAGAATGCAAACACTATTAGTGTATCTCAAGCAATGGTTCTCCAATACATGATGGATGGAATAGCACTAAACGGAGCAGGCATTTTAGCTACTTGAACTAAGGACTTGTAGAAAATGCCAGGACACATTGATAATATTTCTATAGGATGGATAGCTACAGTTTTAGCTTCTACAGTTGTGAATTCGGTTTATGGAGAACCACTTAAAGGAGATTTGCCTTGTATTGATAATAAAATGATGAAAAGGATGAAAATTCCAATCCCTAAGCCTCGTGGTCATTGGGCAACTCGGAAGGAGTATTTAAGAGAAAACAATATTCGGGTTGAGGAGCAGCAAGAGGAACCAAATGAGGAGTATGTTGCCACAGCTGTGCCTTCCCCCATCAATGAGCCTACAACACCGGAATGGGAAGCATCATTTAATCAATTAAGTAGCTGGATGGATGCTTAACAGATTAGACTCGATCAAATGCAAGGAAGAATGGATATGCTTCGTGATACGGTCATGGAAGGAAATAGGAGAGTTGAGCATTTTATCCATCACTTTTGGCAGCGGTTTCTTCCACCACCACCTCCACCGGAATAGATCATCATTTGTTGTGGGCAGCAAACTTTTAAGGAGGGGGTAGCCTCTTTTCAGGGAGTTTGTTTTCTAATTTCTTTTCTTTTTCATGAATCAAACTTTGTTATTTTGTGTTTTGTGTTTTATTTTTGTTTCTTTTGTTTTCTTTTATTTTCTTAAGTTTGCAAATTATATTAAAGACTTATATAGTTCACCTTTTCATTGAATTCGCATGAAAACTTAGTTTGCCTTAGTTAACTTCAAAACTTGGAACACCTTGAGCTTGGATATGGAATATGCATATTTTGGACCTTTGCTTAACTAGAGAACATTTATGTTGCTTAATATGCCTTTGGATAGGTTAGTCTTCAACTAGATAAATGTTTGTTAGTTTTCAAATTCTTAAATGCACTTAGACCAGTTTTAACTTAGAGAAAAATAAATAAATGTAATGAAGTAGTGAAGTAAGAAAATTTAGAGCACTAGAACCTTCCTTATCACCCTTCAAAGCATATGAACAACTCAAGCAACTTAGAAAATGGTCTAGGCAATAATTTTCTTGATAAACTTTCTTAAAAACTTGTTTCCTACCTTGATGAAATTATCCTTTGTTAAGCCATTTTGAGCCTATAAAGTATGCTTAATGCGTACCATTAATATTATCTTGTTACACCTAATGTTTTAACCATATAACCTAAAAAGCATTTATCTCAACCTATGGAATTGGTCATTCTAGGATTAAATGGATGCATGAAAAGAGTAAAGTTTTATTGGGTGAAGTAACGAAGTTTTAGTAAAGTTATTGATGAAGTCAATTGAAAATATACCTTGTATTACCTTGAGGTTAGCTTGTAAATTCCAGGTCATTAAAAAAAACTTTTGAAATTTCAGAAAAGGAAGAAGAAAGAAAAATAAAAGGGAACTAGCAAGTATGAAAAAATATGAGTGTGGGGTAGTACAAGGAAAAAATGGAAAAATAATGTCTTATTGGTGAAAGGATATATTATCTCTTAAAAGAAAGTGTGAAATTAAGGCAAGGATGAGCAAAATTTGTGTTGTCTAAGTTAATGGGGTTTTTGTAATCTATTGTGTTTTAGAGTGGCTATATTCATTTTGATTATCCTTTATCCATTCCTTGATAAACATACCCTTAGCCCCATTACAACCTTTGAAAGACCTATGTGATTTTAAGTTTGTTTTGAGTTGTTTAGCGGAGATGACCTACGGGTTCCGGTGCTAAAGGAGAGGCCTATTGTGTTTCTAGAGTTTCAAGCATGAAATCGATTGTATGCTTATGCATTCATATATTCTATAATTCATTACCTAGTTGTATTGATATTTTGATTTTCAAAATTACTTAAAATGATTTGGTCTTGCACACACTCAAGGAAACTAGCTTATATTCTCTTGTTGAAGAAAATCTATTTGGAGTTTATATTAAGTGCTTGTGTTAAAATGCTAAGTTTGATTTTGAAATTGCATATCTTTATACAAGTTTGATGGTTTTGAATGAGGGTTTGTTCTAAATTGCTTGAGGGCAAGCAAAGTTTAAGTGTGGGGTATTTGATAAGTGTGAATTATATATAGTTTTTGATATGTTTTTAGTTGTGTCATTTAGTTGTTTTAGTTTTATTTATGCTAAATTAGAGTTAATTTATTGATATTTTTGCTTTTGGGGTTAATTTTGTGTTTTGTGTGATTTTCAGGGTTAGATTGATATAAAAGGGCTTGAAGTGTAAAAAGTGCAAAGTTTAGGGCCATAAGTGCAAATATGAAGAATTTAGGCAAAAAATGAGCGTTCAGTCCAGAGCCTTCACACGTGACCACGTAAAAATACTGAAGAATTTCACACGTGGCCACATGAAGATTTGATACATAAAGTCGTGGCTACGTGAAGGGATGGAGTTTGAAGGGACATGGCCACGTAAAGGACTTTTGGAAGAAGAATAAGGTAAACACGTGACCATGTGGATTCCAGTGAAGGACCACACGTGGCCACGTGTGGAGGAAGAATAAGGGGAGTCATGGTCACGTGTAGAGAAGGCATATTAAGAGCCGTAGCCACGTGATCCAGTTCTCCTATATCGCGAAGGATTTTCGAGCTTCCTGTTTTAGCAGAATTTGATTCCTATTTTACGATTGGAGTTTAACATGGAGTCTATTACAATTTTGCCTATAAATAGTAGTCCAAAACACAGAAGAAAGGATCATCAATCATTAGGATCTTTGTTTTCTTAGTTGTTTTTACATTCTTTGTTTACTGTTTTCTTCAAAACGTTGTTTTAATTTTAAGAATGGTTTGTGAGTTGTTTTCTTTGACTTTTGCTAAAGGATACTTGAATCCTTAAACTTGTATTGTTATGACTTGAGTTTGTTCTTCAATTCAATGCAAGTTGGTTATTTCTTGGTTCTTAAATATATTCTTGTCTCTTCTCAATTTTAAGTTAATTATTAACTTGATTAAGCATTGGTTTATTAATTGATTTAAGTTGAATAATGACTTGCATGCTCTTAGGTTAATTTAGTTGGATTAATGCATGATTATAATCTGAATAAGCTATAATTGTGTGTTGATTTGAGTAAGTTAAGATTAAGAAAAGGGTAACCAAGAATAGGTGAAAGTTAAATCTCTTAAGAAAGGCTTTAATAGACATCTAGGGGACTTAATTCAGTTCTTTATGCTAAGTGTTAAGTATATCTGAATAAGAAAATTTGATGCTTGGAATGATAATCTTGAATAAAGTTATCTGGTTTTATTAAACTGAATTCCCCATAATCACTTGTATGCTTCTTTTATTTAAGTCATAGCAATACTTGTTAAGGTGGATAGTCCTTTAGTGAAAGTTGTCTTTAATATTGATTTTTAACTCATCTAATTTACTTGTTTTCAACAAATCTCTTTTTTACTTTAGCTATTTCAATTGTTTATTTTGGTTTTAAATTATTGTTTTTAGTTTTAATTCTTCAATCATCACAAATTTGGGATTTCTTTTCTTTCTTTTGCACAAAAAATTAGTTTTGAAATTAAAATAGCACATACAAGCACAAGTTTCCCTTGGGTTCGATATTTTAGGTCATAATTTTATTTCCCTATATTACTAGCCGATCTAGTACACTTGCTAGAATTCGATCAATAGATAGGTGCCTATAGGGATGTTGTAGCTGCCACCGTTGATCCCGTTTGGATCTAAAATATAGTTGATCACATTTGGATCATAAAAAACCCTATTTTGGTTATTAGCCGACCTCATTTGGGTTTGCTTGATCAGTTTACAGTAGAGTTGGCCCAATTTTGATTTATAGTTTCTATATCTTCTGATATCTACCATTTTGATACCTTTGGGTATCCACTGTTCCCATTATACACCTTTAGAACTTAAGTAGGTCAAAATAATGTATGAATACATTACAGTTATTATAGTATGATGATTAAATATGGTATATGAAATACATGATACATAAATGAGGCTACATTATAAAGATGAGTACTTGGCAAATTAGAATCACCTAGTCATGTTAGACCAAGAAGTCATACATATGAACTTGTTTGATATTAATGTGTTATCAATGTTCTAATTGATGAATACATGATCTTCATAGGAATATGCTTCTTATAAGATTATATATATATATATGTTATCTTCATAAGCAATAATGTATAGCATTTGGAAAATCATGAATGTGAAGTGAAGGAGCATTATGTTGTCTTACGTATGAAATCCTTGTGATGGATTTAATATTTTTCCTACATTTAGAATTGCATGATACATGAAATTGTACATATAAAATGCGTTGTTTTGTTAAAGTACTGATATGTAAAGGTATATTACCATAAATACATGACAATTATTTAGTATTGAGTAAATGAGATAACAGGTAGGTATGACTCACCATACAGTAATAATTAGTGAACTATAAACTCATAAATTGTGAAATTGATTTATTTGGAGACCAAATTGTAAGAGATATGTATAAGCATGTATGTTGGTTATGTCTTTTAACTATTTTATGATCTTGTATGATTTTCTTATAATTACTCATTTAATTATTTCTATTGGGAAATGACATGCAATACCTTATATCTAATGGTAAATCACTTATAAACTTGTACATGGTGAACTGGATATAACTTTGATTTGAGATGGAAATAAGATAATAATTCAACACATGAGTAATCTGATAAATAATCAAGAAAGATTGGGAAGTCATGTGATTAGACAAAAATAACATACAAGAATTCAAAGTAAACTTATGTGTAAGACTTTAAGTGTTAAATGAATATTAATAAGAGTAAGACCAATAAGCAGTCGAAATATTATTAGGAAATTTATAATGGTTATAAGGATAAAATATATAATATAGTACCTAAAGTAAAAATATTGTAAACACATTTTAAATGATTCGTTCATGTGCTAAAGTATATAATTGTATATATTTGCATTTTGACGACCTTTTAAAGCTCATGTTTTATTTTTCCCACTAAGCTTTATAGCTTAGCACGGGTGTTTCATTCATCTAGGTTTATGAGGTGATATCTGCTACTAGATGGCCAACTCAAGTCATCAAGAGAGACTATTGTACACTTTTATTTTAGGCTCTTTGTATATTGTAATGTTTTAATCAGTTGCTATATTTTGTAAAGAGACTCTAATATATATTGTAAAGTTTTAATAGTATAGCATTATTATGTATTAAGTTGGAATATATATTCTCTGTATAGTTTATTTATGTTTAAGTTGCACTGTTACACTTGCATAATGAGAATGATAAAGTGATATGTATAGGTTAAAGGATAAGGGTGCTACATTAACCCTCTCTTAACTCATATTATGCCAAAGAATTAAAAGGCGCACTCAAGCATAACAAAAATCCCTAAAGTAGTCCATATAATTGTATATTACATCATAAAAAATAATGGAATAAAAAGATATTGATACTTATGGCTAGGAAAAATCATTCATAAAATGGGGGATTTGTTTGTTCTCATTTGGATGGGCATGTTATTTCCCGCATGTATTTATAAAAAATGGAAGAATCTTGGGTTGTGTTTTTGGATAAAAATAAGGGCATTAGACCCATACAACTTTTGAAAAATGGTGTTAGTTAATTTAAGATAGAAAACATTTGGTGATAATAAAAAAATAACCTTACTTTAAGTATTACTATGTATGTGAAAAGATAGGACATTGATCCCCTTTTTTTACAAAAAAAAAATCCACTCAAACTTGAATAAAATCCATCAATGACTTTTGTGTATATCATCTAATTAAAAAAGTAAAAAGAAAACCCATAAATCATTAGAAGAGTAAAATGACACACATAAATTAGGTTATTTATTAGGTTGGGAACATTGGTTCCCTTATGCACATTTATAAAAACTCTTTTATGTGATTTTTGGGATAAAAAGTGAAAATTGATCCATTTTATGTTAAAAAAAAACTAGATTAGTTAAGTAGAAAATATTTCAAGTGAATTTTCCTAATTAATGGTTGAAAAACTTTTATTATTACAACTGATTTGAAATAAAAATATAAAAGAATAATATTGCAGGCCCCAAATAATAGATAAATGAGGAAGTATAGTAAATCCTAAGTTAATTTATGCTACCTCATTCTCTAATTCTCCAACACAGTCCAACATATGGGTGCATTATTATACATTAAAATGGATACAAAAATAACACTAGTTAATAGAATGACATAAGAACTAAATTAAACAAATAATAATTAATTAAACTTAAATTATTCTAATATCAATTAATATAGATAATGAAGTTACAAAAATATTATAAATAAAACAAAAATAAGAAAATAAAATGTATGATTCATTTTGAAATTCATATAGCATTTATTTGGCACATGCATATTAAAGCATTGAATAAACGTAATAATTAAATATATAAATATATAAACATAACTGAAAGAAAAAATAATTAAATAGATTTAATAAAATAAATACCCAAATATGAATGAACATAATAAAAAGGATAATTAAAGATACATAACATATTTAATAATAATAACAACAACAACAATTATAATGAAAATAACAATAATAATAAAAGTACAATAACAGCAATAATAATACAAATGATAAATAAAGATAAAATTATAAATTTTGAACACAAATTAAGTAACATTTCAATGTGAAATTGCTATAAATTAAATACAAGATAAATAAAAAAAAGTAAGAAAAAAGAGAAGGTAGCATGAAAGCAAGTGAAAGGGGTGAGCCAAAAGGTGAGTCATGTAGCAAGGATAACAAGCCAAAGAGCGAGTTATGGAGCATAAATGGTGAGTCAAAGGCGAGTTGCGGGCTAAAGTCGTGAGTCACCTTGCAAGATACGTCCTTGACCTGTGACTTAACCTAGAAAGTTACTCACAACATAAGAATGACGCCATGAAACTTACCAAAACTTATCAAAATGCATTTCAACACTACAAGAAAATACTCAATTAGTAATGGCAATTGGCAACGAAAATTATTGATTTTAAGAGAAAATATGGATTTGAATTAGACATCATCCCACAAAATATACTATATAAATTAATTTCAAATCTTATCGTAAACCAACCAAACCATTTTTGAACCCCGTTCCTTTAGCTTTATTCTTGTTTATAGCCTAGAGCCTCGAGTGCCTCTTATCTATATCATGTCTTCAACCACTATGAGAATGACATATCTAAAGTATACCTTTAACATCAATAAAAATAAAAAATAAATACAGCATTCTATAACAATTGCAACTACAAAAAAGAAAAAAATAGTATCTATGTGTAGGGCATTAAGAAGATACCAGCTCCTCATTTTGAGATATTCTTGCTTTTAAGTATTCTACTAATATGTTAACTTGTTGAAGTTTCTTAGCTAGGGATTGCTTCTACAAAAGTAGAAAACTCTATGCCTGCTTTGTCTTCATGCTCTCAGAAACAAGCTGCAGTTTAAAATTATAATGATATGGTATAAATAGATAAAGCTACTCGTAACTACCAAATAATGTAATAAATCATATTCATCTAGACACCATTATAGATACTAAAGACAAAATTTCAAATTTACTTTAGTTTGAATATATATATTATAAGACTAGCTTTACTGAATGTGTATGATCTTGAAAATAAATAGTACTAAATATATACATGTTAATGAAACTTATAAACTAATAAATCTTTAATTCCCTTCACGAATTTACTTTTGTTACTAGTAAAATTGATGAAATCTATTTCATTGGACTTTAATGCATTTATATAAATAGGACAATAGAGTATAGAGAGGAAAGGAAAATATCTAAAAAGTTTTCTTTCTAAACAAATATCTAAGTACCCAAATAAAAGAATAAAAATCTTTTAAAAGGATAAATCAACACCATAACAAAGCAGAGCAATAAGCCATTAATAATCATGAAATTTCCAATTTACTAAGTAAGGAAAATATCAATCCCCAATTTAACACAAATAAAGCCTTACCCACCCAATTTGGTTAATTTCAAAATATAATGATTATCAAATTATAGATAGCCATTCAATGAAATCAGATAAATAGTAGGATTAATCAAAATTCAATCTTTAACTTTAAGGTAATAGGTACAAGGAGAAAGTTAGATGGTAGTAAGGAGAATCAAACAAATATATTAAGATTTCACATAATATTAGTGAAACATATTATAATTACCTTTATACAGAGGTAATGCCTAACAAATCAAAATCTGCTGGCTTATCAAGTCTGATACTAATTTGTTAAGACGGATGTGAAATTCAAGTGGTTTACTACGTCTTAGAGTCGATCAAGAGTATTGACCTTCACTATGCTTTGCAGATCTTTCATTAATACAAACTAATCTGTTCTCACATTAGCTTTTATGAACTCTGATCTATCTAGCCAATATACACAAGCTATATAGCTTTTACATCAAACATACTATTTAACTTTTTCTACATTATAACAATCCTATTTGCTACCACAAACTAATTTCTCCATTTCAAGCACAACATACACATTTTTCTTTTTCCCCACCTACTTCTAATAGTCCAATTTGTAAATTTAACAAATCTTATTAAGTAAATTTAAATAAGTGCCTACAAAACTATAAGGCATCCAATTAGTAAATAAGTATGCTAACTTGGTGTTTAGAGAAAAGAAAAATTGCACAAATTAATAGCAAAATGCAATAACTCTAAAGAGACATAAAAACAAAAATAATCAAAGAAATTGGCTTGTAGTTATGGTTGGGAATTACACTTAAAAGATGCTGTCAGAATTCAAAATTTTAAAAGTAGGCTACTGATTCACGTACTCAAAAACATAACTTATCTACATATATTCAATTCCCATCACTCAAAAACATATAAATATATGATGCATAAATGGAACACCAATTAATATATAGCCGTTGTGAGTTTGATAAGAAATTAAACTTACAGTAGCAATTACAATTATTACAAAGGTAAGTAAATCAATATCCCATTATAAAAAAGATTTATTCAGTTGATAACAACAAAGTATTTGTTTTCACATTGGAAGAAAATAGATTATCAGTTCAACATCACATGAGCATCTTTCTATATCTACATTATGTTAAAAACTAATAGTAAAACTGAAATCCTTCATATGTTTCAACTTTTATGAATTTTGATAATTATTTAATCTTTTACAATTTATAAATCACACCAACCATAATCTTTAAATATTTTATTCTCATATAACTTTTCACCAAGTTAAGACATAAAGAGACCAAACCTAATATAAAAATCAAAATTAACACATTGACACTACTAGAAAAATCCCAATTCCTAATGAAAAATGCAGATGAAATTAGGTGAATTTTCATAGAAAATTAAATTTTTTGATTGAAATTACAAACAAAAAAAGTAGTACGGGAATCGGCTGTAGGTACTTTTCCCGATGGAAAATATTTCTGTTGGTAAATTTACCGAATGATAAAATATAATGCCCTAAATTTTTTGCATCTGTCATATATGGTATGATTTAGAGCATGAATATTTATCCTAAAATAAATTTCAAAATAAACGAATTTGAATAAGACAGAAAAATTGGACAATATGTAAAAGTTAAACATGCTCGGGCCAGAAAAATTCTAGGATAGGTGACCCGACGGGTAGTTTTTCCTGAAAGAAAATTATGAAATCTAGTATTACATGGAGTTCAATGGTAGAATTTGAGAAGAAAACAAGCTTATATTGACCCTTAAATAGGATAGAGAAGTTTTTATCTAGTACCGTAAAAAGGGTTAATTGAAAGTTTGACAAAAATTTGAATAAGTGTATTGACCTCTGAAAATGATTCTAATGGCATAAATATGTTATTATTAACTTAAGTGAACTATGTAATGTGAAAAAATAAGTATTCTGGCAATTTCAAAATTTTGGATCTCGAATTAGTTGTGCATACTATCTAATCCAGAAGTATAATGCAATGATATCAGAATTCTTCAAAATTTTAACCATATGCTCCTAAGAAATTTGGTGCATGCAGGGTAAAATTTTGTAGCATTCTGACATTGGAAACACTAGTTTCAGAAAAATGGTTGAGAAATTGGGAAAAATGACTGATTAAAGTTTTGATGAAAATTTTAAAATAGCATATGACTTGTAAAAATCATCAAAATTTCCAATTCGACATGAAATTTTATGTAGAGTATTTTGATGTAAAAAAATAAATTTTTCAATGCGTCGAGATTTTGCTTGTCGAACTGCCTTGGGTGAATCGAACTAAAAATGGACTTTGATTGAGCCAAAAATTTATATGGAGACTTAATTTATGATTCTATAAATTATGGAATAGATTTAGAGTAAAATGGAGTCAAGGAAGAGAGAGATATAATTTTTATGTACTTATTGGGCTTGTAATTTTAGTTTGGTCTTGAGTTAGGCCCAATTGCCTTAACTAAGTCCATCTAGCCCATTAGCCTTCGTATAAAAAGTCAAAATGATTTTAAATTTCTATAGTGCTCTATATGCTTCTCCTCTCTTCCTTGGCTTCTCTTTTTTGGTCGACTCTCTTATTTCCCTTTTCTTCTTATCCTTTCTTATAATTTCTTCAAATTTCTCCTAAAATTCAAGCCTCAACACTATATTTTAGCCCTTCTACTGCATGATGGCAGGCCCTAAACTTTATTTTAAGTAAAAGAAGTAGGGGAAACTAAGGATTCAAGCTTATGTCTTTGAAATCATGGTAAGTGAAATCAAGGTTTTTAATCTGAATTGAAGACTCTAATAGTTAGATATAGGTATATAATTTATTATTATGTTGTTATATTGGATTAAGAAGGCTAATTGATGGGTAGCTTATTGCCTTATTGGTTCAGCCACTTGGGTATTTGAGAGGAGCATGGTGTTCTTTAATGAGGGATAAAAGAATTAAAGATTAAGGAGTACGAGGCAAGGAAATAAGGTATGTAGATATAAACTACCCTTAATTTTATATAATTCTTGAATTAAATTATGAATTTTACATTAGATAACTATGTCAGTTTAAGAAATAATTTGAGATAACAGTGGAAAATAAGGATATATTATAAAACAAATGAGAATAGAAGAAGAAATCAAGTAATTAGTGGGAAAGCTAATTGATTTCGGGTTGTACCCTTGGAAATTTTAAGTCAAATATGGTGATTTGTAAAAGATTAAATGTATTTGTAATATCATAATGATAAATAAATGTATTATGGTGAAATTGAGATAAAAATAATATATGGGTATGAAATTATATATGAAACATAATGATGTTCATGAGGATAACTAAACGATATTAAAGTAAAGTAAATGTTAATTAATATATACTAATATAAATTAGTGTTAGAAATATAAATAACATAAAGCAAATCATGAAGTAATTATGAATGAAAAAAAAATTATATGTTGGACAAATTATATAAAATGGAGTATGAAGTGACAAATTGATAGTAAATAGTACTTTACAAATAAAAATATATTATACTAACTTAGAGGAGCATAATTAGAATAATTTAAGCTAAATAAATATATTAACATAATGTGCACAATAGGTATGTAGTGATGTAACATTGCATGGGTATATACATAAGTGAATAAAAGTGTGAAATAAATTGATATAAATTAATAGTGTGATGAATTAATGTAAGATGAACATAAATAATATGAGATAACAATTTAAAAACACTAGATTACATAATGGCTGAATTAGACATCTATAATTAATATAGCAAAATTGGTTAACTTATTTGGGTAATTAATAAAAATGGAGTAATATAAGATATAAGAAATATCATAGGAATGACAATAATAAAAAGGATTTATGGTTGGAAAAAATATAAAATCGCCAAAATATATTTAATAGGATGTACAATGTATAATGGATGTGTAGTTGAGTAATTAATAATAATTAAGTAAAAGAAAGCATAAGAAATGTAATAATGTTGACTAGGGTGGAAAAAATGAGAAAGGTACCTAATTATGTAATAGTTACATAATGTGAGAAATTAATAAAACTTTGGATCTATCAAGTGTAATTATTTCAAGTTATCATGAAATGATATAAATGGATAAAAGTTATGTATGCGAAGAACGGTCAATTAGTGAATGGCCTATTTTGCATAATAGCTTGATTTGGCCATATTATGGCAACATTATGTGTATTTCTGAGAATTATGCAGTTAATAAGTTTAAGAGATTAAGAATTAAATCCTGAGCATGTTAACATAAATAAAGCAATTATTGTGTATAATGATGAAAAAATAACAAAAAGTATGGAAATGTAATAAATTATTATGCCTTTAGTGTTAGTGGGTAGCCTAGGATCCTATGATAGTGTGGCTAGCCATATGGGCACTTATCTCGTAGTGTTCTATATCTGTAGTACCATTCTCTATTATTGTTCTAGAAAAAAATATTGCTATTCCGTTAGCTAGCTCATTATGGATATACCGAGGAGCAGTCACATACTCTTAAGTAGTATGGACACTCTTGGTGACTTGATTTATTTATCCGCTTATCCGATTAGTGGTTTTCCACTACTAGGAATAAAGATGTAAATTTTATATGTGAACAGAAGAAAGAGAGTAATTATAACTTTTAAAAGAAATTATAAATGTTCATAGATAGGAAATAAAGTGAACATAATGAGGTTAATAAATTAGTTGGGGCAAAATGATAATTATGTAAGAAAGTCATAATTTGGAATGTTAATTAAGAGATAAGAATATCATATTATTAGTTGGGTCAGCAATTAATGGAAAATATAACAAATCAGTTAACAAGGATAAAAAGGTAATTATATCACTAATATAGTGGTTAAAGAAATTAAATTGAGTAAGTTTGTGAAAATGAGGTAAAATCGTAAATAAGTTAAAGTTTAGGGACCAAAAATGTAATTTGCCATCAATAACAAGAATTGCAGGGATTAAATCATAATTTACGTACCTAACTTAAATTAAAAGCCAAAGAAAGTTAAATTGGACAAAACTGAAGTCAAATTAGTCAAAATGAGTGAAAAGTCAAACTTGGGGATTAAATTGGAATTTTCCATCTAAATTTGGAAAATGTCAAAATTTTGTAAGAAAATAATGACAGAAAGATTGAGGATAAATTTGAGTTCAGTGAGAATAAATTATGGATTTATGTGATGAAAGGGGATATAAAGGAAAGCAAACAAACTTAAGTGAGAAATTAAATAAAGTTAAAAGCAATGAATAGTGAGCACAGGGGCTAAATTGTAATTATACATCAAATCGTAAATTTTATAGAATTCAATAATAAGGAATGAAATATAAAAGAAAGTAAAGAAAAAGAGGTGAATTCAAAATTTAGTAAAGTTAATTATGCAAAAATAACCAAAGACTAAAATGAAATTTGGCATCACTTGAGGTAATAAAACTTGAATAAGGAAAAAGGCAAAAAGGAAATTTGGAAAAAACTTAAATAAGTAATGAGTGAAATTATAATGTATTAAAGATTGAGAAATAAAAGATGAACTTGTGGATCTAGTCAAGAGAATATAATTAAGGATTAAATTGAAAGATGTGCAAAAAATTTCATAGTGAAAAATACTAAAGGAGAAATGAGAGATAAACTAGCAATTTGGAGAAAATAATTAACTAATATAGATTTAGTTAGAAAAGATGAGGAATTCAAAAATAACAGCTGGTTGAAGTACAATAAAATACCAATTAATTAACGAGCAAAATATTTTAAGTAATGAAGAAATGAAATTACATGACAAACGTTATACATCTCAGTAACTTTTGATTTAAGATATGATAATGACAACAGAAAAATTTTGTTTTAAAAATTTTATGAAAGTAAATAAGTAAAATTAAGAGGAAATTAAGAATCAAGCAAATATGAGAAATGTGAGGGCAAAAGTATACAATTATGTGAAATTCAGATAACAAAAAAAAAGAAGTTCAAGATTTAAAGTCAGTCAAAATGAATTAGAAAATTTGTAATATATATATATATATATATATATATATATATATGTAAGAGGAGAAATAAGAAAATAATAATAATAATAATAATAAAAGCAAAAGAAGATAAAATTTGTGTTGGTGAAATTTTGTGTAGTTATATCCACCTCTAGGAAATAATGTTGCTTAGCATGCGGTTTTTTGACTGCGTACAGGAATAAGAGATGTCGGGATATGAAGAAGAAAGATCGAAGGGCGTGTACATAAAGTCATTAGGATCATATAAACTGGGGCAGAATTGTTTTGTAATTATGTTTATATTTTATATTTCAGTTATTATTTTATTAATTAATGATGTTGGTTACTAGTATATGTGTATATTTTTATAGTAATTATTTATAAACATATGGAATTTATAGATGAGTGTAGGGTGTTACATAAAATCATCCGTTGTTAATTCCTTTAGAAGGTGCAAAACAAAAAATTATCACCGATTACGTTATTTACAGATGGAAATAAGTATTCAGTAGATAAATTTTTTATGGAATGATGTGTTCCATAGGGAAAAAATAGAAAATGCACAAATTAATAGCAAAATGCAAGAACTATAAAGAGAAATGAAAATAAAAATAATAAAAAAATTACTTTGCAGTAATGGTTGGGAATTAGACTTAAAAGATGTTGTCATAATACAAAATTTGAAAAATAGGCTTCTAATTCACATACTAAAACACATAACCTATCTACATAGATTTAACTCTCATCACTCAAAAACATATAAATATACAATACATAAATGGAACACCAATTCATATATAGCCATTGTGAGTTTAATAAGGAGAGAAAACTAACAGCAGCAATTGTAATTATTGCAAAGGTAAGTAAATCAATATCCCACTGCAAAAAAGATTAATTAAGTTTATAACAACAGAGCATTTGTCTTCACATTGGAAAAAATAGATTACTAGTTTAACATCACATGAGCATTTTTCTATATCTAAGCTAAGTTAGAAACTAATAGTAAAACTAAAATCCTTCACAAGTTTCAACTTCTATGAATTTTGGTAAGTATTTAATCTTTCACCAGTTATAAATCACACCAACCATAATCTTTAAATATTTTATTCTCATATAACTTCTCACCAATTTAAGGCATGAAAAGACCAAATCTAATATAAAAAACAAAGTTAACATATTGACACTATAAGAAAAATCCGAATCCTGATGGAAAATGCTGATAAAATAGGTAAATTTTTGTAGGAAATTAAATTTATCAATGGAATTTACCAATGAAAAAAGTAGTAAAGGAATCGGTTGTAGGTACTTTTCCCAATGGAAAATATTTTTATCCGTAAATTTATCGATGGAAAAAATCATCCGTCGTTAATTCTTTTGGAAGGTGTAAATCGAAAATTATCATCGATTACAATATTTACCAATGAAAATAAGTATTTTGTAGGTAACTTTTCGATAGAATTATGTGTTCCATAAGTAAATTTAGCGACGGTACATATATTTTAATCGGTAAATTTATTCCATGATAAAAAAATTCACGATGGATTTTTTTGTCACCATTCCGTCACTAGAAATATTATATATTTTTAATAATTATTTGATTATGAAGAACTTTAGAAGTGAGGTTATGCATTTGTATTGTAATAGTTATTAGCGGTATATATAAACCTGTGGCTAGTCATACAATCCTAAAATTTTGGATCACCCACTGTACACTAAGGGCATTATCAAATTTCATATCCCTTTACATTTTCACCATATTATATTAACTTTATTATGCTTTTAATTGCATTCATACTAGCTTATTAATCATAAATTCCTCATATAAAAATTATTCAGCCAATAAGCAAAATAATACTTACAACATATTTTTCCCCCAATTTCATGCTATATGTAGTTGTATATCCATTACAAGTCATAATATAATGAAATATGATAGATCCACATAAAAATTCTCAAGTTCCAATAAGTTCCATAATTATGTAACTATTAAAAAATCAAGGATAAACCTCACCTTTCATTTTAATCAACATTCTTACCTTCCGTATGTCATAATTTGTGTAATTACCATGCAATACTCAATTAAATGTCAAAATATATTAAGGTACCCTAAGGTACACAATTCGGCCACTTGAGTTCCCTTTCCTTTTTATTTAATTTATTCCCTAATTTGAGTTTCTAGTCACTTAATTTAGTATTATATCATGTTATCTTAATTTATTTCACTATTATATGTAATTTCATATAATTACATAATGCAGATTTTATAAGAAATTCAACTCAAAGAGTAAAATTGAATGTAAATTGCATCCACCAACCTCAAATTTGCTTGATTCACACCTATTCTTCCTTCTCTTTTCCTTTTTCTCCTTGCCTTTCCTTTCCTCTTATTTTCTTTCTTTTGGCAAAAATTTAGAGAAAGGAAATCATGATTTTAAAAGTTAATTTTAAGCAAATTAAAGCTACTACACTACTCTCCTAATCATTCCCTACATGCTCATATAAAATTCCCCCACTAATTCTATCCAAAACTCATAAAGTCACCAAATTAATTATAATTTTACTCACGTTGTTCTCTTAATTTATTGACTCCTTTTTTATGCAAATCTATTTCTATATTAAAAAGGATAAAATTCTATATTTAAGGAAGAAATTTGAGCTTAGAATTCGAAAATAGAAAGCTTTGGTGAGAGAAAAATGGAGGAGAGGGGAAAAACACTAGGTTCAAGTTTGGCTAAGAAAAAAAGAGGAAGATCTGTAATTATTGAGAAGTTTCCCAAATTTTTTTTACCTTATTTTAGGTTGTCTTTAAGTGGGTAAAAGAAGAGGCCAAGATTAACTCTTTAACTATTAAATCCAATTAAGCCACATGTCACCAAATCCTCCATCTCTGCACACCCATTTAATCTAGGTTTTCTTGTACATGATTATAACTTTCTATTAATAACTTCCATATCCTTATATGCTTAAAATTTCCAAATTAGGCCCCTTAATTAGTTTGTTCTCGATTTTGCATCCTAAATATAGAAATTTTATTTTCCAAGTCAGACTTCTCTGAAATTTTATCCTGCATGTCATAGTATATTCAAGAACATGTGTTTAAAATGTCAGTCCATTTTAATGTCATTTCAGTATTATTCTAGCTTCAACAGCCTATGCAGTCAATTTGAAATTTGAAATTTCAAAACTACCGTAACACTTATTTTTCACTTCTAATGGGTCATTTAGATTATTATCAATATATTTATGCAATCAAAATAATTTTCAGAGGTCAGTACATTAATTCAGAGTCTGATCAAACTTTCGATCGACCTTTTATATGATACCGAGTAAAAACTTCTCTATCCCATTTAAGGGTCAATCTAAGCTCATTTTCTGCTTAAATTATACCACTAGACTCCATTTAATGCTTGCCTTCATAAATTACTCTTAGAATAAACTACCCATTGGGTCATCCATCCTCGAATTACCCTATCCCAAGCACGTTTAACCTTTATTTTTTTTCCTATTTTATTCAACTTTGATTATCTCGAAATTTCTCCTAGGGAAATTATTTATGCTCTACTTCATACTATACATGACATATGCAAATTTAGAGGTGTTACAGTACTCCCCCACTAATTAAAATTTCATCCTCAAAATTTACCTAGATTGAACTAGTGTGGATATTGCTATTTCATTGCCTCTTTAGACTCCTAAATAGCTTTTTCTACATTGTGTCGTGTCCACAGCACTTTAACCAATAGGATATAGTTGTTTCATAATTGCTTGATTTCCCATGTTAAAATTCTCATCGGTTCTTCATCATAAGATAAGTCAGGCCTCAGTTGAATCTCCTCAAGCATAATGATGTTGGAAGGATCTGAACGTTATCTCCATAGCATAGAAATATGGAATACATCATGGATCTTTTCCAATTTCGAGGGTAACTTCAACCTATAAGCCAATTATCCCACACATTATATCATTTTATAGGGCCTAATAAATCTGGGACTAAGCTTGCCCTTTTTGCCAAATCGTAAAACTTTTTGCCACAATTAAACTTTCAGGAATACCTTGTCTCCCACATTGAATTCTATGTCTTATCTCTTCAAATCTATATATGATTTCTATCGATCTATTGCTGCTTTCAAGTTATCTCTAATTAGCTTCAGTTTCTCTGCTATTTCCTTGATCAAGTTAGGTCTTACTAGCTTACTTTCAGTCAATTCAATCCAATATAAAGGTGTTCTGCATTTTCTCCCTTATAATGCTTCATATAATGCCATTTTAATGCTAGACTGATAGTTATTATTGTAATTAAATTTTGCTAGTGGAAGGTATTTCCCCAAATTGTTGCCAAATTCCAGTACATAACATCGTAGCATATCTTCTAGTATTTGTATCACCTATTCGGATTGGCCATCTATCTGTGGGTGAAAATCTGTACTATAATCCAAACGAGTTCCCAATGATTCTTGAAGCTTCTACCAGAATCTAAAAGTAAATTAGGGATCTCTGTCTGAAATTATGGAACAGGCATATCGTGAAGTCTCACAATCTCATTCACATAGATTTTTGCAAACTTGGATAAGGAGAAATCTGATCTCACAGGAAGAAAATGAGCTGATTTGGTCATTCTATCTACTATTATCCAAATATAGTCATGTTGCTTCCTAGTAAGTGGCAATCCTGACATAAAATCTATAGTGGTCCACCCCCATTTCCATTCGGGTATGGCAACGGGATGCAATAACCTCGATGGAACTTGGCGCTCAGCTTTAACTTGTTAGCATATCAAGCATTTACCCACAAAGTCCGTTATTTCTCTCTTTATTCCTGGCCACCAATAAGTTATCTTCAATTCTTAACACATTTTGTTGCTACCTGGGTGCATGATGTAGTGACTACTGTGAGCTTTATTCAGAATAATTTTCTTCAATTTTTCATCATTTGGTACATATACTCTACCTTTATAGTAAATATAGTCATCATAGCCAATGGAAAATTCAATGCCTTTACCTGCTTGTATTTAAGTATAAGAAATAATACAGGCTAACCTGTCATCCCACCTCTGAGCTACCTTTACTTGCTATAGCCAATTCAATTTCAATTGCATTTCAGCAATAAATGCTCCATCTTATGCTACATTTAGCTTTACCTTCATAGCTCACAATACTGTTAAGTATTTTTTGCTAAGTGCATTAGCCACCATATTTGCTCTGCTAGGATGGTAGTCTATCAAGTAGTCATAGTTATTATATAGTTCAAACTAGCGTCTCTAACTCAAGCTAGGTTCTTTATGTGTAGGCAAATATTTTAAGCTTTATTGGTCAACATAGTTGTAGCATTTCTCCCCGTATAAGTAATGTCTCCATATCTTCAAGGCAAACACAATAGTTGCTAGCTCTAGGTCATAGGTAGGATTTTTTCTCTTATGTGGTTTTAACTATCTGGAAGCATATGCCACTACTTTCCCTTCCTGCATAAGCATACATCCAAATCCATTCTTGGAGGCATTGCTATAAATGGCATATGGTTTACTTGAAGTAGGTTGCTTAAGAATAGGAGCTTTAGTCAATATACTCTTCAATTTCTCGAAGATTTCCTAACATATTTTAGTCCACTCAAATCTAGCATTCTTATGTAAAAGCATAGTAAGTTGGGAAGCTATCATAGAGAATCCCTTCACTAACCCCCTGTAATATCCAGCTAACCCAAGAAAATTTTAAACTTTGGGAATATTTCTAGGTTGCTTCAATCTTCTTAGGATCTATCTTAATGCCCTCTACCAATACCACATGGCCAAAAGAAGTGACTTCATTCAACCAGAATATGTATTTGCTAAATTTATCATATAACTGCTTGTCTCTCTATGTTTACAGTATAATTCTCAGGTGCTGATCATATTCTTCATGTGTTTTAGAATATACTAGAATGTCATCGATGAATGCCACCATAAACTGATCTAGGAATGGATGGAAAATGTGATTCATCAGATCCATAAATGTAGCTAATGCATTTGTGAGACTGAATGGCATAACTACAAACTTATAGTGCCTATATTGGGTGTGGAAAGCAATTTTTGAAATATCTACTTCACTTACCCAAAGCTGGTGATAACTCGATCTGAAACCAATATTTGAAAATGTACTGACACCCTTCAATTGATCAAATAAATTGTCAATTCTGAGCAATGGATGTCTATTTTTAATAGTGACTTTGTTCAGCTACCTTTAGTCAATACATAGCCTGAGGGATCCATCTTTCTTCTTCACAAATAATAATAGAGCTCCCTAGGAAGAAACATTTAGATAGATAAAGCCTTTTTTTAACAATTCACATAACTGAATCTTCAACTCTTTCAATTATGCTGGTGACATGCGATAACGAACCATTGTAATCGGTGCTATAGCTAGCAACAAATCAATTATAAACTCAACTTCCCTCGCTAGAAGCAATCCTAGTAAGTCATCAGGAAAGAGATTAGGGAAGTCTCGAATTGTGGGTACATCACTAACTTTTGGCTTTTGCACTTCAGCTCTAGTTACAAAGGCTAGATAAGCTGCACACCCTTTTTTGATACACCTGTGTCCTATAGTAGCTGAGATAGCATTGGATAGGAAATCAGATCATTCCCCTACAACTATAATTTCTTCATTTTTCAGAGTTTTTAAAGTGATTTATTTTTAAATGAAAATCAACTATCACTCGGTGTTGGTAAAGCCAATCCATTGCCAAGATAATATCAAACTCATGCAATAAAAGTTCAATTAGATTTGCAGGGAAGGTAGCCTATTGTATCTAGATGGGGAAATCCTTATATATCTTGTTCATGACTAGACTATAACCTAATGGGTTGCTTATCAAGATATCCTGGTCTAATTGTGCTCTTTCTAACCCCTTTCCCTATTCAACTTTAGTACTCAAGTAGGAATGTGTGGATCCAGGATCTATCAATGCACAAACAACATCATCAAACAAATATAATTTACCTACAATCACATATGGCACGTCCTGGTCCTCCTAAGCTCTCACTGCATAAATCCTAGCAAAAAGAGGCATGTCTGAAGCTGGTAGAGCTGGAGCACTACCCCAAGTGGATGTAACCCCACTAGGTCCTCCCCTGCCTCTGCCTCATGCTGAAATAGTGGCCTATCTACTGGAAAGTGTCCGCATAATTGATATAGTGGCATGTGCCTGTGCTCGAGGATAATTCCTCTAAAAATGCTCCCTAGACCAACACCTCCAGCATGCACCTGTCAATCTTCAGCACTTACCCTGATGGCCATGTCCACAGTCCTCACATAATGATACTTTATAGCTGGCTGAACCCTAACTTCAAGGGGTATTGCCTACAGATACTATGGAAGATGCTGCTCAAGCTATAGTACGCTAACTAGCCGTTGGTGTAGCGATGGAGTCCTATGGAGGAGATGCAGTGGAACCCCTAGCTCTTTTACTGGACTCGCTGCTTACTGCTTTTGAAGCTGATCTTCTTGTCTGCAAAAATCGGGCCCATTTATTTACTTTTTCCCGTTGAATAGTTTCCATTTTAATTGTTGCATCAACTAACTCTTTTCTATTTGTGTAGTCCCGAACTGCGAGCACTTTTCTCAAATCATTATAGAGTCCCCTCTCAAAAAGTTAACACACTTTCTCTTGAGGAATTCAATAATCTTTCATGTAAAAACTAAGTCTCTCAAACTCCTGATCGTACTCTTGTATCGTCTGGGTACCCTGACGTAGTCGTCAAAATGCCTCCTCCATAGACCTATAAAATTCTTTGCCTATATACTTGTCTTTGAACTGCTAATAAAAAATAATCCTAGGTAATATATTCTAATGGATAGTGGCGCTTGACTGTGTCCCACCAAACATAAGCTGGATCCTAGAATAATGCCATTACTCCCTCTAACTTCTCTTCTAGTAGGTTGTGAGTAATTTCAAATAACCTCTCAATTTTATTCAGCCATTTTTTGGCTTTCGTGATTGTAACTTGTTCTTGACCATAGAAATCTTTGGCACCCAACCTTCTTAATTGTTTCAGGATGGATCTTCTAGGTGATTGAAGTGGTGGTTATGCAGAGGCTGAGAAGAAGCTGGGGCCTAAAATCTCTGAAAGAACTCTGCCATTATCTGCACAAAATCAACAGGGCAGGAGGCGGAGGTGCCAATGGCACTGGTGTAGGAGTAGGCTGAGTAAGCTGCTGTGATCTATCACTTAGTGTTGATTCCTGTATCTCTAAGCTTGCTAAAGCCTCGCTCTCAGTATCACTCACCAACTCAGCTACTTGTTTGAAGTTGGAAGCTATGGCCAATACTGAAATACACAAAGGACAGGTATAATTTAAATTTCGAAATTCATATCACAATCATGCGGCATGCACATATGCTCATTCATTCACCCAGTCAGTATCACTCATATTGATTCCAATCTTAGAACTACCTAAACTAAGCTCTAATACCATTAAATGTGACAACCTAAGTTTACTCAATTTCCTAATATTTTATTACTATTATTATTACTTGACTTTGATTCCTTAATTCCTATGTCACCTTGAATCATCATTTATCATTATTAAATTATTATTATTTATTTGATGAAATTTTCGACAGCATGACAGCTTAAAATCATGCTATCCAAACTTGTAAAAATTCAAATTACACTCCCAATAACAATTTCCTCCACTTTCAAAACTTTAGTCAACAATACAACACTTCTAAATTCAGTCTCATATAAGTGCATCTCAAGCACATAATCACATACATCCACATACATCAATTTTAGTAATTCATAGTATCATTTCTTTTACAAGCCATATTTATGTATACATATTTATATAGCCTATTACAATTTATACAACCCAGTCAAAAGCAAAATGTCAAGGAGTTCTCACATGTACGTGCCACAATGCTTTCTTCAAATTCCTTCACTGTAACCTATCTCTGCACGTAATTTTAACACGGCCATGTGCTAAGAAAACTTGTCGCTTAGTGGTGGATGCACTTACATAAAATCTCATCTAATTATTTTATTTCTTAATTTAAGTCTAATTATCAACTTGCGATTTAAAATTTTATTTATCAAATTAATTCAAAATTAATTCTTTTTATATTATAATTTGTTCTTAATTACTTAAATAGTCATTTTTCTCAATTAATTTCATTTATTTACACAATTATGCAAAAAAATTGCAATAAAGTTCTTAAAGTTTGATTTTTTCTCAATTTTGACCAATTTGATCTCAATTTTGATCCGGTTGACTTTCTTTGCCTTCTAATTTAATTTAAATGCATAAATTATATTTTAGTCCCTGAAAAATTTTTCTGAAGATGGTAAATTAAGATTTAGACCTTGAACTTTATTTTAATTACAATTTTGCCCTTTTAGGTCCGTTTAGCTATTTTAACCTCACTATTCACCCTTTTAACTTTAAATTACCATTTTATCCTTGGTTTATCACATAATTACCGTTTTACCCCAATTTGACCTATCAATCAAATATTTTATCTTATTTATTACTTTTTGACATTTATAATATATTTAATGTCATAATTACCTTTTTATCTCTATTTACATGTAAAATTATAATTTTGGCCCTAGTTGTCATGAATACGAAACCACAAACTAGATAAGTGGGACGGGTATCCAATATAATGGAGTGAGCATATAGCTAGAGTATGAGACCATCTCTAGTGATGCCATTTAATAAGCTGGTTATACTGCCATAAATGCATCATAATCATATATCATGGTACAATTCTCCATGTAATCACAATCTCCCGTGGTATATATAACCCTATGGCTAGCCATACTATCATAAAGTTCTGGATTATCCATTGAACAATAAGGGCATTATCAAATTTCATATCCCTTTACATTTTTATGCAATTATTTTTTCTCATCATATTATATTAATTGCATTATGATTTTAATTACATTCATACTAGCTTACCAATAAAAAATTCTTCAGAAATAAGGTTAGTTTCATAAGAATTCAACTCAATTATGACATTCCACACATACAAATCATTGAGCCAAAAAGCAAAGTCATACTTACCAAATATTTCTTCATCCAATTTCATGCTATATGTAGTTGTTTATCTATTACAAGTCATAATATAATGAAATATGCTAGATACACATAAAAATTCTCAAGTTCCAATAAGTTCCACCGTTATGTAACTATTACAAAATCAAGGATATACCTCATCTTTCATTTTGATCAACATTCTTACATTCTTTATGTCTTAACTTGTCTAATTACCATGGAATACTCACTTAAATGTCAAAATATATTAAGGTGCCCTAAGGTACTCAATTCAGCCACTTGAGCTCCCTTTTTTATTTACTTTCTTCACTAATTTAAGTTTTTAGTTACTTAATTTAACATTATGTCATGTTATCTTAATTTATATTCACTATTACATGCAATTTAGTATAATTACATAATGTAGATTTTATAAGAAATTCAACCCAAAGATTGAAATTGAATGTAAATTGCATCCACTAACCTCAATTTGGCTTGATTCACACCTATTTTTCATTCTCTTTTCCTTTTTCCTCCTTGCCTTTCCCTTCCTTATGTTTTCTTTCTTTTGGCCGAATTTAAGATAAAGGAATTCATGAGTTTAAATGCTAATTCTAAACAAAATAAAGCTATTACATTACTTTTCTAATAATTTCCTACATGCTCATATAAAATTCCCCCACTAATTCTATCCAAAACTCATAAAGTCACCAAATTAAGTATAACTTCACTCACCTTGTTCTCTTAATTTCTTGACTTATTTTTGATGCAAATATATTTCTAAATTTGAGCTTAGAATTTGGAAAGAGAAAGCTTTGGTTAGAGAAAAATAGAGGAAAGGGGGAAAACACTAGGTCCAGGTTTGGCTAAGAAAGAAAGGGGAAGATCTGTAATTCTTGGGAAGCTTTCTAATTTTTCTAACCTATTTCAGGTTGTCTTTATGTGTGTAAAAGAAAAGGTTAAGATTCACTATTTAACAATTGAATCTAATGGTGTTAAGTTAAGCCGCATCTCACGAGATCCTCCATCTCTACACACCTATTTATTCTAGATTTTCTTATACATAATTATAACTTCCTATTAGTAACTTCCAAATCCTCATATGCTTAAAATTTTTGAATTAGGCCCCCTAATAAGCTCGATCTCGATTTTGCACCATAAATATTGAATTTTCATTCCTCATGTTAGAATGCCTTGAAATTTTTCTTTGTGTGTCATAGTATGTTCAAAATTACATAGTTAAAATTTCATCTCATTTCAAAGTCATTTTGATATGCTTTTGGCTTTGATAACCTGTGTAGCCAGCTCAAAATTCGAAATTTTTAAAATGGTAAAATACTTATTTTTCACTTCTAATAGGTTATTTAGGTTATTACAAATATATTTATGCAATCAAAATATTTTTCTAAGGTCAGTACACTAATTCAAAGTCCGATAAAACTTTCAGTCGATCCTTTTTAAGGATCAATCTAAGCTCATTTTCCACTAAAATTGTACCACTAGACTCCATTTAATGTACACTTTCATAAATTACTCTTAGATCAAACTATCCATCGGGTCATCCATCCTTGGATTACCACGATCTAGGCACGTTTAACCTTTATACTTTTTTCAATTTCCCTATCTTATTCAACTTTGATTATCCCAATATTTGTCCTATGGTAATTATTTATACTGTACTTAGTACTATACATGATCGATGCAAATTTAGAGGTGTTACAATTAATTTATGACGTTAATTTTGATGATGACGTTGGTCCTCACATGCATATTTACAAAAATATAAAATTTTTGATGTATTTTAGATAAAAGTGGGATAATTGATCCTTTGTGGCTTTGGAAAAAAAATTATTGTGTTAGTCAATTTTAAATAGAAAATCATTTGTATTTATAGGCAAAAATCTTTAATTTACATGTTATTTTATGGATGAAAATCAAGACATAATTTTTCTACATTATAGAAAATTTTCACTCGAATTTGTATAAAATCATTAGAGGTTTCAAATTTATCATTTAAAAGCCATTTATTTACTATAAATAAATATATGAAAACATAACAATACAAGTAAAAGATACATAACATTGGGCTATTAATTGATTTGGGAATGTTTGTTTCCTCATGCATATTTATGAATTTATTTTGTGTGATTTTTGGAATAAAATAAGGCATTGGTCCATTTTATGAGAAAAATTCAATTAATTAAGTAAAAAATATTTTAGGTGTTATTTTTAATTAAAGCATGTAAAAAAATATTTATTACAAAGTTATTACAGATAATTAAATAAAAAGCATTAAATATATTACAGGCCTAAAAATAGATATGGAATAAATAAAATCCTAATTTAGTCTACTCTGCGTTATCCTCCAACCCAACCTAGAAGGAAATTACGCATATAAAAAATATGAGAAAAAAAGGTAATTAGTACATAATGATAAAAATGACAATGAAAATAAAGTGATAATATTAATGACAATATTAAATAATAATAGTGAAAAATATTATCATTAAATAGTAAAAACATTAATAATAATATTCATATTAACAAAATTATCACAAATTGCTAACGTTAAAAATGTAATAATAATAATAATAATAATAATAAAGAAAATTAATAAATAATAATAATAATAAAATTGGTAATTAGACATACACATAAACATAAGAAATAAAAAATAATAATGAAAGAAATGATAATATAAATTAATAAACTAAATTAATATATATATATATAAAGCATGAGGTGTGGGTGACGGACGGGGGGTGGTGTGACTCGGACTTTTAACGATGGAATTTTTTTACTATCGTCATAAATTTCTGTCACTAAAGGTGGATAACAGCAACAAAAAGAATTTAAAGGAAAAAACTCATTAGCGATGGGAACAAGCTGGAGTCGCTAATTGACTCAACGAAGACTATTTATGCGGGAACTAAAAAAGACAACATTTTTGGCATAAAAAAACTTACAAAAACCTTAAATATCACACATAACAAAATACCAATTAAAATATACAAGAAATTATATATAGAAATAATAAATAAAAAAGTAAATTAATTAATTAATTAATTAAATTAATATATTTAACAAATTATCAATAAAACCATCAATTAGCAAATAGCCTAATAAAATTAACAATAAAACCATCAATTAGCATATAGCCTAATATGTTAAGTTAATTAACTTAATTAAAATAATCAAATAAATGATTAACACAATTAACAAATTAATAAAATTAACTGAACAAATACTCATCAAATTATATGATAAAATAATTAATTTATTAACTAATATAATAAATTAATTGACAAAATTAGATAGCAAATTAACAATTAATTATAAATAAGAGAAATTAACAATTTAATAGGGTAGATCTACCAAGTTAACAAGATAATAAACTAAAAATTATTATTTACATAATTAATTAAAATTAAATATTAAATTTATAGGCTTTTAACGGCTCAAAAATATTACATTCAGCTCGGTTCCAACACAGAATGAAGATTTGTTGTTTATGGCTTTTTGCTAATTTTATATGATTGTTTGAAGTTAAAAATAATGATTTTTCTTGGAAGAGTAAGTAAAAAAATCAAGAAGAAGAAGAAGGAAAAAAAAGAGGATGAAAGAGAGAGAGAGGGATTAATGAGTTCCAAAACCCAAAAAAAAGTCCCAAATGTGATAAGTTTTAGGGGGATTTTTTCTCCTTAATTTCTCCCCCCTATTTTTGGACATATGGTGCACTTTAGAGTGAGTCATGAACATGTTCTATGAGTCACTGATAGCCCTGGTCTGTGAGTTACTCATAAACCATTGACTTTGACTTTTTCCTTTTTTCTCAGTCGACTTACTGCCAATTCGAAATATATTCGCACTTTTAAGCCCCAAAAAACCATTTTTATGATGAAGTGTCTTTTAGACATTTGTTTTCCTATGTTTTAAATTGCCAATGAATAAAAAATCACTCAATTTGGATTATTATATTGAGATTTATAGTTAAAATACCAACATCTTCTGATAGAAAATTCTTAGGGATGGAATTGGTATTATGACTTTGAAAGATTACTTGAATTAATAGGTTCATAATTAGGTCAATATCTCTTGATAAAAGTTGCTCTGAAATGAGTTTAGTTTTTACTAAAATTAGATTCACCTTAATATGAGTTTTATAAAGGGAGTTATACCCAAAATACTACAAATTGATCTAGGTATATGGACATATTTAGGTCATGTACGTTCAAACCTAATTTTTAGAATCTTAAGAGATGAACTAGGTTTAGTTGTCTTCATCGAGGTTATAGATATATATCTAAAAATTCTAATGGCTTTGGAGTCATATAATTATGAGATCTTTTGGTTAAGATAAAGTGAAAACACTCTAAACTAATCTAAGTTTTCAAATTTGATTTTCTTGTTTTACATTGTTAAAAGTAGGATAATGAGAAAAGATCCCAATAAGGATTTTTAAATGGTTAAAATCCATAAGAGAGATCAAAAAGCTTTTTGAAAATAAAAAATTGGAGGATAAATCCTGGCACCTCTACTCCTTATCTATTTATGTGAAATAATTTTCTAATTAGGTAACATAATTAGGAGCTACCTCAAGACCCAATGTCCACAGTAGCCCCCAATTTTAAGGAACTTAGTGCACTAGTACCTAAGTAAGCTAAATTCAGAGTAAAGGATAGAAGTTGCATACCTAAGGTGGCAAGCTTTTGATTGCCTTGAACATGTACCAGTTAGGTACTAAGCCTCATGTTGGGTAGTTACCATCAGCTTATTGATGTTTTAACCCATCAACTTGGCAAGGTGTTAACTCTTCTTCTCCTTTTGCAAGCTTATGGCTTCATTGTTTTGAGAACGGATATTAAATTCCTTTTATGAGGGCTTTATACTTACAAGGAGACTTTGATACCTCTTAAGAGGACTTTGATGCTCATAGGGAGACTTTGATGCTCATAAAAAGGCTTTGATGCTCATATAGAGACTTTGATGCCTCTTGAGAGAACTTTATGGTCATAGAAAGAATTTGATGGATTTTGAGTTTTGGTCTTATCAAAAGGCAGATAGATTTTAAAATTTTTAATGCCTCTTAAGAGGACTTTGGTTTTCTTACTCCAAAGAGACTTTGGATTTCTAAATTTTAAGGTGATTGCCAAATAGCAAACATATTTTAAATTTTGTTATTTTTGGAGTTTTAAGTCTTTAAGTCTAGGAACTTTGATTATTGGGCTTAATGCTCATAGTAAGGCTTTAATGCTCACAGAGAGACTTTGATTGCTGGGCTTAATGCTCACAGAGATACTTTGATTGCTAAGCTTAATTATCACAAAAGACTATGATGCTCACAGGGAGATATTGTTTGCTAGACTTAATGCTCACAGAGAGATGTTGGTGCTCGTAGAAAGACTTTGATAGCAGTAGGGGTTTCTTTTTTTATTTCTGTTTGAGTGTGTGTTTACACCTTAGGTGAATTTTACATTTTTACAATTTAGGGAATTTTAAATTTGTACAGCTTGAATATGCATTGTTTTTTTTACATTTTACATTTTGACATGTATATTGGATTTGTAAAATTTTATTGCATGTTGAATTTTTACATTTTGAATGTATTTTTGAATTTGTACAATTTTAAAGCATTTTGAGGCCTTGAAACTTAATGTATTGAGCAATTAAAAAAAGTTGTATTCTTTGTACACTTTGAATTTTATGTTGTGAGGAATTGCATTTTTGTACACTCAAAGGATTTGGGGTCTTGTTGTAAGAACCCAATCATGACCCTAATCGAATTCAGGTAAATTATGAGGATTAAGGTATAATGAGGCAGAATTAGATTATTTTGCATTATTAAAATAAGTCCCATATAGGGGTATTATGGTAATTTTGGCATATAGGTAATGAGAATTGATAAATTATAATTAAAAGAAAGGATGCAATTGAAGTAAGATAGATGTTTGGGGCCTTATTATGAGAAATATAAGTTGTGGGGGTTTAATTTTGATTAGGGGAACTATGGGAATTTTCTTGGGAAGATATTTACCCCACTTGCCTAATTATTGGTTCCTAGAGATTTAGGGATCAGCTAAGACATGGTAGAGATCTCTCTCTCTCTTTCTTTCTCTCTCTGGTTAGGGTTGAAGAAGAGAAACCTAAGGTTTTGGTGTTTTAACCTCATTAAGGTAATGTTTTCCCTCTCATGGATCTCTTCTCTGTGTTTGATTTCAGGTATTAAGGATGTAGAGAGATGATAAATCATACTTGTGTCTCTATGTATAAGGAGAAGAAAGGAATCATGAGTAAAGGGGATGGATCAAAAGGAGTGAAGGAGGTTTGAAGCTTCAGAGGCTATGTATTGGAATATTGTGATTTTGTTATCTGTGGATGGATTTATAGAAATTAGGGTTATGTTGTCTGGATTCTTAAATGAGTAATGAAAGATTGTTTGTTTTAAGATGAGCAAGGAAGGATTGGTTGTTTTAAAATGAGTTTTGAAGATCATTTGGCTTATGGAATTGCTTCGATTTATGTTTGACCTGAGATCGATCTGTTTATACCAATGCTTTTTCTTAAGGTGTCTGAGTCATGACATTCTTCATGAGTCGTGATCGAGTCATGACGTCCATCACGAGTTGTGCACCTTTTTCCTTCACTCGTGAATCCCTTCACGACTTGTGAATGGTTTTTTCCTTTGGCTACCGATTCGTGAATTCCTTCACGAGTCATGCATTCTTGTTCGAGTCATGAGATTGGTTGTGACTCATGAACCTTATTGTTTGACTCTTGAGAAACTAAATACAAAGGTAGGAATTTAAGAGTTTTATGTGAAATAAGAAAAGTTTGCTTTAAGACTAATAGACCTATCTAGACTATTTTGCTTATAAGTTGATCTATAGAACAAAATATAAAATGATTCTTGTTTGGGTTTGAAAATAAACATCCATACCTATATTTCATGTGAAGAAATCAAGTTCTAAATTTGTTTCTAATATGGCCATATTTCAGCTTGTATTCTAATACAGTTTGCTGCCTAGTCACTAGGAGCAAACCTCAATGTTTTGTAAATATCTGAAAATATAGAAAAGATATTAAGATGATTTTTGATGTTTTAAAAAATAGAAAAATAGTGGAACAAGTCTGTAAAAGACAATTTTTAGCTTTGTTAAAAATGCCTTTGGTAGGTCAAAAATTGCTTACAAGTTGAATTCATAAAACTGCTTGTGACTGTTGATGACTCATGACACTTTGTTACTCATGATCTAGTGCACGAGTCATGATTTTTACTCCCTGCCACAAGTAGTGACACCCATCACAACTCGTGACACTTCCTTACTTCACCCAAACATGATTTTTAAGCCCTTTAGTGTCACCAAAACTGGTCTAAACCTTCTTAATTAATATTAAAGCATTTTAAATATAAAATAAAGATAAGTTGTGACACTAAGCATGTGATTAAATGAAATGATATATGAGAATAAAATTAGTAAATGAACAATAACATTAGAATACATGAAAATGTTTACTTGTATTTGATTGTATTATAATGAATATGCACATGTGATTTTTGCTTTGCCCAAAAATATTGCACACTAATATTCCTCTACAATGACATGAGAATACTATGACATAATCTAATGACAATAAGATGATAGTTGCAAGGTTATAAGTTAAGTTGAAAGAGTTAGGACATTGCCTTTTTAGGCTTAGTCATGAGACCATAAAAGTTAAATTATACTTTAAGTCATAAAGGAAGGTAGTGATTAGCCTTGATATTGAGAAACATGCTTATCTATTTGCTTATGCCATGTGCTTTACTATGTAAACCTCATACCCATAAGTAGCATGATAGCATATAAGATTGGATAATATTGCATAAACATACCTGAGGGTAAGATAATATAAGATAAAATGTTCAAGTATGATGATTTGATACATATATGATCGCGTTAGGGTATATAACCTATGGTCTATGATCTAATAGACTATAAAAATGAAATAAGGACTTAACTAAGAACAAGTGTTGACCTTAGGATGTAATTAATGTATTCATCATATTATATGGCTCATAGCTGCTTAAATATGGTTTAAGTGATTATGCATTGATATAAATGACTATGATATGGTATGGAAGCTACCACCGATGAATAGCAACAAGGTATGTCATTGAGAACTGTTGATGAAGTAGATAAATGAAATATCTATTATTGATGTATCCATGCTATAATGAGTGGTCTGACTCAATATATGAGCAAGTATAAATAGCAAAAACACGTATTTCCATGATTTAAGTTGCATTTATATGTTTATGGATATGCATTTAACGTTATGAAAACTTTTAGTAGTAAGATCCATACTTTCATATTGTCTTATGAAACCCATGCATAATATTGTTTATGACAAGATAGATCAATGAAAGGTTATATTTTATCATGTTTGCATAATCATGCAACTATTATGATATGAATAAACAAAAATTGATGCAACTATGTGATCATATAATAGCATCCATATGTACTGAAGCCTAGAGCTCAATATGAAAATATGATAAGAATGACATGCATTCTTATAGAAATTATGGCATTAAGCAAAAACGCTATATTAAGTAAAGAAGAATATGTTGAATCGAAATATGCTTAAGAACGGTAAAGCCTGCGGATCTTAGTTCAGTTGTGGATTAAATAGGAATACCTAGATCAGTCGCAGCTGCCATAGTGGACCCTGGTTGGGTCCTGTTACTTATTGGAAGCATAGTTTAGCCCTGTTTGGGTCTATTATTTGTTCCTTGCTGGAACCATTGTTTGGCCCTATTTGGATCTATTGTTTGATACCTTTGGGTATCCATTATTTGATACCTTTAGGTATCCATTGCTCCTATAATCCACCCTTTGAACTAATACTTAGGTAGGCTATTAAAGATGATAAAAATGTGCACAAGATAAAGTAAAACATGCATTAATTGCTTCATTTACGTAATGTAAGCATGATGAATGGCCTATTATATTGCTTATCATGATTTGCTTTGGCTATAAATCATTTCAATGAAATGAAATTATTGGAATGTATATATATGAGATTTAAATTGCCATGCTTTGATAGAATGCGTACAATGTTATAATAAGAACTGTTTGGGCTATAGCATACACAATGAGTTTCATTATGAAACGTATGTATGTAATAATTGGACCTTCACTGGTAATCATGATAAGTAAGGCTGTTCTTTGTGATTTCATGCAAAGCTGATTAGTTGATAATTATAAATGTTTACACCTGTATGTGCACTCCAATAACTTTGGCATAAACCAAAGGATGGTGTATGAGATAATATGATGTCGGTTGACATTTAGTTGCCATAATAAGATAGAATCAACGAATACATGGTTGGGAACAGAAGTTGTGAGTTATAATTGTATTCCATAATTATAATAGTATGATATATATATATGAAGTAATCATGCCTGGCAATATCTTTATAAAAGTTACATGACACATGCACTTCTTATGCTTTGAATGAACGTTAAACGCATATTTTATGCAACTAACAGGATTAAATCCATATGATTCAAGGTTGTACCCTCAGTAATATAACGAGGTCAAAATTCATGAATGAAAGGATTAATAGGTCTATAAATTATGCTAGTTTATCAAGTAAGAGTTTTAGTAATCAAAGTAAATTGAAAAGTCTTTAGGAACTAGCCAAGTTCATGCCATGCTCTACATTTATGTAAGTATATTCATATTGTTAAGGTTGAAGACCCCTCCGAAATGTTCATTATGAAATAATTAATACTATAGACATATATTTACTATATTTATGAAGGTTGTGGTGTATTGATGATAATTTGGTAAGATCTTGTCCATAGAGTTTTGTTCCCCACTAAGCTTTATAGCTTAGCACGGGTTTGTTTATCCGTGTAGGTTTTTGGATAAGCTCTATTTTGGTTTGATAGCTACCGCAACTTGACCATCATCAAAGAGAGGATCGTACCAGTTGTAGTGGTGTTGAGGATTCCATTATGTATTGTTGGGTAATTATGTTAGGCCCTCTTATTTATAAGTTTGATTTATTTATTGTGGCATGTAATCATGGCTTGTGTTATTAATCATTATTATTATTTCTTCTAGATCTCTATTAGGTATGATGATGATTGATGATCATCCATGGTTAAGGGATTAGCGTGTTACAGTTGTACATTTGAAAAGAATTGAAGTTTTATACATTTGAACGATTGAAGTTTTTATACATTTAAATTTTAAGTTTTGTATTTTTAATTTTAAGGATAAAGTGTCTTACCTAGTTGTCCCTAGCAAATATGTGCATTGGTATCCTAACTCTATAAAGAGATCCCCTTTTTTAGGGTTTGCATGATCCTCACCTCCTGGGGATTTTTTCTTTGAGTTAATGGTCATCCTTTTGTTACTGCCCCTGACATGGTGTGTATGAATGACTTCATCTATATAGATATTCTCCTCACATTATTTCTCTTCTAAGAATTTTGTTCTAATTTGATTATATGAAACTATCGCTTGATCGACTTTGATGTGTGGAGCCCGTTCTCATTTCCCTTACAAGAAAATTATTCATGTGAGTATATGTAGGAAGTTATATACATGTAGGATGTGTTCAAAATTCACATGTGTATGTGAATTTTGAATAACAAGTGCCACATGTGCGATGTGTGCAAAGAGTGACCTTCTAAGAAGCATCTAAAATTTAAAATAATTACACCTCATCAAATGCTTTGAGCTTGAATTTTGTTTATCTTTGAATAAGTTGAATTGACCATATTCTCAGCTAATTCAATCTCAACAAGAGAAACTAGGGGGTCATTCTTAATGAGGGGACAAGAATGCATGCATGTAATACTAAAGCCTATTAAATCAACCCATAAGCACAATGCATACCAAACATTTTCTATGCATTTATGATGAAGGCCAAAACATAATTTTTGTCTTTTTTTTTAAAAGTAAGTTTTGGATACAAATTTTGGAATGAGATCTAACTCAAATGCATTCATGGCTTCTCGCTTGAAGCTCAAGAAATACCATATGCCTATTCTTACATATCAAACTTACTAGGAGATCATCTTCGCTAGGTTGAATGAGACTGAATCCAGAATTAGGAGGTCTTACATTAGTTGTAACATTAGCCTTGGGTGAATGGCTAATAAACAAGGATCAGGTCGCTAGAGGAACATGACCACTATATTTCCTTAACTAACGAGAAGACTATTTTCTACCCATTTTCATATTATGTAATATTTTTTTGAATTGGCTCCCATGATTAACTCACTAGGGAATGTTTGTAAGAGATAATAACTCAAGTTCTCCCTTTTCTTCTCATTTTTTTTTGTATTCTCATTGTTCTGATGTTGATTCTAAGGGTTTCCCATTCCCCTTCTTTCTGTTCTTTACTTTTTTTTCTTTTTTATTTATTTTTCTTCTTTCTTTTCTTTATTTTTTTATTTTTCTATTATTTCTTTTCTTTCTTTTTTTTAATTGCTCCTTCAAGTTTATTTCATCAAATAGGTTTGATTTTCTATAGGTGATATTTTTACAAAGAATTGATAGAGATTAATTTTTCTATTCTTGATATGACAAATTAATTCTTGTTAGTGTAAGCCCTAGCCCCAATGCATTGTAACGAAACACTTGAAATTAATAAAATGAGGCATTAGTTTTATCTTTTGTATTCCTGTGCATATCAATTGATAAAACTATCCAAGAATGTCGTTTCGGTTTAAGTTATCATGTGTGAGGCACATGATTGTAAGACCTTGAAACAAATGAGACTTCATTCTAAATATCCCTAGTTAGTCATTGTTATGGGAATAACAATGAATTAAGACTAGTATGCTCTCTCTGATATTATGAGTTCTGTCTTACGGATCATTAGGACAAGAGTGTCAATCAGAGATCATAGATACATGTTAAAGAACATGGTATCTGGATACGATCCGCTCATGAGAACACTACATGGTACAAGTCATAAGTGTTTCTCATATGCAAGTTTTGTATCGGAGTTCTTAGACCTGAAATCTCTATGAAACTCTTTATGAATCACTGTGTACTTTGACATACACCTAACGTGCTCGTAATAGAGTGACAAGTACGGGTATGATTGGGTATGCATTAATTCATGTTAGAGAGCATGAGAGAAGTGAAGGGATTACCCCTCTCAATATGAGAGAAAATATCATCGGCCACTTGATCAGTGAACTGAGAAGTGTATGGCCATACCGAGATGAAATAATGAGTAATCATTATTTATCTGAGAGTTCAGTGTCACTGGAATATCAAGAAAGGAATTAATATATATAAGGATGACTAGTTCCATGCCTTATATTAATTCTGATATTTATGGGTAAGGGACTATACAAAATTGCATTAGGTCACTAAATGCCATATGCATTTTCTTTTAATTTGGAATGCTATAATATCTTGCTAGAGAATATATATAGCCTTTGAATTAATTTATTAATTCATTGCCAACATTAAATGGACCTATAGGATCGCACACAAAGCATTGGGCTTAAAATATTTAAATTGTGTATTGGGAATTAATTTGGACTTTTATTTAAAGTCAAATTAATGCATAAAATGGGTAGACAGATTTTTGCCTAAAACAGCTAGCTGTTTTAGGCAAATCTGTAAAAACAGTTTTTTTGCCTAAAACAGCTAGCTATTTTAGGCAAAACTGTCAAGGTGCGATTTTTCCTAAAACAGCTAGCTGTTTTAGGCAAATCTGTTAAGCCACGATTTTGCCTAAAACACCTAGTTGTTTTAGGCAAATATGTTGAACTGTCTTTTTGCTGTTTTAGGCAAATCTGTTAACAGTTGGTCACGAGAGAAATTTGTTGGCATGTGCTAGGTTTAATTTCAATTGATTAATTATCTATGTATAATTAAGTTAATTGAGTATTAAATCCTAATTTGTATTTAATCAAAATATAATACTTGAGAGGGAATTAAAGTAGCCAAAATTCAAACTAAAATACTAGTTGAATTCGGCAACTTATCACCTTAAATAAGTAAGTTTATTTTGATTAAATGACTAATGCCATTTGAATTTAAATTCTAATTGAATTTAAATTAAGATATATCTCTTAATTAGGAAGTGATGGAGGCTGAAATTAACACTTAATTTTCGGCACTCACACTTGACCTAAATTGAGTGATATATATTAATGAATTAAATGAATAAAAATAAATGCCGTTTTGCTATTTTTCTCTCTTGGCCGAAATACTCAAGGGGAAAGAAATCTTTCTTGTTCTCTTGTGTTCTCGGGCTGAAACAGTAACCTAAAGGAAGAACAAGATCAGATCTTGTGGCTTCAAATCATTCCCATTGCCGAATACACAATCATAGAGCTAGCACTATTGATTTTAAGCCATCTTTGCAAGTGTGTGTGTGAGAATAGAGGGAGTGGCGTAAAGGCTGTTCCTTGGCATTGGTGGTGAAGATCTAAGGTGGACATATCCTTCTTGGTTGCTGGTCATCATCAAAATCAAGTTTTAAAGGCATCTAAAGTTGTATGTTTAAAACCCTAAAATTGCATGTTTTGTTTCTAGCTTTGGATATGTATGGTATGTATGATGAAAATTTTTGTTTTTCGCTGTGCCATCATGATATTCATACCATGTCATATTCCATCAATTCTTTCATAGTGGTCACCTTTCTATAGGGAAACTAAAATCATTTTGGATAAAAAATGTCATTTCAATGCATGTAACAATGAAATAGGCACTCATTCAGTATACCTAAAATAAAAGCTCGAGGGACTGGCAAGTGACTATGATGTCTTGATAGGAGAAATGAATTTAAAAGGCTATGTAAAGAAAAGTTACCTATATCAATTTCTAGGTCTTGTCTCATCCCGGGATCACCTTGATAGGTAATCAGAAATGTTCTAGTGCTCTTATTGAGTTTTATCCAATACCTTTATTTACAAAATTTTTTTTTTTAAAATTTTAAAAACTAGCCCAAAGTGTTCAAAGTTTAGAAATGACATGGTATAGCTAAGGCTTTTATGTAATTTAGCAGATAGAGATAAAACATGCCTATTGTCTATTCAGCATATATTTTTAATGAAAGAAAAATTTTTAAAGTTGAGGTTAAACCCATTCATAGTTAAGAATCACTAGGATGAAATAAAATTTCAAATTAAAAGTAAATTAATGACAAATGATTGTACTAAAATTTTAGACATCGCTATGCAAGATAAATGAGTTAAACTTAAGGCATAATTTTCTTTAATTGAAAAAACTTCTAGTACCTAGGAAAAGGACTATATTGTAATGGCCATCCTGAATACATTTGGGAGATAGTGGTATTTGGAATTGAAATTTGTGAAAAGGATGACACTGTAGCAATCTTTTCAAATGAAGTAGGGAAATAGTGATCATTAAGTTGACAATTAGGAAAGGGAGGCGATCCTCAAATCTAAAACTGCCAAAAAATTATTATGTCAAAATTTTAGGACATGGCCTAATAGGTTAAAATGGGTTTAGGGCCTAAGCTATTTTGATATGGGTACTTACTGAGATTTGTGAGGGGCTAGAACTATAATAGTTCGTCCTAATTGTGTTGGGAAGCCAGTGGCCCTTAAATCATCATTTAGAAAAGGATAGTGCCATGACTACTTTTGAATGCATTAGGGAGGTGATGATTCTCCTTATAAATTAAAAGAAAGTTATGCTAACCATGGATATAATTTGAACAAATAAATTAAGCTAGAAATACTCCTAGAAATTGGGAAAATAACGATGTCGTGATCGTCATGAATGCACTAGGGAAGTGATGGTCCCTTAACATGTGAAAGAAAACTGTGTCAAAATCTTAGCAAGATAACTAAGTTAGGAATACTCCTTGAAGTTGGCAGAAAGACGGCATTGTAGCAGTTATGGGATTAATTCGAGAAATCCTAGAGTCCTCAAACTGTCAAACATGCAAATTATTAAGGCAAGGATAGTGGAGCTAACTTCCACTTTACTTATAGGGTTATGTATATGGCAACATATACAAAAGATTTATGTGTGCAATAAGACATACATAAAGCTATATATAAGGCATTCATGTGTGTGTGTGTGCAAATACATGTATAATACTATATGCATCAATGATTGGTTAAAAAAAGCATGAAAAAAATACAAGAAATGTATGAACGCATGCAAATATGCATTTTTTTGCAGAAATGTAGGAATTCCAAAATGTATGCATGAGGTATATGTCCTACACCCTAAGTTAGCTGATGATCCATACATGTCTTCCTTACAAGTCCTGGTCTTCTAGTAAGCTTTCTCTAGTTATTCTCTTTAGTTTTTCCTACTTTGCCTTCATTTTGTACTCCATCATTATCTTAAGGGAAACAATCTAAAATCATTATACTGAGAGAAAGTCCACTTTTCTATGGATTGTAGTATATTCATCTTATTATATGTTATGTAATGTTGAGCTTATGATTTCAACATCTCTACTTAGAAGTTGTGCCCCCTTGCCTAAAAGGTTTGTCGTGACTAGAGATATACTCTTTGCCTCTAGAATTCTAGCTTGTGTCTCAAGCTATATGTAAAGCACCCTTAAGGGGAGGAAGCCAAAGCATTAGGGATTTCGATCAATGTTTACCAGACTAGCATCTCTTGATGACTCTTTCTCCTTGAAAAACTTAGCCAATGTACTAGGTTGGTATTGATATGCTCATCATTCCTAACGATGTTATTCTACTAATCTATCTTGCTCGACATTTGACATTGATCTCAAAGAGTTTAAATGGTGTCTTTAGTTTCTTGGTATAATTAGAAGCATTCATAATAGGCTAGTCCTATCTTTACCGCATGTATCTATGGCTTGGATTTTTTACTATTTGCCACACCAAATAGGCAATCTAGATGTTTACCCCTACTTAGGATAACACACTCTAAATTGCAACTTACTGTTCTAGGCCACTTAAGGAACAATAAGTCATAGTGATGAATCTTATCCGTTAGATGTAACCTTCTTTCATCTATATTATGTTTGACTCTATGATTTTCTACACCATCTGGTTTTGAAATAGTGGAAAAGTTCCTAATCATATGATGTGCTACTATTATTATCAGGAATTTAAGCCAACTTTGGGATATTTCTTTATTCATGCCATAGGTTTTTCTTGATATGTTAACCATATGCTAGTGCCTAACTTATGCATGCAGTTGTATTTATATCGATCATGTGGTGATAAGAGCAATTCATGACTAGAAATGTAATGTAAAAACACAAATTTTAATTTAATCTCAAGAGGGGACACCTTGTGTGCATCTAACTCCTATTGCCAGTCAGTCCTTATAGGTTTTCTTATAATGACAGAGGGTTGGCTTAGGTAGGTTAGACTTGATGTTTAGGCTTATTCACTAAAGTTAGATGGATCTTCTATTTAGGCTTGTTTATTTAGGTGAGTTAGACCTTTTATTTAAGTTTTTGTTTAAGTTTGCTATTAAGTGGGATAAGAATGACATGTTGCAGTGTTTTGGTTACTATTTAAGGTATCATTATAGGTTCAAGTAAAGATTAATCATTTTTATTTCTTCCTCTCAATACTTACTTTAGGAGTCATAACAGATGCCCTCAAAATGTCTCCATGTTCAAGATTGAATAAAGACTTGTGGTTTTTGAATCAATGTCGTAGAAATGAGTTAAAATAATTAAAATACATAATGTAATAAAATAAAACATTGCATTCATAAGAAAAAACTATATTATTAACATGGTAGAAAAACATATACATATTTTAGTGACACATATTCATTATTAATAAGATGGTTTATAAAACATCTCAAGCTCCCCTTCTTTGGATGGTGCCCCTAAGATTTATAATGATATTTACATCACATAACACTCATCACTCGAACTAAGTGAGTGATGGCTAGATATCTATATGCCATATTTATCTTGAAGTATATACCATTCTTGTGAGCTTGAGTCAAACACAAAAGCTAGTGATAACATGACACCACGATAACCCAATCTCTTCTTCTTCTTCTTCTTCTTCTCATGATTTGGCACTATTCAATGTCAATCCAATTTCAAATGCATTCCCTCAGAGCATGGTTGTAAGTTGTCTTATGGCTCATATGATGATGGTAAGTACAATACAAGTATGTTATAGGTATAAACCTTCCCTAGCTCTCACCTAGCTTAGGCATTAAAGGTTGTAATTTACCTTCCTTAACAAGATGATCAAAGTGCTAGGACAGCGGTTTTCCCATTCCTATAGCTGAGACTCTTACAGTTCTACCATCTTTGCATCTAATTTTTGGAAACCTCTCACAATGCTAGTATGTTTTCTACATTTTTTACAAAATAAAGAGAAAATGGATGCAAAGATGTATGTCCAATGCATGAGGCATGCATAGAGGCTTAATTAGGTAGTCTAAGAGTTATAGACAGCTAGGCCACGAGTCACTTCTTTAGGGATGATCATCTATCAAGTGCTTCTATAAATAGTTATTCTTTTCCTTAAATTCAATCCCTTAGCTCTCCACCTGGCCAATGAATCTTCTTTTCTAGGTATTTCCCCATCTCTTTCTCCTTATTCTTTCCTTCTTTCTCTCTTGCTATTTTTTTATTTATTCTCATTATTTATTATTCCAATTTTTCTTTCTTCTTTTTTCTACAACATACATACATACATACATACATACATACAAATATATATATTTATTTATTCATTTGATAAAGACCATCCAAATACCTCATTATGTCAAATTGGGCCTTAAATAGACTTTACCAACTTTTAGATGACCTTGAAAACTATAAAAAAATTTATTTTGTTCAGCTGGTCAATTTTGAGATTTATGAAGGGTAAAGCTTAATACCACGCTAATCTTATCTGCTGCTCAATATTGGGATCCTCGATTTTATATCTTTTGCTTCACATACCAAGGGTTATGCCCTCTAGCTGAGGAATTTGTTAAGATCTTGGGCTTGACATTCCTTCTAAGCACCTTACCTTGTGTGCCTCATCCTACGATTAATTATTCGAGGGAGGTGGCATATACTTTATCTTTCATTCCTTCCATTATCTATAGATTGGTATTCCGGGAGATTCTTTCTCTTTAGAGGATTTTCTTGGTGCTACGATTGACTTGCTCAAGCACTAAAAATACCAAATTAGTGTCATTTTGTTATGTAGTTTTCCTCGATACTTAAAAAGGAGTTGATAGTTCAATAGGAGATTACCAATTGTTTGGAATTATAGAGGGAGTATGCCATAGATTGATGCCATTCCTACTAATCTTGGTGAAGACCATCAAGGGTCTAGATGTTATATCTATTTATCCCACTTCTTTTCTTATAGGTAGCCCATTACTACTCTAAGTACATCATTATTTTTAAAGTAGTGTACCTCTTGTAGATTTTCACACTAGCTTTTTTATTGGAAAATACATCTTTTCAATTTTTTACATGTTTTATTTGCCTTATTTTTCCTTGAGATGGATCCAACTCACTTAACCTGCTTCTTTATATCTTGTTGTAAGAAAAGTTTAAGCTATTGATAGAACCTCCACTTAGGATGATTGACCAATATGACTTAGGTTATTATTCTTATAGATAGGAGCAATATGACTTTTTTTTTTCTCCTAATGAGGGCATTATTTGGTTGACCTTTATATTGGATGATGAGATTACTTTTAGATGCCGGATGATACTCCTTCATTATATGATCAAGGATGGATCTTTTAGTTGCATTCCTCTATGTGGGTTGAATCACCTTTTGCATTATTGCTCACTATACTGGAAAGTTTGGAGAGTGGTATGACATTGTTAGATGCTTCTATCCTTCTATAGAGTTCCTCTCCCAATCAATTTTCTTGCTTGTTACCATTAGCTTTAGGCTCAGCTTCTCGTGACGACTATCTTACCAGAGATTGCAAATTATGACTTCACTACCACTTTTAAGTATAAAAGATAGGTCATTAGCCCTAAAATTAATAACAAATCATATTGGTTGAGGCTCACTGACTGCAACCAAAGATAGATAGTGAATTAGATGCAATAGAGACATTTGTATTTTGTTGTCATTAGAACTGTTTACTTTGAACATGTTGAATAAAATTTTTTGATCATATTAATAAAACTTTTGCTTACAAATATGAAATTTCTATTTGATTTTAGTACACATAATATTTATTTAATATTTGGCTAAAAAATGGAAGTTATCTAAGCTAGGAATGAAATTCTAAAGGCATTGAAAATCTATCATCAATCAGCCTTCTATGGTTTTCTTAATAAATTTTTTTTCTCTCGGCCCCTAATTTTTGCTCAGGATACCTTTTTTTGATTTTCACCCTAATGGGGCATCCAATTTCAGTACAGTCGCTATTTTTAAGATTTTAACCTGGAGGCCTTTTATTCTCTTCTTTTTCTCATTGAGTCTTGACCATGGAACCTTTTCAGTCCATTAATATTGATCGAATTCCTAAACTCATTGTCAACACTATTAGCTAAAATCATAGCTCCCCTAGATAATAATTTTTTCAAGAAAAAACATCCTTCCCAAGTAGGTTTGAACATACCCTTGAATATATGGGATTTTCAATTTCATCTACATAAACTCCAAACCCCCTTCCTTCAAAGGATGGTTTCTAACTTTCTTCCCAAATAAGTGAGCTAGCCTCTTCTAATAGATTTGGTTGTGGCAATAGGCTTGTATTTTATCCCTATCTAATAAGTTAAGCTAAAGCAACCTTTGTCATGCCCACTCTATTTATGGTAACTTAGCCTTCAAAACCATCCTTTAAAAATGATACTCTGTAAGGTCCCAACTATGACCCTAGTTGAAAATGTATGATTCAATGAGATTATATTTGATTAAGACTAAATTAAATATGTGTATTTTTTATTAGAGTTAAAGGGAAAGTGATGATTTTATCTTACTTTATGATTTAATTGTGAATTATTTGGCATGAAAATATTTAAGGGTATAATTAAAGCAAAGAAAATATGTAGGGGATTATTATGTAATCAAGCATATGACAAATCAAATTTAAAAGGGGAGAAACAAGATGGGGTTAATTATGAATATAATAATAAGTGGGGAATGATTTTACTAAAGTAAGAATTGAGTGGGGTTAATATATGACATGTAATTAGTTAAAGGATCAAAGAGGAATTTCTCCTTTCATTTAAAACCTTAAGCTTTTCATGTAAGAGAGATAAAATGCTTAAGTGGTTCTTAATGAGGGGGATAACAACCTAAGATGAAAAATTTTGATTTCATTCTTCATCTCTCTCACTAAAGAATTAAACTTCCTATCTCTCATTAAACTTAAATAAAATTATTCTTTTATGTGTTTTATTAAGGGATTTTGAGTTAGAAATTTTAAAGTATAATACTCCTCTTCATCTTCATCTTTTCTTTTAAATTTGAAAGGTATTTATAGAAGAATTTTTTTTATTTTAAGAATGTATGTTCTTTATAGTTGAAGAAAAGAATAAAAACCACAAAGGCAATGAAGTGTTGAATAACTGAAGAAGGCTTGTTGTAGAAGTCGGCCAAAGTGAGGAATTTAGACCAAATTTTACTTTATAGTGTAATTATATGAATGTAATTATGTTAAATGTATTATGATGTTGGTTGGATTGTTGGAGGGAAGGATTTAAATCATGGAAATTGTAGTTGAAAAAGGAAAGAAAGTGACATTAAAAATCTAGATTAGTTCTATTTGAATCAGTTTCTATATTTTAAGCATATATCAAGTTGTACAACTCCAATTTTGGAAATTCTAGTTGGTAATTAAACCTAAGATTTGGATTTAAAATTTTGTCCGACAAACATAAATAAAATTATGCTTCTAAGTGTTCTTAATTTTAACTTGAATTTATAAATGAGCTGTTATCTAGTTTTAGGGAATAGTTTACTATATTTTTGATATAATTCCTTGCAAATAAATCTAAATTCAAAGAGGTAAAATTTTGAATAAAATAGACTAATAGGAGTACAATTTTTTTAAAGGAATATTGTCTTAATTATGTACCCATTTTCTTCTACAATGTTTCTAATTTGTAATAAAATATGGTATTGGTATTGTGAACTATTGTCTAATGCCAATGAATAGGTTGTAGTATTTTAAATATAACTCATGATAGAATGGTCAAAATGCTATGGGAAAATATTTTGGTTAAACTAAACTTATAGGAGTATAACTCCAATGAATAAATGTTAGGTTAATTTTATATCTATTTTACTCCATGAATTTTTTAATATGGTCACACAAACTATTTTTGAAAAAAGTGTACTCTTGGATAGTCTATAATAATTGGGCTATAACTCCAAATTTAATTATCCTAATTGAGTGGCATTTGAAGCATAAAAAAATAGAGATATAAACTGTTGTTTATTTAGATGATTAATTTGGTAAATTTAGCCATTTAGTATGGAAAAATTTGGATGCAAAATTGAGTTGAAAATCTTCCTTCTACAACCTAATTCTTTGATGTATAAATGTACTACAAGTATTAATATGATTTTTACAGTAATTTGATCATGAGATGAGGATGTTGCTTCTTGTATAATTATATGTAAGAATAATGGTATTGTTAATTTATACATGACTATTGTGTTACATGATATATATATATATATATATATATATATATATATATATATATATATATATATATATATATATATATATATATATATGACTAAGAGTTATGATAATATTATATATATATGTATGTGAATTGAGGAAATATATTATGCAACAAGTACATTAACAAGCATATGGATTATTACTTATTTGAATGTATATGAATATGCTTACATGCTTATGTTTATAGGTTAATATGCAAAGGTAAATGATTATAGTATTATATAATTATAGTTACATATTTTGATACTCGAGATTGATTATACATGCACATATATGAGACTTTGTATCTTCGTATATGATAATATATGTGTAAGACAACACATTAATGTTGAAGCATGAAGGAATAATTGAAATGTATATCAACAATGTTAATGCCTATAAATAGAGTTTAGTTATGGATAGATAGGTGCCTATAGAGATTGAGTTGCAGCTAATACCATCTGGCCCCATTTGGGTCTATATGTCATCCTTGATTTGGACTATTGTTCAATCCTATTTGGATCTACCATTTTGATATTCTTGGATACCTACCAAACTTAATACCTATGGGTATTTACATGATCAATACCTATGGGTATCTACCATTCCTGTTATCCACAGGTTTGGAACTTTGGCAAGCTAATTCCAATTATAATTATAATTACAGTATTTGAATCAAAGCATGAATGCTCAGATGTTTTCGATGGTTTACATAATTGATTTTAATTACATATTTTATATCACAATTATAAATGCTCAAAGTATATCAATCAATCATATGAATTATGTATGCTAAGATATTTGTTACCATTCTTATCTTATTGATTATATACTTGGAGATGTTGTTAGAATTTAATAATTTATTTTCATTGATATCTTATGTTACATTTGATGCATGTTAAGTGTGTTTGTTGATGACAAATATGAGTGGTTGTCCACCATAAACTGTTCTCCACTAAGCTTTATCACTTAGCATGGGTTATTTTATCCATGTAGATTTAGTAGATAAGACTTTTGCTCAGGAACATTCACTACATCAGATAAGGCTAACACATGTCTGATAAGAAATTGATGTTTGGATTTCTTGATGAATATTTTGTGTAATTTTTAATTAATAGTTATATGTATGTAATGATGCATCTAGTTTGGGCATTGAGTTGTATAAGCTCACTCTTATAAAAGAACAATAAATGTATGCTAGTATGATTTAAAGCAACTAACATACTATATGATATGTACACTAAGTATAAAGAAGGCTTGTGTATAGTGAAAGTAATCCCTAAAATGAACATGTGATATAGCACATGAAGAGTGCAAGTAACATATTATTATATGACAACATGGTAGAGTAATGCATGATTAAAGTAACCTAAATGACATGAAAATAGGTTAATGATTTTTGTATAAAGATAGTATGTATGTTATGCTAAAAAAAATATGTTAACAACTATAGTAACACTTAATCAATATGTATGATAACCTAATGTTGATGCGATAGTATGATCAAAGTATGCTTGATGGTATAGTAACACAGTGAAATCAATTAATGGTGTTTGGCATAGTAATATGATTAGGTTAAACGAATCATAGTGTTACAATTTGAAATCAAAGCCTAGGTTTATCCATTTCTGGTCAATAAGAGTCTAAAAATCTATAATATGATATAGTGTGGTGTCAGCTTAATGCATAATTTTTTTATTTTCTTATAGATAGTAGATGGAGAATTTTAGGGATGCAATTAAGGAATCAGCTGAAAGTAATTTGCCAATTAGGTCAAATCCTTTCAATCTGGGATCTTCATCTTCTAATCTAAATGAGATTCTTACTGCCATTCCTAGAGAAGCACTACTAAAAGTTTTTCAGGACACAGCCTAATACCTTAAAAGGATGATAACACCTTAAGCCATAATATATGAGATTAGGAAGCATGGAGCACAAAAATATTTGGGCACTATTTTAGAACAATCAGAAGATGTTGAATTTATTTGGAAAAGTTAAAAAGAATATTTTATGGTGTCTTGTGTTGTGCCCTTACTCTAAAGAATGTCCTATAATTAGTCAAAAGTGGTATTAAAATAATTCAATTACCATATCCACTTACTTGGGGGTTTTTTTAGGCTGAATTTAAGAAGAAGTATGTTATTGAGGCATATAAAGAAGAGAAGCTGAAGTAGTTTTTAAACTTGAGACAAAGGGTTATAACTGTTGTTGAATATGAGAAAGAGTTCAGGCATCTATACAAATATATCCCTAATGAGATGTTAATAGAAGCTTTCAAGTGTACACAGTTCAAATCAGAGATAAGTTAATAGGTCTATATCTCTACATGTAGTAGATTTTCATTAATTTGTTATAGCAGAAATGTAAGTTGAAAAGAATTAACTGGCTAAAAAAGAGGAAGAATAGAAAAAAGGTGGGGCTAAAGATGGATCTTTCACTAGAAAAAGATTTAGATGAGCATAGGAAAATCGACCAGCTGAGTTTATTTTTGTTTTGCAAATAAAGAAAGGAAGCATGGATCATCTACAATGTCTAAATCTAATAAAAAAGCATCTAAGAGATAGAGTGAGGGCCAACAATCAAAATGTCCTCGCTATTCGAGGTAGCATTAGGGTATTTATAGGAAATAGATGGGTGCATGTTTCAGGTGTGGTAGTATTGACTATGTTTTGGCAAATTATCCTTCAGGGTAAAAGTAAAGGCATGCATAATAGGGTAGTAGGGGAGCTTCTAATGCACCCTTAATAGGAAGAGGTATAGGCAGAGGGCATGGTGATTTAAATATTCATAGATGCCAGCCTTAAAATGTATCTAAAATTGTGGATCACCCTATAGTTCCAATTATTCTTGGTGAGCTTATACCATACAGTCTTACGAGGATCGAGATGCTTTAAAAGTAATAGCAAGTATTTTTTCTCTTTAATTCTAATATTCATACATGTATTGATCTTTGTTCAACTTATTACTATATTTCCATTAGGATATGGGTAGAAGTATGTCAACTGCACATAAATTTAATTATTATATTTGTGTGACGAACCCATTGGGGCACAGTGTTTGTGTTAATAAAGTTTTTAAAGAATGTCCCAGTTTAATCGAAGGGAAAGAATTCCTAGTTGATCTTATTAAGTTACCATTTTGAGAATTTGATGTTATACTGGGTATAGATTAGTTGTTAAAGAATCATGTAGTGATTAATTATAAAGTGAAGATAGTGAAACTTAAAAATGTTAATCGGAATGTAGCTGTAGTGCACGGTATTCGAACTAAACCTTTAGGTAATGTGATATTTTCTATGCAAGCTAAGTGATTTCATAGAAAGGGATGCAAGGAAATTTATTATTGGTGCTTGATTCAAATAGAGAGAAAGGAAAACTTTAGGGTATACTAGTGGTGAATGAATTACCTAATGTATTTCCAGAAGACTTACCTAGTCTTCCACCTAAAAGGGATGTAGAATTTTCCATAGAAGTTCTACTGGGTACAACTCATATTTCTAAGGCACTCTATAGGATGGCCCCAATAGAATTAAAAGAGTTAAAGGTTCAATTGAATGAATTGTTGGACAAAGGTTTTATTAGGCTTGGTACATCTTCTTAGGATGCACTAGTTCTTTTTGTTAAAAAGAAAGATGGTATAATGGGAATGTACATAGATTATAAACACCCAAATAAGGTAACTATGAAGAACAAGTATCTATTACTAAGAATTGAAAACTTGTTTGATCAATTGAAAGTTGCTAGAGTGTTTTCAAAGATTTACTTAAGATTGAGGTACCATCAACTTTGAGTAAAGGGTGTGGATGTTCCCAAAATTACATTTAGGACTTGATATGGTCATTATGAATTTTTAGTAAAGCCATTTGGGTTAACAAATGCATTGACTACTTTTATGGACCTTATAAATAGGATGTTTTGACCCTACTTGGACCAATTTGTTTGTGGTCTTCATAGATGACATATTGGCTTATTCCAAAAGTGAAGCAAAGCATGTTGATCATTTGAGAATAGTGTTACAAACTTTATGGAAGAATCAGTTGTTTGCTAAATTAAGGAAGTGTGACTTTTGGCTTAGGGAAGTTTCTTTTCTTAATCCTATTGTGCCTTTTGAAGGTAATAGATTAAACCTAGTTAAAGTTGAGCCTGTTGTGAATTGGATACCGTATTAAAATGTTTCTAAAGTAAGAAGTTTTCTAGATTTAGAAGGGTATTATTATCATTTTGTGAAAAGGGTTTTTGGTCATTGCTTGATCATTTACTAAATTGTTGAGAAAGGGTATCAAGTTTGAGTGGACCGATCGATGTTAAGAAAGTTTTGATTAGTTAAGAAATTGTTAATAGAAGCTCCAATTTTAACTCAACCAATTTCAGGTAAATAGTATACTATGTACAATGATGCTTTCAGCGTTGGATTGGGTTGTGTACTGATGCAAGATAGTAAGGTGGTAACTTATACATCTATACAGTTGAAAATTCATGAGTAAAACTACCTTACATATCATTTAGAGTTGGCAATAGTAGTATTTTATTTAAAGATTTTTCAGCATTACTTGTATGGGGAAAAATAAAAACCTTATACAGATCATAAGAGTCTTAAATATTTGCTCACTCAAAAGGAACTCAATTTGAGATAGTAATGATGGTTAGAGTTATTTAAAGACTATGACTGTATAGTTTATTATCATCCGAATAAAGCAAATGTTGCAGGCAATATCTTAAGTCATAAGTTGATGATAGCTATGATGTTACAGTGGAGTAGATGGAAATTTTCATCTGATGGTGCTTTGATAGCTCGGTTGAAGGCTAAACCTAATGTGAGATAAGTAATGATAAATTCTCAAAAATATGATTGAAAGTTGCAATAGATTGTACAATCATTTCATAAAGGTAATCAATATAAATATACCGTAAAGGAAGATGGGAGTGTGTATTACCATAAGAGGCTATTGAAATGAACTTTATTGCATGAAGCTCACAACATAATATTTACCATTCATCCAAATAGGAATAAGATGTATTAGGATCTGAAGCAATTTTATTAGTGGCCTTAGATAAAGGAAGATGTAGTCGATTATGTTTTCTAAGTGCTTAACTTATCAATAGATTAAAATAGAACACCAATTACCCTTAGGATTGTTGAATTCCATTCCAATTTCACAATGGAAATGGGAAGACATTACCATGGATATTGTTATAGGTTTGCATTTCTTGTAGACGAAGCATGATATAGTATGGGTAATAGTCGATAAGCAGACTAAATTGGCTCATTTCATACTAATTCAAATAGATTATGTTCTAGATAAATTGGGAAAAGTGTATTGCATGGAATACAATTTTCTATACTTTAGATAGAGATCCAAGGTTTACATATAGATTTTAGTTGAGTTTATAACAAGAATTAGGAACACAACTCATATATAATATAGCTTTTCACTCTCAAGAAGATGGTTAATCTGAGAGGGTTATCCAAGTGTTAAAAGATATGTTAGGAGGATGTATCCTAGAGTTTTAAGGAAGTTGGGATAGGTATCTTGCTTTAATGGAATGTGCTTACAATAAAAGTTATTAGAAAAGAATTGATATGGCACCCTATGGGGCTTTGTATGGATAAAAATGTAGAACTTCAATTTATTAGATTGAATTATCTGAATGTTGAATGATTGGTTTTGACATTGTTAAAGATACAGAGGAGAAAGTAAAAGTTATTAAATAGAGATTGAAAGCAACGAGTGATAGAAATAAGTCCTATGCAAATTTGATGAGAAAGGACATAGAGTATCAAATGGGTGATAAAGTGTTCTTGAAAGTGTCTCCTTAGAGAAAAGTACTGAGGTTTGCAAAAAAAGGGTAAACTCAATTTGAGATTTATTGGTCCGCAAGAAATTTTTCAAATAGTTAGACCAGTGGCGTATATATTGGCTTTTCCTATGGAATTAGCCAAATTTCATAATGTGTTTCACATGTTTATGTTTCGAAAATATCGCTCGAATAAATCTCATATGTTACCAGTTCAGAAGACTCAAGTTCAACCAGATTTCACATATGATGAAGAACTAAAAGAGTTTCTAGCTAGGGAAATTAGACAGTTGAGGAACAAGAAAATTCCTCTAGTTAAGGTATTGTGGCAACATCATGGTGTAGAAAAAGTAACATGGGAACAAGAGGCAATTAGGAAGGAACAATATCCCCAATTCTTTAAATAAGGTATGAATTTCTAGGACGAAATTATTTAAGGAGAAGAGATTTGTAAGCCCTAACTAAAACCCTTGTTCAAAATACATGATTTAATGAGATTATATTTGATTGAGAATAAATTAAATATGTGAATTTCAATTTAGAGTTAAATGGCAAGTGACAATTTTATCTTACTTTGTGATTTGAATGTAAATAATTTGGCATGAAAATATTTAAGGGTATAATTGAAGCAAAGAAAATAAATCAGGGGTCATTATGTAAAGAAAGCACATGAGAGGTCAATTTTCAAAGAAGAGAAACAAGTTGGGATTAATTATGAATATAAGAATAAGTAGGGAATGATTTTATTAAAGTAAAAATTGAGTGGGGGTCAATATATGACATGCAATTAGTTGAAGGATCAAAGAGGAACTTCTAATTTTATTTAAAACCTTAAGCTTTACATGTAGGAGAGATAAGATGCTTTAGTGGTTTTTAGAATGGGGGTATAGCAACCTAAGAGGAAAAATTCAGATTTCATTCTTCATCTCTCAAACTAAAGATTTAAACTTCCTCTCTCTCATTAAACTTAAATAAAATTCTGCTTCTATATGTTTTATTAAAGGTTTTTGAGTTAGAGATTTTAAGGTATAATAATCTTTTTAATCTTCATGTTATCCTTTTGGTTTGAAAGGAATTTGTGGGAAGGATTTATGGATTTTAAGAATGCATGTTCTTTGTAGTTAAAGAAAAGAATAAGAAGGACAAAGGCAAGGAGGTATTGAAGGAGTGAAGAAGGCTTATTGTGGAATTCAGTAAAGGTGAGGAATTTAAAGCAAATTTTTCTTTACATGTGTAATTATATGAATGTAATTATGTTAAATGTATTATGATGTAGGTTGGATTGTTGGAGGGAAGGATTTAGATTATGGAAATTGTAGTTGAAGAAAGAAACGAAAGTGGAATTGAAAAATGAGAATAGTTCACTTTGAATCAGTTTCTGTATTTGAAGCATATCTTGAATTGTATAACTCTAATTTAGGAAGTTCTAGTTGGTAATTAAACCTAAGAAATGGATTTATAATTTTGTTAGAAGAAAGATAAATAAAATTCTGCTTTTAAGTGTTCTTAACTTTAGCTTCAAATTAGATATGAGTTGTTGTCTAGTATAAGGGAGCAAGTTGTTGTATTTTTTATATAATTCTTAGTAGAGAGGTCTTAATTCTATGTGGAAAAATTATAAATAAAATAGACTCATCGGAGAATAATTTTCATGAAGGAATGTTTGATTAATTTTGTACCCATTTTTATGTACAATATTTCTAATCTGTAACAAAATCATGTCTTGCTATTGTGAACCGTTGTCTAGTGTCAATTAATAGATTGTAGTATTTTTTATATAACTCATGCTAGAAAGGTGAAAATGTTATGGAAAAACATTATGTTTAAACTAGACTTATAGGAGTACAATTCTTTTTAATAAATGTTAGGTTAATTCGATACCTATTTTACTCCATGAATTTTTCAAACTGATCACACAAACTATTTTTGAAAAAAGTGTACTCTTTGACAGTCTATAAAAATTGGGTTATAAATCCTAATTTAATTGTCTTAATTGAGTGGTATTTGAAGTATGAGAAACTAGAGACATAGACCATTATTTGTATAGAAGATCAATTTGGTTAATTTAGCAACTTAGTATGGCTAAATGTAGATGCAAAACAACATTGAAAATCTGCCTACCCTATTTTTTGTAACCTAATTCTTTGATGTATGAATGTACTACAAGTATTAATATGATTTTTATAGGAATTTGATCATAAAATGAGAATGTTTCTTATTGTATAATTATAGTTAAGAATAATGGTATTGTTAATTTATACATGACTATTGTGTTACATGACATATGTAAATAACTAAGAGGTATGATAATATTAGAAAGTAAAGCTATATGTGTATGTGAATTTAGGAAATATACTATTCAACAAGCCCATGAACAAGTATATGAATTATTACTTATTTGAAAGGATATGAATATGGTTACATGCTTATGTTTATAGGTTAACATACGAAGGTAAATCATTACAATATTATTTAATTATAGTTACTTATTTTAATACCTGAGATTGATTATACATGCATATATATGAGATCGTGTATCTTCATATTTGATAATATATGCATAAAACTAAACAATAAAGCTCGAGCATGAAAGGATAATCGAAATGTATATGAACACCGTTAATGAATGCAAATAGAATTAAGTTATGGACAAATAGGTGCCTACAGGGATTGAGTCATAGCTGCTACTGTTTGGCCCCATTTGGGTCTATATGTCATTCCCATTTGGGACTATCATTCAATCCCATTTAGATCTACTATTTCGATATCTTTGGATATCTACCAAACTTAATATCTATGGGTATTTGTATGATCAATGCATATGGGTATCTACCATTCCCATTATCCACATCTTTGGAGGTTAAGCAGGCTAATTCTTATTATAATTATATTTACAATATTTGAATCAAAGCAATATAGCTAAAATGTTTTCAATGGTTTACATAATTAATTAATTATAGATATTATATCACAAGTATAGATGCTCAGAGTATATCAATCAATCATATGAATTATGTGTGTTGAGATATTTGTTATCCTTCTTGTCTTATTGATTGTATACTGTAATTTATTTTCATTGTTATCTTATTTTACATATGATGCATGTTGTGTGTTTTATTGATGACTACTATTAGTGGTCGTCAATCATGAATTGTTTCCTACTAAACTTTATAGCTTAGGATGGGTTATTTTATCCATGTAGATTTAGCAAATAAGACTTTTGCTCAAGGACATTCTCTGCATCAGGAAAATCCAACACAAGTCTGATAAGAAATTTATGTAGGTATTTCTTGATATATATTTTGTATAATTTTGCATTGATAGTTATATGTATGTAATGATGTATCTAGTTTTAGGCATTGAGCTATATAAGCTCACTTTAGTAAAAGAACAGTAAATGTATGCTAATATGATTTAAAGCAACTAACATACTATGTCATATGTATGCTAAGTATAAACAAGTAAGGCTTGTGTATAGTGAAAGTAATCCTTAAAATTAACATGTGATATAGTATGTGAAGAGTGCAAGTAACATGTTATTTCTATAATAATCCTTTTAAAGACAAGATGGTAGAGTAATGCATAATTAATGTAACTTAAATGACATGAAAATAGGTTAATGATTTTTTATAGAGCTAGTATGTATGTTGGGCTAAAACAAATATGTGAACAACTATAATGACACTTAATTGATATGTATGATAACCTATATGTTGATGTGATAGTATGATTAAAGTATGCTTGATGGTATAGTAACGTTGTAAAATCGATTAACTGTGCATGACACAATAATATGAATAGGTTAAAAGAATTAGGGTGTCACATGCATAATCTCTACATTAAACACAACCTCTATGCCACAAGGAAAATGGAGTAGCTCCTTTTAATGTTTTAGCTATAGTCCTATATCCCTATAGTGTAAAAGGTAGTTTATTAGCCTAATCTTTATAAGTGTGAACCACCTTAACTAAAATCCTTTTGATATTCTTGTTAGTTGTTTCAAATGCTCCATTTGCTTGAGGTCGATAAGGTGAAGACCTATGATATTGAACCCTATACTTCCCAAACATCTACTTGGTTGTGACTTGGAACAACATCCCACTTTCTGACACTATGTGGTGAGGCAACCTATATCTACATATTAGATTCCACTCAATAAAGTTCGCCATCTCCCTAGAATCTACCTTCATAAAGGATTCTTTCTCTACCCAATTCGTCAAGTAGTCTATGGTAACTATAATGAATTTGTATCCATTTGATGCCAACGGATAGATAATACCCATGATTGCACAACGGATAGATCATACCCATGAATCCATGGAGAAATTTGGCCAAGGTAGAATTTTAAGGGAAACTAAGTGAAATCAAAGGAAAATGGCTGGAAAATGTGACAAAGGAAGAGAAAATGGAGAGAAAGAGCTTGGAAAAAAATAGGTATATGAATATTTAAACTAATTTATTTCATATGATTTAGGTTATGTAACTTAGGGGTTGTTATATGTGTGATGATTTTTAATTTAACTTAATGGTAAATAAAATAAATTGAAGGTTAAAGAATGGATTTTGTGAAGTTAAGTTCTTAAAAACATGAATAGAAATGAAAAATTAGAATTAAAACCTACTATCACTACAAAAAAGCTATAAATTCACGATTAAAATCAGTGATGGCTTAATTTCTATCGTAAAAAAATAGTTTCGCAGCTGTTTTCCAATTACATCATGGAAAGGTTATTTTTGATTTTTTTGCAACAAAATAGCAATCGAAACAAAGAAAGAGTCGCTAATTATTGGTGACAAATATCCGCAGCATGTTTTGTGATGGAATTAGCGACAACAGTACAATTGCTCATTTTTTAAAATTTTTTATATATAAAGTTAGTTCCAAAAAAGTAGTGATGAAAGTTTTAGTCTCTAATTTTAGAGGGAAAATATCGTGCCGCTTTAAGCAATAGTTTAGAGATGAAAATTGGTATGTTGCTAATAATATTATATTTTAGTAAAGAAGATTAGCAATGAAAAAATGTGGTCGTTAATGCGTTACAAATAAAAAATATAGTTTTATATGTCAACCAATCACAAGACTTATGTACGATTTCAAGTAATTTTAATAGGATCATATAAATAGATATTTTGTGTTGGAATAGAAATTCGTAAATTATATGATGATTTGACAATAATTTTTTTATCAATTATCCTAAAATATAAACTTATTTATATAGAAAATTAACATTTTTAATAATAATAAACTATTTGTTACCATTATTATATAATTACATTTTAAAGGTTAATAAAAATAAATATTTGTAAATTATTAATATAAAATTTATTATCTCATTTAAAATAATTGCGAAAAATTTTATAATTTATTTTTTATTTTATATAATTTTGATCAAATATTAAATTATTAAAAATTCTAATTATTTATTTTTACCAAACCTTATTTTAATACAAAGACAAAATAATGGAAATTGGCAGGAACATTTTAGCATTTTCAAAATATTAACCCTTGGTATAAAAGCTACTTTTATCTCTCCACTCACTCACTATTTTATCATTTCCTTCTCATTCTTCCTTCGCTTCTCCATCCCTCCTCCATCAGGACAGTCTCAACATCGAGCACCACCTCCGTAAGGCCAAGGAGCGGTTGCACGAGGCGATAGCGCAGCTTCACAATCGAAAACTTAAGGTTGTAGCAACTTATTTCTTATGGCATTAAAGTTGGCATTGGCATCTTGCTTTGAGCTTGCAAGGTCATCGGGGGATAGTCTTACTCTTCTCTTCTTAATCTCAAGATTTTCTCCTTTTTCTTTTATTGCCAATTCCTTCATTTTTTATATCATTATGATTAGTTGTTGTATTGCAATGGAGTATCGAATTAGGGTTCAATTTTTAATTTAAAGTGAAGAATTAGGGTTCAAATGTGCATTTTAACTTGAAGTGAAGAATTAAGGATTCTTTTTCTCAGCTTATGCTTTTGATTTTGATACTCTTACGTTAGTCTATCCCTATAGTCAAAGATACTCTATTGCTTAAAAATTTTCTCGCATCATAACTTTTTAGCATTTTCCTTTTTCATTTTCTCTCAGCTTTCCTTTTCATCATTTATTGCTTATGAATTGGTGAAGTATTGAAGGAGAAAAGTAATGTTAAAATGGATTTGACGGAATGAGTTGGTGAGAGATTGTCACCACCAAGGAGCTTTGAGAACTTCAGTAATTATGATGTCAGAAATGACGTGTACAATCGCTTTGTGGAGAGTGGCCATAAAGAGGCTGTTTCTAATCGTGAGCTTTTTTCTCTTTTTAAATGATGTGTCATAATGCATTAGCTTTTTTTCTTTTTAAAGTATAAAATAAAAATATCAATCTATACACTTGCAAAAGAATTAAAAAAGACATAAGAAAATACACCAATTTAATCATAATATGCTAGTTTTTTATTAAAAAATATTGTTGGATCCTCTTATATTCCCTTTGTTAATTTGATAATTCTGCTTTGTAGGTAATGGTTATGGTTTTGCAGTCTAGATCTATTGGCTAGTGTTCTTCCAGTTTTTTATTTTTCTAGTTTCTTTGTTCATTATTATTGAATTCCTTATTGTGCTTCTTTTTTCTTATTATGACCATATATACTTAGTTTAGCAATATTAGTTACTCTACTATGTTCATTTGTTTGAGGGAGATAGGGAATTGAAATCCATCAACTTGGCCTAGTTAGAGTTATAAATTTATTCCTTTACGTTTTGACTGATCCTTTATCAACGATGCAATTTGGTTTAATTTTGTAGATTTGTGTGCTGGTAGGTGTAAAACTAGTTTAAAAAAGTCATATAATATGTTAAGATTGTGTAATTAACTTATGTGCTTGCAGGTATACTCATGTTCCGGTTAATATAGTACTAGCTTTGATTTTCTTAGATATATAGTTACATCTTGTTGTACGAAGCGGAAGTATTGACATTGAATTGTATTTTGGTTACATTGTGTTAACTTTTGCTGGTATTATGGAACATAAAGAGGCTAGAAGAAATAATGTTGGCGGCAAAGTGTTTGGTTTTGTTTACTAGGCTATGTTGCTTGTATTTTCTTCTTTTCTTTATTATGCCTTGAGGGAATTTTGTTATAATTTTGTCCCTTACTTCTTTTAGAGTTTAGAATTTAGAATTTTAGTTGACTTAGTTTTTTTTATGTTTCAAGTAATTTTTAACAACTATACAATTTAATGTACTTTTATGGTATAGTTTTTTTAAAGTAATATTTTAGAGAATTGTCATTTAAATAATTAAATTTTGGTTGTTAAAATAATAATAATAACAACAATAAAATTAAACTAGTAATAATAATAATAATAATAATAATAATAATAATAATACAAAAATTATGATCGTATTTGCACTATCAAGGATGGTATTTGCGTTGCTAATTTCAATTTTTGTTTGCAATTTACAAATTGTTTCTTTCGAGGGAATTTAATGAAAAAATTTTTTGTCACTAATAATTAATATTATATTTGTGGCAACTAAATTTAAATTTGCATTTAGAGATGGTTATATACCTTTTTGCAATTGTTTTTTCTATCACCAAATTTAATGATTGTGTCCTATTTTCATCATAAATAATTTTGCCATTAAGCGTTTCGCAATTATTAGTCATCCTATAGCTAAAAATGATTTATGATGGAAAATGGTCATTTAGCAACAAACACATGCTGTTGCAAAATGACATTTTTTTTGTAGTGTATGTAACTATAGTAACAAATGTGAAATGATGAAATATTTCAATATATCTTGATAAAATGATGGAACAATATGAAATAAATGAATATATGTGGAGTAAACAACCTGCAAGGTGGAGGGCCTAATATAACCGAATGATACCCTTAGGTTGATTATGTAAAGCTTTAACATTTAATTGGGTATTAGGTATGAAATGAACATTATAATGATAAATAAACCATTTGTGGTTGATTGGAACTCAAAATTTAATTTAGATATAGTGATAACTAAATAGACATAATGGTATTTATTTATGTATTAAGTAGTTACTAGTGCAATTTGAATCTCTATCACCATATACAAGTTTGAAATGATCATAGAAATGTGTAAGACATGATAATACATGAAAAATCATGATGTATACATGAGAACATGGCATGGTTAAATGGTATACATTGTGAAAATGACATATTTCTACCAAATTAAAATGATGTTATTCATGTTTATTATGAATACATACATAATAAGCATAAATGAATGTGAAATGAGCAAATGAGGATGATGGAATAATGTGAAATATATGAAAAGCTATGTGAAAACATGACATAAGGTGAACAAAAACATTTACTTTTAGTGCATACGGCTTAGTCAAGGATTTTAAGATAAACAAATGAATTGATTTAGATTGATGAAAAAATAAGGTGAACAAAAACATTTACTTTGTAATTACATTTCAATATGCTCCAATCTACTACAGATGTTTCATGTTTCATAATCTATTATATCCACACACACACACACACATATATATATGCATACATATATATATAGATATATCATTTATATTTGACATTGATGATTAATGTATGACTACTCCAATGACTTGTAACTCTATGGGGATGATGGGTATCCTTGTCATGTTGATTGGTTTTGTCTAATCCAGTGACTTGTAACTTGGTGGGGATGGTTGTTGTCCCTACTGAGTTGATTTTTGCAGCTATTTTGCCTTTCTATGTTACGAACTTTTGACATAATAAATGAATTTTCTAGGCAAATTGGTCTTTTATAATGTTGTTCTTCTATGTTTTTGGTTTCTAAATAATTAAAAATCATCTCATTTTCACTTATAAATCTCAAGATACTAAAAATACTACAAACTAATCCCAATGATAGGGCAATAGACATGTCTTATTTTCAAGCTAAGTTTTGACAAGCTTAAATGTAGACTTAGACTTCACCCTCTCATATGAAATGTGGATCTATGAGTCTAGTTTTTATCTCAATTGGAATTACTCAATTTGAAGCTTTAGAACTCAAGTTATAGGAAAAATAAACCTACTAGGTGAAGTGAACCCTAGGATAGATTTTGCTTTCCTAAGGATGACTCCTATATTTTAGTTCTTTTACACAATTGAACTTCATATCCATGTTTCCAACTTATTGCTAGATATAACATACCATCTTAATGCATTAAATAGAATTAAACATACCCATAACTTGCTAGACATTCCATACCTTTAATAATCACAACACCTTTTTCAATCTCTCTCTACCTCTTTCTACTTGCCTTGCTTGTTTTTCCTTCTATATAGAAGAAATTATAGATATAAACATTTATCTACTTCCATCATAAGAAATGAAAGAAGAAGAGAAGAAGAGGGAGTTAATACCTTAAAAATGCCAACCACTTAATTCTCTCTTTTTTCAAATGCTAAGGTTGAATTTTATGGGTTATTTGGGGAATATTTAGGGAAATTTTAGAGAGAATAATGGCTGCCCTTTTTCTCTAGAGTTGCCAGCCATTCCTCTTTTAAATTCCTTAAAGTTGATTCCTTTTTCCAGAAATGTCTAGGGAGGCTAAGTGTCTTTCTCTCATTGGTCCATTTGTTGACATTATGTAAATTACACTTAGCACCCTCATTTCCTTTAATTTCCTTTTGCAGCCCCAAAACTTTCTCTCTCACTTTTCAGTTGAGCTCTTAAATTACATTTTCTCCTTATTAGACATATGTACAACTTAATTTAAAATGATCATGTTGCCCTTTCACGTTTAAGACAATTACCTCTATGTTCCAACCTATCTCCTTACAAAAATACAATTCTTAAACGAGAAAGGGCAACATGATCATTTTAAATTAAGTTGTACATATGCCTAATAAGGAGATAATGTAATTTAAGAGCTCAATTGAAAAGGGAGTGAGAAATTTTTGGGGTTGGAAAAGGAAATTAAAGGAAATAAGGGTGATAAGTGTAATTTGCATAATGTCAACAAATGGACTAATGAAAGAAAGACACCTATCCTCCCTAGACTTTTCTTGAAAAAGGAATAAAATTTAAGGAATTTAAAAGAGGAATGGTTGGCCACTCTAGAGAAAAAGAGTAGCCATTATTCTATCTAAAATTTCCCTAAATATTCCCAAATAACCCATAAAATTCAACCTTAGCATTTAAAAGAAAAGAGAATTAAATGGTTGGCATTTTTAAGGTATTAACTCCCTCTTCTTCTCTTCTTCTTTCATTTCTTATGATGGAAGTAGATAAATGTTTATATCTATAATTTCTTCTATGTAGAAGGAAAAACAAGCAAGGCAAGTAGAAAAAGGTTGAGAGAGATTGAAAAAGGTGTTGTGATTATTAAAGGTATGGGAATGTCAAGCAAGTTATGGGTATGCTTGATTATATTTAATGCATTAAGATGGTATGTTATATCTAGCAATAAGTTGGAAACATGGATATGAAGTTCAATTGTGTAAAAGAACTAAAATATAAGAGTCGTCCTTAGGAAAGCAAAATCTATCCTAGGGTTCACTTCACCTAGTAGGTTTATTTTTCCTATAACTTGAGTTCTAAAGTTTCAAATTGAGTAATTCCAATTGAGATAAAAACTAGACTCATTGATCCACATTTCATATGAAAGGGTGAAGTCTAATTCTACATTTAAGCTTGTCAAAACTTAGCTTGAAAATAGGACATGTCTGTTGCCCTATCATTGGGATTAGTTTGTATTTTTTTTAGTATCTTGAGATTTATAAGTGAAAATAAGATGATTTTTAATTATTTAGAAACCAAAAACATAGAAGAACAACTTTATAAAAAACCAATTTACCTAGAAAATTCATTTGCTATGTCAAAAGTTCGTAACATAGCAAAATATCTAAAAAAATCAACTTAGTAGGGACACCAACCATCCCCACCAAATTACAAGTCACTGGATTAGAAAAAACCAATCAATATGACAAGGATACCCATCATCCCCATAGAGTTATAAGTCATTAGAGTAGTCACACATTAATCATCAATGTCAAATATAGATGATATATGTGTGTGTGTGTGTGTGTGCTGTCTGTGTGTGTGTGTGGATATAATAGACTATGAAACATGAAACATATGTAGTAGATTAGAGCATATTGAAATGTAATTACAAAGTAACTCTAAGCATAAAAAACTATAGGCACATAATTTAGGTTATAGGCTAGTCATAAAAATGTGAATCCATTACTAATGTTGCATTAACATGATTACCGAGGGATGCTTATATGCCTATAATTTGGAATGTCAATTCAAAACATGTATAAATGATGGAATGGGACTATAAAAGCATGCAAATATGTTTGGACATGCACATGATATGAATGTGTATGTATAGGTATTGATTTAAGAATGGGAGTGTGCTTGCTCTATTAACCTAATTGGACATGTAGCAATATGTTTAAATATAAAGATGCATAGAATGTGTAAAAGTGAATCATACAGATTGGAACATAAATGATAATATATATATTTATATGTGTGTGTGTGTGTATGAATCACATGATCATATATGCATCAATCACGTTACTTATACTTTGCATCTTATAAAATTTTACACCCAAGTAAATTTATGTAAGATTACTCCATCTCAATGTCAGCGCAGTACTTACAAGCATGAGTTTTACATTCTAAGATATAGGACATTAGCAAACAAACAAGCAGGTTTCTTTACATCACTATCCTCCATTAGGACTTGAAGCATAATAGAACTTCTATAAGTTCATAACTAAGCGTAAAATGTAATAACCCATCTATTTTATCTTAGACATGCTACATTGTATCTATCTTCTTATTGTCACTAGGCCATATTATAGTATTTTTATGCCATTGAAAAGACACATCAGTGTAGAGTAATTTGGGTAAAACCATTTACTTTCGTAGGGTACACACATTGTAGCTAACTATATGGTGTTAGTGTAAGCCCTAGCCCCAATGCATTGTAATAAAATACTTTAATTAATAAAATGAGGCAATTGTTTTATCTATTGTATTCCTGTGCATGTCAATTGATAAAACTATCCAAGAATGTCGTTTTGGTTTAAGTTATCATGTGGGAGGCACATGGTTGTAAGACCTTGAAAAAAATGAGACTTCATTCTAAACATCCCTAGTCAGTCATTGTTATGGGAATAATAATGAATTAAGACTAGTATGCTCTCTCTGATATTATGAGTTCTATCTTACGGATCATTAGGACAAGAGTGTCAATCAGAGATCATAGATACATGTTAAAGAACATGGTATCTGGATACGATCCGCTCATGAGAACACTACATGGTACAAGTCATAAGTGTTTCTCATATGCAAGTTTTGTATTGGAGTTCTTAGACCTGAAATCTCTATGAAACTCTTTATGAATTACTGTGTACTTTGACATACACCTAACGTACTCGTAACAGAGTGACAAGTACGGGTATGATTAGGTATGCATTGATTCATGTTAGAGAGCATGAGAGAAGTGAAGGGATTACCCCTCTCATTAAGAGAGAAAATATCATCGGCCACTTGATCAGTGAACTGAGAAGTGTATGGCCATACCGAGATGAAATAATGAGTAATCATTATTTATCTGAGAGTTCAGTGTCACTGGAATATCAAGAAAGGAATTAATATATATAAGGATGACTAGTTCCATGCCTTATATTAATTCTGATATTTATGGGTAAGGGACTATGCAAAATTACATTAGGTCACTAAATGCCATATGCATTTTCATTTAATTTGAAATGCTATAATATCTTGCTAGAGAATATATATAGCCTTTGAATTAATTTATTCATTGCCAACATTAAATGAACCTATAGGATCGCACACAAAGCATTGGGCTTAAAATATTTAAATTAAGTATTGGGCATTAATTTGGGCTTTTAATTAAAGTCAAATTAAAGTGTGTAATGGGTTATTAGATTGCTATTGGACCTTGGCCCATGAGAGAGAGAAATTCAGCCCACAAGGTTTAATTTCAATTAATTAAATGTCATGTATTAATTTAATTAATTGAGTATTAAAGCCTAAAGACATATTTATCTAATTAAATCATCTAAATGAAATTTGATGTGGCCGAAATTCCTAGAGAAATAACAAGGAATTTCGGCACATGTATAGTTTTATTTAAGTGGTTTATTAGATTTAAATGACATATCTTTTATCCTAAATTAAGTGATATTATTTGATTAAATGTCTTTTGTTTTTATCTTGGATAAATTAAAAGAGTTTTTATCAATAAATATTACTTATTTTAATTAAGTGATAAAGGCAAATATTAACTATCTTTAGCTAATATTAATTATCTTAAGGTAGTATATTTGAGATTAATCACTTAAAGGAAAAAGAGAGATATATTTTTTGTGGAAAAAAACGTGAAACCCTAGGGGATTTTCTTTATGTTTTGCGTGAACTCTCTCTCTCTCTCAAAGAATTTCTTTTAGCCAATTTTCACAAGGAGAAAGGATAGTTCCTCATTCTCTTGTGATCTTGGGTAGCAATAGCAACCTAAGAGAAGTACAAAATCAAATTTTGTAGCTTCAAACCATTGCCTTTACACAATACCGAAAAAGAGAGCTAGCAATCTCGATTTTAAGCCGTCGGTGCAATTGTGTGTGTGAGAATAGAGGGAGTGTTGTAAAAGGCTGTTCCTCGGCATTGGTGATCGAGATCTAAGGCGGATAAAGTCATCTTAGTTTCTGGGCATCACCAAATTCAATTTTCAAAAGGCATCATAAGTTGTAAGTTCTACAACCCTAAAATTGCATGTTTCGTTTCTTGCTTTGGAATTGTATGGTATGTATGATAAAAACTTTTGTTTTTCCGCTGTGCTATCATCACATTCATACCATGTCATATTCCATCATATAGGACACATTAAACAGCATATAATTATAAGTTTAATATGTTGCCTCTTACTCAATTTAGTTTTGTGCCCAACATGCAACAAAACACATTATAGCAACACTATTCACATTAGCATTGCCATATGCAAGTCCCTCTAAATTAGCTTTCAAGTGAAACCCATACCTTAACTTAGTAGGTTTTATTACTCTAAAGCTTCTCACTCTTTCTATATACATAAATGAATACATAGGTATCCTCCAATTAAGTGACCATACCATATACAACATATTGGTGAGTTTAGATGATTTACAACTTAGTTCTATTTACTCCCTCTTAGAGTAACATTCATGTCATTCAAATTATGATAATATCTCATCTTATAGTTATACCTTTTTAACTATATATTTCTAACTTTAGCATTAGGAAGACTTGAAAAATCTATTAATTCATCAATAATTAGATAGCATACTAACCCCTGCTTTAGTATACCATCATCATCAACATTACTCATTGCTAGCTTAATTCACCCTAATTATATAACTATTTTCATAAACGTATAGACTATATGATATTGTATTCACGATTTATTGTTTGGGTGAGTGGATACAGATGAAAGAGAGTGAGTGCATGTGGCCTTGCATTGGGAGAAAAAGGGTCATGCTTGGCCGTGCATTAAAAATAATAGGCCATACTTGGCCATTCATGAGAATAACAAAGGAACTATACTGCAATGTAAAAGGGAAACAAGAAGGATATATATGGCCAAGTAGGGAGAAACCAAACCTAAATGCACGACCATTCAAGGAGAAACCCAAAGCTGTGTATGGCCAAAGAGAGGAAAACCAAGGGGTAATGCACACCTATGCAGGAAAAATTCAAAGGCAACATGCAGCTATGCGAGGAAACAGGAGACACCATGTGCGGCCATGCAAGAGAAATTCAAAGGCAACGTGTGGTTATTCAAGGGAGAAAGAGCTATACATAGTTGTGTGTGGGAAAGAGAAACACCACACGTGGCCATTTATTGGATCTTAGCAGGTATGGTTTAAAACAAACCTAGATCATGCAGGTCAATAACTTAAATCTTAGATCTCAGCCTAATAACTTACAATAATGTCCATTAAACCCTTAAATCTTTCCCAAACTCATCTAATTTGTGAGATAACTTTTTAACCGTATCAACCTTATAAAAAAGGACACACATGCAAGAAGAGAGGGAAATTCTTGCAATAAACTTATAAATAGCACAACAAACCTAATTCCCGTACCTGATATTAAAGCTTTAACTCCTCCTTCAACATACTGATCCATCTTCTTTAACTAATGGTTCCTTTCTTACCCTTACATAAAGTGGCAACAATAGGATTTCTCAATCTCACATTACCTATAAATCAAATAAAAGAAAGAAGAGAAGAAAGATCTATAAGAGGAGGAGATATTACCTTATAGATGCTAACTCAAAAACCTTAAGATTCTAGTTTCTTCAATCCATAACTAGAGAGAGAGAGAGAGAGAGAGAGAGAGAGAAAGAGATTCATCTCCATTCTCCAGGAAGCCTTAGATGATTGAGTGGGGGTAACTATCTCACCAAAAAAATTCCAAAAATGCACTTATACACTTTCACCCCTAATAACTTGTATTTCTTACATTTTAACCCAAAACTTTTAATTTAATTCAATTGCATCCTTCCTTAACATTTTGGCTGTACTCCATTATACATGTGCATAATTACCAAAGTAGCCCTCATGTGACTTAACTTTAATAATGCAAAATAATCTAATTTTACCTTATTAAGCCATAATTCTCATTAATTTCGCATAATCAAATGTGAGCTAGGATCGGGGCCTTACATATCTCCCTCCCTTAAAAGAATTCCATCCTCGAAATTTAAATCTGAAAAATTATCTTTATTACTAGCAATCTTCCAAACACCGATTTAGCTATAACAAACTATAACCATAAGTATTTTATATCCATAATAAAGTTATCCATCTATAACACTAGTACTTATCTTTAATCTCCAAATACTCTTATGCTCATTATACTTTCTATCAATTTTTCCCTTTTAGTTGGGCTAGAATATGATGCGGTGCTATTCATGTGTTATGAGATGATATGGAATGATATGCAATGCATCAATGATTTGATGTATGCAATTGAATACCAATGCATATTCTCATATAATGTACATGTTTCGCCCCATCCCAATACCATGATGTATGTTTAATTGCCTATGCTGATTAGAAAAAATTATAACAAATATATAGAGAATCTTAATAACCTCAACATCTCAAATCATCATCAATGCCAAAATAAATTTTTCCTATAATCATATAACTTTTCCTCAACCATCTTCATAAACAATCCCTATGTACTTATAATTAAACTTATGTTATACTTCAATCATAGAACATTAAGGCATTTAAGCACATTACATATCAGGAGGTGGGAGATACTGGCAATTCCTTTAACATCACCTTGCAATCACTAACTCAAAATTATACTAGTGCTCCAATATAAATCTATCGTAGGCCAATCATCTCCCGTAATCATCAAAATTTGTATCCTAATAAGAATAACATAGAATATAGCTATTTTCTCAAGGCCAAATTGTCTAAACTTTTAAGAGTAAACTCGTAATTTCTTATAGCTTAGAAAAGACTAAACCTAGGCACTCTGATACCACTGACAGTAACACCTTAATCCACCAGACATGCAAAATCATCAAAATCAACATAAACCTTGTAAAGATCATTCAGAAATAATAATGATAATAGTACAGGCCTTAATTAAATGCCATAACATAACCAATGCTAACTCCTAAGTATGGACACATAATATAAATGCCCTTCAATACATTATGAAAATCTCAAGGACAACTGCAACCTATCAGATCATCTCCTCAAAGTGGGTTGAGCCACTAAAGCTATCAATCAAAAGTGGAGCTTATCCTAAGACCTACATGGATAAACAAACCCGTGCTAAGCTATAAAGCTTAGTGGGAAACAAAACTATGTGGACAATTCTTATCAAAGTATCATTAATACATTATAACCTTCACAATTAAAGAAAACATATGAGTTTACAATATTAATAATTTACAATGAAAATTCCATAAGAATCTTCAACCTTAACAATAAGTATTACTCTTACAATAATCTAGAGCATTACTTTAACTTATCTAGTTCCTAAAGATTTTTAAATTTACTTTTATAATTTAATCTCTTACTTGATAAACTAGCATAAGTCATTCACCTCATAATCCTTTCATTCATGAATCCGAACATCACTTATTATTGATAAAACAAACTTTGATCATATCCAGTTAATCACATAAGTTACATAAGATATGCATTCAATGTTCATTTAAAGCTTGAGGGAGTGCATGTGTCATGTAAAGCATATAAAAGATATTGTTAGGCATAATTATTTCACATATATCATATAATATAAATAATAGAATAATTTTATAATTCATAATTTTTGTTTATAATCATGTATCCCTTAATACTATCTCGGCATGACAACTAATTATCATAAAATATCATATTATATCATGCACAGTACTTGGCTTATGTCAAAGTTATTAGTATGCACATATATGTGTAGGTATTTATATATATACTAATAGATTTGCATGTAATTATAGAGAATAGGCATTGCATATCATGATTGCCCTATAAATCCTAGTAATATATGCATGCATTTGATAATTTCCAAGCGTATGAAACTCACCCGGGAATCTTAATCCTTCACAATTGATGTGAGATCTCACCCTTATATAACAATGAACATAGCATTTCATTCCATTGAAATAGTATATAACCAAAGGAATTCAAGATAAAACAATGTAATAGGCGATTCATCATGCTTACATTATATAAGTGAAGAAACATATATATATATATATATATATATATATATCAATCACATTTCTTAATCTTTAATCTTTAGTAGCCTACCTAAGTACTAGTTCAAAAGGTGGATAATAGGAGTGATGGATACCCAAAGGTATCAACAATGAATATCCAAAGATATCAAACTATGGACATCCAAAGATATCAAACTATAGATCCAAAAGGGCCGAACTATGGTTCCATTAAAGGAACAAATAATAGATCCAAATGGGGTCAACTATAGTAGCTACAACTGTATCCCTTTAGGCATGACTATCTAATCCACAACTGAACTAAGACCCGCTGGCTTTACGACTTTTAGAAATATCTTTGATTAACATATTCCTCTTTATTCATTATAACACTTGCTTAAAACCAGAGTTCATATAAGGATGCACATTATTCTGACCATCTATCAATGTTGAGCCTTAAGCTCCAGTACTCATGGATACCGATCATATGATACAGTTGCATCGACATTCATTCATACATATCATAGTAGTTTCATGTTTATGCAAACATTAATAAGGCTTAATCTCTCATTGATCTATCTCATCATAATTAACCTTATGCAAAGTGTAGTTTTGTTACTAAAAGTTTTCATACGGTTAGATGCATGTCCATATATATATATATATATATATATATATATATATATATATATATATATATATATATATATATATTCATGACATTACATGCTTTAGTTATTCATACTTGTTCACATACTGAGTCGGACTACTTACCATAGCATAGTTACATCAATGATAAGATATTGAACTTACATAATTCATTGATAGTTCTTAATGACGTACCTTGTTGTTGCTTGTTGTGAGTAGCTTTCATACTATATCATAGTTATTCACATCAATACATAATCACTTGAAAAACATTTAAATATCTTTGATCAATATAACAAGATACATTTTGAACAGAGGCAGACTTCTAGTTCCATTTTTTTTGCAATTTTTAACCCTTTTAACATAATTTTTAGTCCAAGTAGCCTTTTACAAACTTTTTCCTCTATGTTTATATTTTTTAAAACATTAAAAATCATATCAAACTCATTTCTAAATCTCAAGATATTTAAACATTGCTAAAGACTATTTCTATTGATAGGGCTATTGGTTGTCTGATTTTTAATCTAATTTTTCACATAACTAGGGGAATAATATGACTTGGCCATCTCATAAAAAATCTAGATATGGAAGTCTATATTATAACCCAATTAGATTTAGTTAATTTTCTATTCTAAAACTCAAATTATTAACAAAACATTCTTGATAGGTCCAACAAACTCTATGAAAGATTTGTCAACAAGAACAACCAATATAATCACTAATTTAAAAATTCATAGCATAAAAAAGATACATAATTAGACAACTTTTCTTTAGGAAACTTGTGGTCCTGTGTGTCTAGTTTGCACATAAGTTTGTCTCATATCAATCCTACCCTTATTCCAATAATTATGCCAAAAGAACTGAAGTCTAATCATTGTAACTGGATAGCACTCACATCCAATTTGAATGCAAGATTAAACAAGCTTAGAGGTAGCATCCAACAACAATTTCTTCCACAAAAACATTGGTCTATATCTTAGGTTTAAGCACAAACTTGAAACACCCTATTTTAAGTTATATAACGCAAAATATACTCGAAAAATAGAAACTAGTTCATAGTGATCAAACTTGAAATTTTATGAAATGAACACATACAAAGTTCTCTTATACTCTTGTATGCTTCTTCAGTCCAGCCTTCCATCCATGCATGCAACTTATAATGAGAGGGTTTTAGTCAAGTGAAGTGGCCGGATTTCACAAGAGAAGAGAAGGAAGTGTTTTACCAATTTTAATAGAGAAGAGATAAGCTAAATTTCAAATTTTTGGTGAGAGAGAAAAGAGAAATGTTTTCTTCCATTTTCTTGATGGTATGGCTAGCTGCAAGTTCCAAATCACTCTTTAAATACAAAGCTTTCATGGAGATTAAAGTGAAAGGTGATATCAACTAGGACCCACATCAAATTTCTCTTATAACCCCTTCTCTCTTTTTTTTTTTACAAATACAACCCAACAAATTTTCATTTACAAAAATTGATTCTTTACTAATAATTATATTCCAATTATGCAATTGTTTACCTTTTTATGAAATTACTATTTCATTCTCTTTCACTTAAACATCTAATCCTCAAAGCATTAACTTATAATTCATCATTTTAATAATCATAATTTATCCAAAATATCATTGTATGCCCATGAATTCTTCTAAGCCCAATGATGGGTCCTAAGATGACAAACCAAAATCTTTCAGTGGTTTATAATGTAAAGACTGTAGTTTCCCTTTTTTAACCAGTTGCATGAATATCATAGATAAAGGTTTCCCCAAATTAGAGAATTGCCTTTGTGTTGCTTCTGCAGCCAATACCACACTTATGTTTTGAGCACCTTCATTTACTCTAGTAACAGACTCCCCTAATGCTTTTCTCTATTCAAATTTAGCAATTGTTTCTCTCATTAGGTTTCTGGGATACTAAGATAATGGCTTATTTGTAGTAATTGGTGAAGTTATTTTAGAGGTGAGTGCTTCAACCATCTCATCAGTGTTGTTCATATCGAACCATATCTTGTCCAATTCTTGGTAGTTAGGAACTCCTTTTTCCATGAGATTTTCCCCATCGAGAGACCATCTCTCATCAGTTTCCTACTTAGAATCAATAGTACTTTGGATGCAATCTCTTAGAGTGTAATATTTATCCATTAGATATCCTATATGCTAATGATAGGCATAACGCCAGTCTACTTGATGATGTGGTTTACCCTACCCCCTGGTAGGTTTAGGTTGGAGTGGTTGTTGTAACACCCTAATTTTGGTACACTTAACTCATGACTATGTCATACTTTTCTAGTCATATAATATTACAGTGTTAACCCTTTTTCAACAAATATTAATAATTCTAATGATTCATTTAATTAACCAACATGCATATCAATTAGGTGTTATATTAGTTATTCATATTCATCTGAGAACTATAAGTGTATTTCATACCTTCAATTACTTTAGTTCCTATGTTTAACAACTCAACACAAACCATATATAATGATCATACTAGGTATTACTACGCTAGTTTCCATATTCATAACCATGCATAGCATCATGCATTTCAATTAATATATGAGCATTTTAACTCCTAAGTGCATGCACATACAAATACTTTTCATAGTGAGTTAAGTACAACATTAACCTTCAATAAGGTATATAGCTTTACATACATATTAAGTATATTAAACAATTTATAAAAAATTAACCAAAAATCCCTACATTAACTTCTTATGAACTTGTGTTGGCCTATCTTGATGTAAAGACTATTCCTGAGCAAAATCCTTATCTATTGAATCTACTTGAATAAAATAACTCATGCTAAGTTATAAAGTTTAGTGGGGATACTAAACATGATAGATAACCACTCACAATTGCCTCCCAAATCATTTAACATGCATCAATCGAAATATAGATTCAACATTATAATTTAATAATAAGGATAGGCACATGATAAAATATAAAATTTAAAACAATAGTGAAACCCAACATTTAACTTAACATTCTTAAGTATCAACATTACTAGAATTGATCTAAGCAATTACATATAAAATCCAATCACTGAAATCAATGTCAATCATGTTATTCCATCAATTATATTTAAGAATTATAATGTAGTAACAATAATTTAATTCTACTATTGCTTAGCCCACCTATTTTTTAAGAGTGGATAATGAGAATGATGGATACACATGGGTATCAAATTATTGATATCCAAAGATATCTAAACTTTAGACCCGAAAGTGGTTGACTATACTCTAAACCAATCAAGTAGACCCAAACAAGGTTTGTTAACAACCCAAATAGGTTTGTACATGATCCAAATGGGATTAACTATATTCTAGTCCTAAACGGGTCCAAATAGTTGTAGCTGTAATATATTCCTATAGGCGCCTATCTAACCATAATTGAACTCTAATAGCAGGCAATACTCTTTCATTTATCATGCTTACGCTTTTACTATAAAATTACATATGTGAGTGTTCAAATGAAAAGATACACCATCACTAAAGTATATGCATGTAAGCACATTTCATATAATTAGTCATGTACATGTAATTATATATATATATATATATATATTGGCAAATATTCACTTTATCATGCTATCTATAATTAAACATACTTCCACGTAGTTATACATTTGACATATTAACATTTAAGCATGACTTATAGTCATAACTTTAATGTTTATACCCCTATTTTCATGTTGCTTCTATGATAAGATATGATCTAATTATATCAATGGAGGTTTAGATAAACTCTACAATCAATTTGGAACTTGTAGGTAAACTTTATGTGAAATAGGAAAGTGTTATGTTCAGTAGCTAATAGCTACTGAACATGACATAGATGACATTTTGATTTTGGACTTAATGTCGATGATATCACTATCAATAGATATTTTTCTATTGATCGTGGGGTTAATTTTTCCCAAAGGCAGATTCCTAGATTCAATTTGTATGCAATTTTAGACCTATAAAACGTCATTTTGAACAAAATTGGCCTTCAACAAAACGTATTTTGCTATGTTTATAGTTTTTGAAGCATAAAAAATATGTTCAATACGATCTCTATAACTCAAGATATTCAAATTTTGCTAAAGACTGCTCCTAAAAATAATGTTATAGACAATCCTGGATTCAAGCTAAATTTTGACATGATTAGAAGTAGAATTACACTCAACTTAATTTCTTCATATGAATTGTAAATATATAAGTCTATTTTAATAGGATTTGGTCTCATAGTATTTCAACCACTACACAATGAAATATAGCAAAATTACTATAATATATTCTTGAATAGTAAACACCAGCTCACTTTAACTTCAAATTAATATTAGGTCCACTTAAAGGCAAATTTAACTCCAGGTTCCATCTAAAAAATTATAGGTACAAGTCTTATATGATATTACAAACTAGAATTAACTTCATCAGAGTTTTATAACTTAATATATGCTAAAATTATAGAAGTTGGTTCAACATTGCTTAAATGCTTTCTTTTATTTAAGTTTCCTAAAATAAATTACCATTTTCTTTGTCAATGCTTTCAAACAATATTGCATATTTTCCCATTAATTAGCCACATAGTGCATGATAAACATGTCAATAACATACCTTGGCCGAATATCCATTAAATCATTAATCTTTTGCAACTTTCTTGCTTTTGTTCTTTTTACCACTCCCTTCTTCTTCTACATAAAGTCCATTCTTATAAATATAAATTTCCAAAATTTTTCTCCAAACAAACCAATCAACAAAATAATAAAGAAAAAGATGATGAGAAATAAAATTTAAAACCCATTACTTTAATGATTCACACTTAATTCCTCTTCTGCAATCAATATGCAAAAATAATTTCTTGAGCGATAGGGAGAGGACATGCTTTAATCTTTAATACGTAAAAGAGAGAAAGGTGAAGAACTAAAAATCTTGAATTATTCATGAGTGAGACCGACCAAGACACCTTTTCCCTATAAAATTTCAATTTTATCTCTCTTACATACGTTGATTAAAAATTTAAATTGAAGAAAAGTCTCTATTTGGTCTTTTATGAATTTGTATGTCACCAAACTACCCCTCGCCATGTTTTCTATTGAGATGTTAACCCCATTTGTTAATTCCTTCATTAATCAACCCTAATTTAATTTTCTCTTTTAAAATTAATCCCATAAGAACATTATTTGCATAATGACCCGTATCTTATTCTTTTTACTTCAATTTCATCCTTGAAAAACTTTTATGCCAAATAATTTACATTCAATTCATATATGAAAATAAAATTATCACTTGTCCTAAAACTCATATCCAAAATTCATTTACTTAATTTAATTTTAATTAAATATAATCTTAAAAAATCATTCATTTTTTAGTAGTCATAATTAGGGCCTTACGGTTATAATTTCCCCTTGCTCATTGAGACGAGTAAAGTGCCAAGACAATGGTTTATCCATTATAGTGAAATGATCTTGAACCACTCTTTGAACTGGAACCTTTATGGCCTTGTCATTAGATTGGATGTTCTTTTTCTTGGTCAAGTGATCTTCTATAGCTCTACCATTAACCATTTCAAAGGCCTTTTGAACCTCAATGGCTGAGAATGCCAAGGTCTCATATTGAGATTTAGCTAATAGTGCAACCAAACCCTAAATTCTAGCTAATAAAAATTTCTCAAATTTTGCAAATTTTTGGTCCAACAAGCCTATAATTTTAGCCCATAAGCCCTTATCAAGATCTTGAAATCTTATCCCTAATTCTCTAAATAATGCATCTTGTAAAATAAAAGGCACTAAAATAGAGGCTAGTCTATTCCTTAAAGTAGATATTCTCATCCCAAGATTTTCTATTATTCTATAGTCTTTTGGCTATTTTATAAAAGCTCGATTTAACCAAACTCTAAACTGATCTTAGACCTTAACTTTGAGCTTGACTTTAATCTCAATATTGGTAGCTCTAATCTTAACATTGGTAGATTAGACATAGATCTCTGAGTAAGATCCACCTATACGAGTCTATGATTGCTACAAGAATCAAACATTAGAAGTGATGCATGATGAATATGTTAGAGAGTATGCCCTAGAGCCCATGTAATAGGGATGTTTTTCATATGTATGAAATTTATATTCTTAATAAAAGGCATCATTCATTTATTAATGCTGTGTTTGAATACATGAGTTTGTAAATCTTAAATTAATAAATGAAGTCCTAGATATTATAAACACAGTGCAAAGGCAATCATGAAAGTGTTCATGATGTGAGATGTCTATCGCATGCAAATGTGTTAATATCTAAATATCCCTAGTCATAGAATTAACAAGACAGGACATTGTTAATTCGGACAGACTAGCACATGTTATGCTTCTTGAATGGTTCAAGCAATGGTTCTCATAATTGTGATTATGGATGATAATCAATGCTAACATGTGGATGCTTGTTAGAGGAACAAGTTCATTGGAGACCTGCAAAGAGAATCCTCATATGGATATTAAATCTATGTCAGTGAGGAATCTCTTCATAGCGGTTGTGCAAGTATCCTTAGACTTGAGATCACCAAAGTTATCTTAAGTAGCAAGTGGTATACTTTGACTCCATAACTGATTACTTCCAACTGGGAGTGAACATAGTTAGGAGATTGGGTATATCATGACCTACTTGAAGATAGTTGAGTGATTGATAAAGGATTCACCATCCCAGATTTAACAAGGGAAGTTATCTCGCATGATTCTATAATTACCTTGTTCAGTGAATCTCTGGCCAGAGTAATATGCCGAGATGGATGAAGATCCATGAAGGGCATTTTAGGAACAATGGTTAAATTAATAGAACATACATAATTAGATTTATATGAGTTGACAGAAATCCATACTCAGAATCTAATTGAGATAAGAGTGGTGAAAGGAATAATTGCACGGTAACTGTTTCTATGGAAGGGTACAGTCAAACCACATGACTTTCCTGACATTTGGGTAGTCATGATGCCTAGCTAGAGGCCAATCATGACTTGTATAATGATGTATCAAAATATCAATAGAGATTGATAAATTGATTTAAAGGAGTTTAAATCATGTGAGTTTTGAATAGAACTCACGATTACATATTATACTGCCAATATGGACAGGAACCTAATAGGTCACACACATATAGAGAAAAGGGTAAAATGGTAAAATGACAAGGATAATAATATTTGATATTATTATAAAGGTAGAGAGGAGAATATGATAATAATTAATTAAAGAGTTTAATTAATTATGATCAAATAAAATTGTCCGCGGAACTTTTGAGAAATGTTCTGTAAATTGGACCTAAATGAAATAATGTATTTCATGATTAATTATTATTATCTTATAAGTGTTATAAGACTACTATAAGTGTTATAGGACTGATATAATAATTAATAGGACCATTGGAGAAATTATAGAGGGCCAAAGGAATGAAGAAGTTGGAGGAAGCCCTCCAGAAGAGGGCTACACGCCAACTCCATACAGAAGGGCTTAGAGGGCTTTTTCTTGTACCAAATTAATTTATATATGTTACATAAGTGTTATGGAACTCACATATTTAATTTGGTTGAATTTGGAATCCATTTGGGTATTTAAATCCAATTAGATGCACAAAGGGCCTAGTTTGTGGATTTTGTGCATGTTCTTTTATGAAAAGATTTAATTTGGATTTAATTAAGCCCAAATGATTATAATTAATTCCAGAAGCCCAATTAATAATTCTCCAGCAATTTTAAAGAGCCCAATCTCATTAAGGAGTTGGAATTTTAACCTAACTATAAAAGGCCAACTAATGAGAATTAGGGTGAAGTGATTAAAACAAAAGGAAAGTCTTTTTCTCTTAATTCTCTCTCCACTTTTGCGCCACTTCCCAAGCTAGCTCTTGGGAATTTCGGCCAGCCCTAGTTGAACACCAATTTGTTGGTTCAATTTACCCCTCTCTAGTGTGGATTACTCATTGGAGGTGTTCGATTTTGGACACTGTGGTTTGCGACAACCCGGTGCGAAGTAAAATCAACTGTTCAACAAAAATCAAAGGTGATTTTTCTTATTCTCATATAGTTATATTGTGTATTCATGGCAAGATCAGATCATATGGTTAAAAATTTTAAAATTCCGCTCATGTATATGATGCATGTAACCATAAAAATCCAACATGGTATCAGAGCCACGGTTTTGCCATGGATATACAATTCTATATTTTTCTGCGGAATAAGTTTTGTTTTGTTTTGAGTTATTTATTTCATGAACTTTAAAATATTAGATTTGATTGTTCATGAATGAGAAATATTGATTTCTGGTTGTATGTGTGATCAAATAAATTTGGTGGAAACAAAAACGAATTTTTTGAAGCATTTTGATTTGGGTTTGGCGTGAAACCCTAGGTAATGTAGGGGCTGTTCTAATTTAATTTCTTATAGATCCATTTAAAAATCATTTAGATGATATTTTATGTGTTTAATATGTGATATTAAGCCGTAGGATCGAACGGAATTAAAATCGAACAAGTTTTGCATGAAAACTAGTTTTGTCGAAAAGTTCGATAAATTGGTGTTCTTCGTATGTTCTTGATGTGTTCTTGGTTAGAACGACTTTTGATCTTCTAAATCTGATATATATGATATATTAAAGTGTTTTTAATTAATTGGATTAATTAAAATGGGCCTTAAATTAATTTGATTAATTTTAATTCATTAAAACCACTTAATGGGCTTAATTATGTTTACGGACTTGGTTTAAATTAGTGAATGACTTGGTGGGCCCAAGGAGCTGATTTAAATTAACTATTATAAACATTAATTAAGTTTATTAATGGGTTTTAAGGGCTGGAGTGGGCTTGGCTCATTCCAAAAGGCCCAAATGGTCCAAATGACACAAAACTAGTTTGTGTGTGAACACACTTAGGGTTTTTCTTCTGTGGGTTTCGGCCTACACTTGTTTTAAGCCCAAAATTGATTCTTTTAATTATTTAATATGATTAATTAATTAAATAATCAATTTATAATTAATTAATAATCAATTTGATTGATTATTAAGACAAGAACACATTCATGCAAAAAGGTTTCCTAAAATAAAAGTTTCCAAAATGGAAAAAGTTTCCTAATTTGATCACATCATTAAAATAACTCAAAATATTGTTTCAAAAGTTGAAACAAAGTTAGTAATCCATTTCTTTATGCATTAGAGAGGCATATAAGGGTGAATGATTGGCATGATGGTTAGTTATGGACAAAGCCCAATGTGATTGAGCATAATGCATGTTTTGGCCCAATGAGGACTTTCATGTCCCGGCCACTTGTTTTTGGTTTGTATTTCATTTCAAATTGTAATATTTAATTAGATTACTTAGATTAGAATTAGAAATAGAAATAGAGACAAATATCAAGGAGCAAGATGGGCCGGATGGAGATCCAACAAGCTTGAAGATAATGTAATTATTTTCTTGTTTGAATCATGCATACTACCTAGGTATGACCTTTTGATTTCCCTCATGGCTCGGGGAAATCAATGTAGTGAAGTCCATAACTATACCATATTTGTATGCTTATATTTATGTGATAGATATAGGATGCATACCAATGTATGCCAACCATGTATGATGAGACTTAATTAACTAAAACCCTCAAACAAATACTAAGGTATATAAGCCTTCCATTAATTTGAGGAGAACCAGAGTTCTTTATAGTGTGGGTTGTTGACCACAGTCAAGCTCACATTATATCGAATATGTTCAAATCTAATTAAATGGGTCATCTTAGCTAGCCCATTAGTTTGTTGACCACAGTCAAGGCTAATGGTTCTAGAGGCAAGATTAGGGAATGCATATATGATATGCATGCATCAAAAGTTGATAACCTAATGATCCAATAGTTGTGTAGAGACACAATTGGTATAGAGATACCTACCTTTCAAGGGTATGGAATTTGGCTTGTTGACCACAGTCAAGGTCAAATTACATATCAAGGATTGGATATTGGCCCACTAAGAAAACCATCGGGTTTTCTCGGATTAAATAGTGAGGGCTATTAATTCGTAATAAAATAGTGGGAGTAAATGTATTAATTAAAGACCTTATTAATGCATACATATATATGAACATACTCTCATATCTTTTCTTTTTCACATCTAGGTCATCATCATGAGCACATCAAACATTAATATACGATCAATCTTGGATAACAAGCTGGTTGGCAACAACTATTCTGACTGGATCAGGCAAGTGAGAATTGTTCTCAGGGCTGAAAAGATCCATTATGTCTTGGATAAAGATCCACCACCACTTCCATCAGATGATGCCATTGATGAGATCAAAGGCATTTATCGAAAATACATGGAGGATAGTGAAGCAGCAGCATGTTTGATGCTGGGTGCTATGTCCTCGGAGCTTCAGAAGCAACATGAAATGATGGATGCTAGAACCATCATTTTGCATCTAGAGGAGCTTTATTCTTCTCAGGCTAGAACTGAGCAATATGAGATTGCTCGAGCTCTATTTAGTTGCAAAATGGTGGAAGGCACTTCAGCTGCTGCTCATGCATTGAAGATGTATGGGTATATTGAGCATTTGAGTAGACTTGGCTATGTTATGGATAATGATCTATACATAGATTTAATCTTGTACTCGTTGGCTCCAAGTTATGCACCTTTTGTGCTTAACTTCAACATGAACAAGATCCAAGTATCCATTCCTGAGTTAATCAACATGCTCAAGACAGCTGATGGATCATTTAAGAAAGATCCAAAAAGTGTCATGGTTGTCACTTCTGATAAAGGCAAGAAGCAGAAGAAGAAGAAGATAACCAAGGCGCAGCCAAAGAATGGTGGGATCTCCAAGAAGAAGGTTGCCAAGAAAGACAATCCCAAAGGAACTTGCTTCCATTGTGGAAAAGATGGTCATTGGAAGCGTAACTGCAAGGCCTATCTAGATTCTCTTAAGGAGAAGAAGCAAGCTATTGCATCTACTTCAGGTATTCATATGATTGAAATTAATACTTATTCTATTGCTTCAAAACAATCTTGGGTATTAGATACCGGATGTGGATCTCATTTATGTAATGATCTACAGGGGCTTAGAAGCTTTAGAAGAGTTGGAAAGGCAGAGATATGTTTGCAGTCAGCTACTGGACAGAACATCTCTACAACAGTTGTGGGGACTTACTATTTGCCTCTTCCTAGTGGATTAGTACTGGAATTAAATAATTGTTATTATGTTCCAGCCTTATCCAAAAGTATTATTTCTTTCAGTCGTTTGATGAACGATTATGATATTTCTTTGAAGGACAAATGTTCTTACATTTTTAAGAACAATATGTTTTATGCAAAAGCTATCATTGAGAATGGTATTTTTGTTCTTGATTTAATTAAAGAAGTACATAATGTGAATACCAAGAGAATGAAACATGATAATCTGAATACCTCATACTTATGGCACTGTCGTTTAGGCCATATAAATGAAAAACGCATGACCAAGTTACACAAGTTAGGTGATTTGGGATCATTTGATTATGAATCATTTGATACATGTGAATCTTGTTTATTGGGAAAAATGACAAAAGCTCCCTTTATTGGTAAAGGAGAACGAGCTAAAATGATTTTGGACTTAATACATTCAGATGTATGTGGTCCAATGACTACACATGCCAGAGGAGGTTACTCCTACTTTATTACTTTCATAGATGATTATTCCAGGTTTGGATACATCTATCTAATGAAATATAAGTCTGAAGCATTTGAAAAGTTCAAAGAGTTCAGAAATGAAGTAGAGAAACAACTTGGCAAAAGTATTAAAACACTTAGATCAGATCGAGGTGGAGAATACTTAAGTCAAGAGTTTCAGAATTATCTTAGAGATAATGGGATTTTATCTCAATGGACTCCTCCATATACACCACAACACAATGGTGTATCTGAAAGGAGAAATCGAACACTATTAGATATGGTTCGATCAATGATGAGCCGAGCGGACTTGCCTAAGTCCTTTTGGGGATATGCACTAGAAACTGCTATTTATGTGTTAAATAGAGTTCCTAGTAAATCGGTTGATGTTACTCCATATGAGATGTGGAATAACAAGAAACCCACGCTTTCTCATATGAAAGTATGGGGTTGTCCTGCTTATGTGAAGAGGACAATGTCAGACAAACTGGATGTTAAGTCTGACAAATGTTTATTTGTGGGATATCCAAAAGAAACGTTTGGATATTATTTCTATCATCCCTTAGAACAAAAGGTGTTTGTTTCAAGGCATGCTGTCTTCTTAGAAAGAGAATTTCTCCTACGAGAGGACAGTGGGAGTAAAATTGAGCTTGGTGAAGTTCAAGACCCACAAATAGAAGATGATCAATCGATTGAACCTGAAACTGAATTTCATAATGATGAAATCACAGTTGAACCTGATTATACACAAAATCCTAGAAGATCTACTAGGATGCGTTCTATCCCTGTGAGATATGGATTTCACATTGATTCGGATAGAGGCATAACTGTAGTAGAGGACAATGAGCCTACAAGCTATCAAGAAGTTTTGAACAGTTCAGAACGTGATTTATGGCTTAAGGCTATACAGTCCGAAATGGACTCCATGTATGAGAATAAAGTATGGACTTTAACTCAACCACCTGAAGGGATAAAACCCATAGGGTGCAAATGGGTCTTCAAAAAGAAGACTGACATGGAAGGTAATATAGTTACCTATAAAGCTCGCTTAGTAGCAAAAGGTTATCGTCAAAAAGAAGGTATTGACTATGACGAAACTTTTTCTCCTGTAGCGATGCTTAAGTCTATAAGAATACTTTTAGCCATTGCAGCTCATTATGATTATGAGATTTGGCAGATGGATGTGAAGACAGCTTTCCTTAATGGAAATCTTACCGAGGATGTGTATATGACACAACCAGAAGGATTCACATCAGGAAATGGCGAAAAGGTATGCAAGCTTCAAAGATCCATTTATGGATTGAAGCAAGCCTCTAGGAGTTGGAACATACGATTCAATGAGACAATCAAAGAGTTTGGTTTCTCATAGAATGAAGATGAACCTTGTGTGTATAAAAGGGTCAGTGGGAGTGCAATTGTCTTCCTAGTTCTATATGTAGATGACATATTGATCATGGGAAATGACATTTCTCTTCTCCAATCTGTTAAAATATGGTTATCCAAGCAATTCTCCATGAAAGACCTTGGAGAAGCATCCTATATTCTGGGAATAAGGATCTATAGAGATAGATCCAATAGGTTGCTAGGTCTTTCTCAAAGTACATATATAGATAAAGTATTGAAGAGGTTTAATATGGATCTCTCTAAGAAAGGGTTTATACCCATGGTGCATGGGAAACACCTTTCTAAGTCTATGTGTCCACAGACACTAGAGGATAGAGAGAGCATGAATAGAATACCATATGCATCTGCAATTGGTTCTATCATGTATGCTATGTTATGTACACGTCCAGATGTAGCATTTGCTTTGAGTGTCACAAGCAGATTCCAATCCAATTTTGGAGAGGAACACTGGGCAGCTGTCAAGAATATCCTTAAGTACTTGAGAAGGACTAAGGATATGTTCTTGGTATTTGGAGAGGGCAGTTTGGAAGTAAATGGGTATACGGATGCCAGCTTCCAATCTGACAAAGATGATTGTAAATCACAATCTGGTTATGTGTTCATAATGGGAGGAGGAGCAGTTAGTTGGAAAAGTTCCAAACAAGAAACAACTGCTGATTCCACGACAGAAGCTGAGTACATTGCTGCTTCAGAAGCAGCCAAAGAAGCAGTCTGGATCAAAAAGTTCATAACCGAACTAGGAGTGGTGCCTAGCATTGTTGATCCGATTCCTTTATATTGTGACAACAATGGAGCCATTGCGCAAGCAAAGGAACCACGGTCTCATCAGCGATCCAAGCATGTTCTCAGACGCTACCATCTCATAAGGGAAATAGTAGCTAGAAATGATGTGAAAATAGAAAGGGTTCCCACAGATGACAATGTGGCGGATCCCCTCACTAAAGCACTTTCCTAGATAAAGCATGATCACCATATAAATAGCATGGGTCTGAGACATATGAGTGATTGGCTCTAGTGCAAGTGGGAGATTGTTAGAGAGTATGCCCTAGAGCCCATGTAATAGGGATGTTTTTCATATGTATGAAATTTATATTCTTAATAAAAGGCATCATTCATTTATTAATGCTGTGTTTGAATACATGAGTTTGTAAATCTTAAATTAATAAATGAAGTCCTAGATATTATAAACACAGTACAAAGGCAATCATGAAAGTGTTCATGATGTGAGATGTCTATCGCATGCAAATGTGTTAATATCTAAATATCCCTAGTCATAGAATTAACAAGATAGGACATTGTTAATTCGGACAGACTAGCACATGTTATGCTTTTTGAATGGTTCAAGCAATGGTTCTCATAATTGTGATTATGGATGATAATCAATGCTAACATGTGGATGCTTGTTAGAGGAACAAGTTCATTGGAGACCTGCAAAGAGAATCCTCATATGGATATTAAATCTATGTCAGTGAGGAATCTCTTCATAGCGGTTGTGCAAGTATCCTTAGACTTGAGATCACCAAAGTTATCTTAAGTAGCAAGTGGTATACTTTGACTCCATAACTGATTACTTCCAACTGGGAGTGAACATAGTTAGGAGATTGGGTATATCATGACCTACTTGAAGATAGTTGAGTGATTGATAAAGGATTCACCATCCCAGATTTAACAAGGGAAGTTATCTCGCATGATTTTATAATTACCTTGTTCAGTGAATCTCTGGCCAGAGTAATATGCCGAGATGGATGAAGATCCATGAAGGGCATTTTAGGAACAATGGTTAAATTAATAGAACATACATAATTAGATTTATATGAGTTGACAGAAATCCATACTCAGAATCTAATTGAGATAAGAGTGGTGAAAGGAATAATTGCACGGTAACTGTTTCTATGGAAGGGTACAGTCAAACCACATGACTTTCCTGACATTTGGGTAGTCATGATGCCTAGCTAGAGGCCAATCATGACTTGTATAATGATGTATCAAAATATCAATAGAGATTGATAAATTGATTTAAAGGAGTTTAAATCATGTGAGTTTTGAATAGAACTCACGATTACATATTATACTGCCAATATGGACAGGAACCCAATAGGTCACACACATATAGAGAAAAGGGTAAAATGGTAAAATGACAAGGATAATAATATTTGATATTATTATAAAGGTAGAGAGGAGAATATGATAATAATTAATTAAAGAGTTTAATTAATTATGATCAAATAAAATTGTCCGCGGAACTTTTGAGAAATGTTCTGTAAATTGGACCTAAATAAAATAATGTATTTCATGATTAATTATTATTATCTTATAAGTGTTATAAGACTACTATAAGTGTTATAGGACTGATATAATAATTAATAGGACCATTGGAGAAATTATAGAGGGCCAAAGGAATGAAGAAGTTGGAGGAAGCCCTCCAGAAGAGGGCTACACGCCAACTCCATAGAGAAGGGCTTAGAGGGCTTTTTCTTGGACCAAATTAATTTATATATGTTACATAAGTGTTATGGAACTCACATATTTAATTTGGTTGGATTTGGAATCCATTTGGGTATTTAAATCCAATTAGATGCACAAAGGGCCTAGTTTGTGGATTTTGTGCATGTTCTTTTATGAAAAGATTTAATTTGGATTTAATTAAGCCCAAATGATTATAATTAATTCCAGAAGCCCAATTAATAATTCTCCAGCAATTTTAAAGAGCCCAATCTCATTAAGGAGTTGGAATTTTAACCTAACTATAAAAGGCCAACTAATGAGAATTAGGGTGAAGTGATTAAAACAAAAGGAAAGTCTTTTTCTCTTAATTCTCTCTCCACTTTTGCGCCACTTCCCAAGCTAGCTCTTGGGAATTTCGGCCAGCCCTAGTTGAACACCAATTTGTTGGTTCAATTTACCCCTCTCTAGTGTGGATTACTCATTGGAGGTGTTCGATTTTGGACACTGTGGTTTGCGACAACCCGGTGCGAAGTAAAATCAACTGTTCAACAAAAATCAAAGGTGATTTTTCTTATTCTCATATAGTTATATTGTGTATTCATGGCAAGATCAGATCATATGGTTAAAAATTTTAAAATTCCGCTCATGTATATGATGCATGTAACCATAAAAATCCAACAGAATAATGCATGAACATAGTATATACCTAATGCATGAATACAATAAATGTTTTCGTTAGATGTTAATCACAATTACACATAAGCATAATAATAGACTTCCAAACTTATTACTCCTATATAGGGGGTTATGAAGTATTTTTCCTCTGTGGGCTTAGCTTATAGGCTAATAGGGTACCTAATGGATGTGTATAATGCACGATAAGAAACCAGTAACATAACCTCTCAAATTAAAAGTGCAAGCATAGGGGTTTTGATAATTGTGTATTTTTTTATTAATTAGCATAGATTGGGTTAGGCCCGTCGGGATATGATAGCCTTTGATTGGTACCTTCCTAATTTGTTTGAGTTTAATCTATACACAATGGTCCACATAGCATGCAAACATTATTATGGTTATACAACCTAGGGGATGTTGCTATTATCATTACATGGGCTTGAGTCAAGGGTGATGCTACTTTAAGGATACCTAAGCATGGTCTTTACCATTAGGTCTAACTCATCAAGAGCATAGCAATCGATGGGTTACCATTTCATATACAATTAGGTATTAGACTTGGATTGGTGAGTCTACTTGACACCTCCCCATATTAAGTGAACATAAGGCATGCTTCAGGATGGCATCGAGGCTAAAAGGGGATGTCTAACTTAATTATAACGCTCTAAAATGAATGCAGGAAATGCAATTCAGAAATGAGATATGATTAATTAATAAAATAAAATTATAAAAAACTTAACCAAGATGTTTTTCAAAACAATATCTCTTTGGTCCTCTGAGGAGTCACCATTGTGATATGCATCGAAGCTACCTTTCATTTTTGGTTGGGTTCCTAAAGGCTTGCTTTTAGGGTCCAAGATCAAAATAGGCTTACTTAACTCATAAATTGGCCACTTCACAATAAAAAGGGGCCAAGCCCAAATTATTATTGGTAAACATGTGACAACATCTACTAATGGGCCCAAAAAGATCGATGTCATGGAGTCACTACGTGATAGAACATTAGGAAAGATAATCTTTACCTTTTGATGCCAAACCAGGGATTGGTGTTTGAGAGAACACTCTTATTATGCATCTTGGTTAGATGTAATTTTATAATTGAGTTTTAAAATCAACCACTTCTCCTCTCTCATATGATCCAAGCAATATAAATTAAAGCATCCCAATCAAATAGAAAGGTAAAAAGTAAAAACTTAAAATGAAAGTCTTACTTAAATTAGTACAAAAGCAAATGATTAAACATAAAAGAATAATATAAAAAGGAAAAATCATGCAAAAACTAGGCCATTGATTAGTTTGAGAATGTTGGTTCCCACATGCATACTTAGAAAAAGGATTTATTACGTCATGTGAATTTTTTCAGGTTAAAAATCGAACATTGATCAATATTTCAAAAAATCTCGATTAATTCAATATAAAACATTTTAGCATCTCTTATCTTGTTGAGTACAAAAATCCTTTTTTACAAGCTATTACATTCTTGAAAAAAATAATACATCTAAAAGGAAAATAAATCCATAATTGCAAAATAAATAATTAATCCAATAAAGCTAAAAAATAAAAATAACCAAATGTAAACAGGAAGTGGTGGATCACTCTCCTAAGCATGACTTTTGATTCAAGAATTTAAAGCAATAATCCAATAGCCAAAAAATAAATACTCATAAAAATAGCAAGAATAAAATGATAAGAGGTCAATACATAAATAATAAAAATAATTACACCATGAAAATAATATAGAGATATCCTGCACATTATGAAATTACATAAAATAATGTACAAGTATGATGAAAAATGATAAACATACATAAAATACACATGAAATGCATCAAAAGTGGCTTGAAAAGTACCTAAGGATGGTAAAAAAGAATGAGGGATAGCCATATGAAGGAGTGAGTGATGGACAGGGAGAATAAGGTGAGACATCTTATCACTCAGATGTGGGATGATCATCTTTCACTCCTTTTTCCTATCTGCCACCATTGGATAGAACTAGAAATGCAAAAAAATGTAAGAATGCAGCAAATCAATCAAAATAAGTTTCTAGCCCAAAATGTATTTTTTTATCTTAAATCATACCAAAACATGTTATAGCAACAAATCACACATGAAATACATATAAAACATGTATTTACATAATTAAAGAACCAAAAAAACTCAATCTTTAAATATACAATAATGGAGGAAACTATATTCAGCACATCATCAACATGCCAGTTTAGCTCAAATTTGTAACTTAAATTATCTTGAATTGGCATGCATATTATTCTAGTCATTATAAAAAACAAAGCATGCCAATATATATTGAAGAATCACATGATCATGCCAAATAAATTCTATAGAGAGAAAATAAAAAAGGGCCTAAAATATCACCCTCAGCAGATATTCTAGCTCCATGAAGATGGTAGTCTAGATCTCAACTGTAAATCGTGATTCTTGTTCTAAAAAAATCAAATCTAAAATTTATTCCTCTTGGTGTGTTTTTAATAAAAGTCATTTAGAGCATAATAGTTAGAGAGTAAAAGAAACTTTTCTTTTTCTCTAATGGTGGCTCTTTAAGAAAATTATTATTCCCCCTAAAACCATACATTTTTTTACCTTTTTATACTTTTGGAAGATTTTTAGCTAAGCAATCCACTAAAATCACTTTAAATCTAAATGTAAAATGCCTACAAATTGGGAAAACAATCCAAAGAATCAAAACAACTATTTTTGAAAATCCATAAAGGTTGAAAAATTGGACTTTAAGTGAGGGATGGGCATCCCTCGCCACTAAACCCTGGATTTGACCAAAAAGCCCTCCATATGGGGTATATAGGAGGTAGGTACCCATAGGTGGGAACCCCTCTGGTGATAGATAGCTACCACTGAAGACTTAAAATGAGGCTTTTTGCATATTTCGTTAAAACACTCAAAAACATTTGGAAATACTTTGGAAAATCATGAAAAATCTTTGAGAAAAATTGAGAAATTTATGATCAAAGCTTTGAGACTCAAGCTCGTTGTCAGTAATATGCTATTTTCTCATCATCGGGTAATCCTGATCTAGGATGCCTCAGGTCGTGGTGTCTACATTGTCATTTTGGCAATCATAACCTTAAGCACTTAAAATAGTCATTTCTTTTACCTGCTTTCAATCTACTAACTTTAAAGCAAAAATATAAGCTTAATAAATAAAGAAGAAGTCTTATGAATCTTAAATTTAGTCAAAGTGATTTAAAGGAAAACACAATACACTTAAAATCCAGCAACCTTCCTAGTGAAAGATCAAAGGAAAAGAAATATTGACTAGAAAAGTGAAGTGCAAATTAAAATAAAATGATCCTTACCTGTTTAAATATAGCTTCAAAGCTAAGAGTACCCTCTTTAAGAGTACGCTGAGTTGGAATCGAAGGTCAATAAGTGAATTTAGATTGTCCATGATTTTAACTTTAACCCTTAAAGCAATGATGTTCTTTGACATTTGTTTTTAAGGTATCCAATTTTAAATTAGCAAGGGCAGTACCCACTTGGGTCTACTTTGAGTTGGTTGTTTAGCTTCATCTTTATGGTCTCTCTTATCGAGATCTACCCGATGTATTGGAGTCGAGGGGAGGCACTTTAGTTATAAAATAGAGTAGATGGTAGGGAAAGGCTATGGCTAGGGTTTGGATTTGGAGAAGAACATCTATTGGAGAGAAAATAGTGAGAGAAAAAAGGGTAGAGATATCAAAAGTAGAAAAAATAAAGTAAATTAACCAAAGTGAAAATAATCTACTAATAAAATGTAAAAACTTAACATTGACTAATGAAAGTTAAAAATTTACCAGCAAAATTCTATTTCTATTGCTAATAGGAATTTAGCAATGGAATTCTATTTCAATTGCTAAATTAGTAATAGAATTATATTTTAGCTACCAAAGTAGCAACAAAAAATTGTTTTTTTTTGGTAATTTACCAATGAAAATGCTATTCCGTTGCTAAAGTCTAAAGTAAAATTTTTGTGCTAATAGTTTCCTCAATTTTTAGTAGCAGAAGATAGCGATTTACCATTTCCATTGTTAAAGCAAAAAAACCATAAAAAAATTAGCAACAAAATTTGATTTTTGTTGGTAAATTTCTGTTGCTATATAAGAATTTTCTTGTAGTTTTCCAAGTTATTTGAGGGGTAGTTCTAAGTTTGTGCTAAAGTTTGAGATGGCCAAGAAAACACCACAAAGACAATATGATGAGTTGGTTAAAAGTTATGGGAGTTTCAGGAGAGATTAAATGTCAAGATTGATGGATTGCTTGTTCCACTTGCTAGGCCATCACCTACAGTGCTTACCTTAAACCAAACAAAGATGAACACTACTGGGGGCACCACCTTGGTAGGAGCTAAATAAAGAAGGAATAATCTACCCACTCTCAAAGAGGTTTTAACAAAAGATAAGGAGAGGGATGAGCCAACGGTGATAAAAGATAAGAGTCCTAGGGTTGAGGATGTTGCCTTTAAGAAATTAGAGGAGAAAATTAAGGTGATGGCTCAGCTATTATAAATAGATAAGGGAATTAAGCCAGATGAGCGTGACTTAGAGGTAGAAGAACTACTTCCCCAAAAATTTAAGAAGCTTGAGTTACCTAAGTTCAATGGTATTACATATCCTTCTGTACATTGATGCCATATATTTTATCACAGTCATTATGTGTGTTATTATGTTATTTCTTTAGTTAATTTATGTTTTTTGCTATGTTTTAGGTTACTTTTTATATCTTATTTGTTTTATAGGTTAAGTGTGCCTAATTTGGATAAATAAAGCATAAATAAAGGGAATTTTTTTAAGAATAGATTAAAAAAGTCTTTAAGAAGTTCAAGAGCCTATGTTGACTTGTAACAAAGTTTGCCGACTCATTATAAGGACTTAGTGTACTGACTCATGCTCTGTTGAACCGAGTCATTATGAAGTTGAGGGTGTGATGATTTTTTATAATGGTGGTAACTTATTATAGAGCCTTGGTGTGTCGACTAGTGTAACTTGGCATAGATGTGCCAACTGGTCACAAAGGCTAACAATTACAACTTTTCATATACCTCTTTAAAATTTCAATCCCTTTCTAAAAAGACACCAATTGGGACACCTTTAGGCCTTTAAATACTTCAATATAACCATATTTTAGATCTAAAAAAACTACATTTTAACTTAAAATCTATTAGAAAGGATTATGAAGAAAAACAAAGTCCAAGGAAGAAGAAAGCATTAAGGAGTCATCAACCAATTTCTTCTCTTCTCCTCTTTGTATTTTTATTTGATTTTATTCTTCTTCTTTGTGTTTATTTGCTTTGCTAATTTTTATTTAATCTAACTTTATTTTGTTAGAATTTCAAGTATGAATTGATCTTCATTAATATAAATATTTTATTTGAGTATGGATGATTTAAGTTTGATTGGGTTTTTAATTTATTATGTATGCTTAATCACTATATGTAATATGTTAATCAATTTGTTCACAATGAGAGTTAGGAAATTTTGGTGGAAAGGTAATTAAACTAAAAGTTAGATATCATTTAGGAGATAAGGATTTTGCTTTGAGGGGTTTATAAATAGTTACATCTGGGGATAGTTGGCCTTATTCTACATTAACTGTGTTGAATCGAGTCATGAAGCAGTTAAAGGTGTGATCACTCATTCCAATGGTGATGAATCATTATAGATCTTTGGTGTGCCAACTTGTCTAATTTGGCATAGGTGTGCCGACTCATCATGAAGGCCAACAATCATAATTTTTGATGTACCTCTTCAGAATTTCAACCCTTTTCTGAAAAGACACTAATTAGGACACACTTTGGCCTATAAATACTTGAAGATAACAATATTTTAAATATAGAAAAATTAATTTATAACTTAAAATAAATTAGAAAGGATTTTGAAAAAAGTAAAATCTAGGGAAGAAGAAAGCATTGAGGAGTAATCAACCAATTTCTTCTTTTCTCTTCTTTTCCTTCTTATTTGATTTTATTCTTCTTTGTTATGTTTGTTTTCTTTTCTAATATGCAATTAGGCTAACTTTATTTTGTTAGAATTGCAAGTATGAATTGCTGTTCATTAATATAAATATTTTTGTTTAAGTATGGATGATTTAGTTTGATTGGGTTCTTAATTTATTATCTATGCTTGATCACCATATCTAATATGTTAATCAATTAGTTCACAATGAGAGTTGGGACATTTTGGTGGAAAGGTAATTAAACTTACTTAAAGTTAGAAATCACTTAAGAGATAAAGGTTTCATTTTAAAGGGCTTAAGAATAAGCATAAAACATGATGGTTCTTATCTATCTCCATAATGACATAAGAATGCCAATGGACTCTAATTGATGATGCCCTTATTTGACAATGAAAGTTACATCTAGTTAGGGATAGTAGGCCTTATTCTTCACTTATTAAATGCTTATATTTTTGTTTTCATTCTTATAAGATCAAATGATGTCTTGTAATTCTAGTGTTTATATTGATTGCTTGAAGTAACAATAATTTTAAGTAGATAATTAGGTTAATAAGTAAGAATTTAATACAACTAATCCCATTTTATTTATCATTGCTTAGACATCTTATCATTTAATAGGTTAATAGAAGATAATACTCAAATGTAAATTGATTCCCAAAGTTCGACACCCTTCTCGCCTTATATAAGTCTTGCAGTCTAGGGTAGTAAGAAAATACATTATACCAAATTTTGATGCCGTTACTTAGAAGCAAAAAATAAGTGATTATTTTTATTAACTTAGGAAGGAAAAAAGTTGATTTAGGCCTTTTGTTTATTTCATTTGTAATAGTTAGTTTGATATGTTTATTTATTGTAAACCTAGTAGTAGTAGAGATAAACTTCTTCCATTTAATCCTAAAATTCAAAAAACATCTCATGTTTTATGGAGAGATAAAAAAAACTACAAAAAGAGGAGGACCAAAGTTCAAATGTCATGGCTGAATAAGATAGGTTGTACTTTGGGAAATTTTGGTATGCCCAACATTTTGGAGAGTTTTGGAGGAATTTTGGCAACAATAATTGCCAACAATAACTTCAAAATTAAGCTTATTATAATCCAAAAGGTTCAAAATAATCATTTATGTGGTGTCCAAGGGGAAGATCCTTATGCTCACATATTAGCCTTTCTTAATGTGTGTAACTTTCAAAATAAATGGAGTAAAGGATGATGCAATTAAAGTCCGATTATTCCCATTTTTTAATCATGGAGAAGGCATAGTTATGGCCAGTTAGTTTACCTAGTGAGCATATTACTACATAAGATTAATTGAAGCAAGCATTTATACATTAGTATTTTCCACCACACAAGATAACAAAGTTTAGAAATGAGAATACAACCATTAGGTAACATGTAAATGAGATAATATGTGAAGCGTGGGAAAGATTTAAGAAACTCAAAAGGCAATATTGCCTAATTGGAAGACTTCTTAAATCTTTTACAATGGTTTAATGGATGAGAATTGAAATTTAATCAATGCAACCTCATGTGGCAAATGGATGGACAAAAAATAAGAGAAATGATCAGTTTACTTAAGGAACTTGCATCATAAGGGTATACGGGAGATGAACTAATTATGGCTAAAGCAAGAGGAGTCTTGGAGTTTGATACCATTAGCTTATTGACAGAAACGGTAGATGCACTCACCAAATTTGTAAGTAAATCTCAAGTTAATTCTATTGATAATTCAATTGTTGTTTATAAGTTGTGTCAAGGATCTCACTCCTACACACAATGTATAATGAGTAATAATGAAGAAGCCAATTATATTTAAGGCGGTTTTAATCAAAGGGGAGGCTTAAATTCTAATTCTTATAATCCCCAATAGAGGAATCACCCTAGATTTTCTTGGTATAACACTTCATCACAACTCAATCCTTCAAATAACCCTATACCTATACCATAAAACCCACCAAATTTTCTATTAAGCCACCATTTAGTCCCTCATAACAAAAATCACATCTTGAATCTCTTATTAAGTAATTTATTAGCCAACAAATTGCTATCAATAAAATAATAATGAGCAGTTCAAGCAAGTCAATGCAAGGATTGAACAACTTGCTACCTATAATAGGATTTTAGAGACCCAATTTGACCAATAAGCCTCTTTAAGTTCTCAACCTGTGGGGAAGCTACCTAGCAAACCTGAGTTTCCACACAAAGAGACTTGTTAAGAAATTACATTAAAAAGTGGTATGGAGGTTGCAATAATAAGGTAAAAGGTAAGAATGTACTAACTTAAGATGATAAATCTAAAGGTAAATCTGATGAGTATATTGTGTATGATGTGATTGATATTAATAATGAAGTTATTAAGCATAAAAAGGATAAAAAGAAAGATGCCCAAGCTAATAAGAAGGGTGAAACTATGGTAGATCTTAAAACTTTTCCTTTTCCATAAAGATTTTTAAGGCATAATTTAGATAGGTAATTTGGCAATTACCTTATATATAACTATTACTATATCCTTTATAGAAGCTATAAGAGATATGTTTTCTTAGGGAAAGCTTTTAAAGGACATTACAACATAGAAGAGTAAGGTAGATAAGTATGGTTTTGTTTAATTAATGAAGGAATCCAAAGCTATGTACTATGAGTCTCCACCTAAACTAAAAGATCCAAATTATTTTACTGTTCCTTATCTTATAGGTGGTGTACCCTTTGAAAAATCTTTTTGTGATGTTGGTGCTAGTGTTAGTCTTATGCCTTATTCTATATATTAAAGATTGGATTTAGGATAACTTAAGCCTATTAGCATGTGTTTGTCTATGGCTCATAAGACTGTTACTCATTCCTTAGGTATTATTGAAAAATGTACAAATAAAGGTAAGTCAGTTTGTCATACCAGCAGATTTTATTGTTTTAGATGTGGAAGAGGACTTATAAATTCCTATATTATTCGGGAGACTTTTTTTATTTACAGTTGGTGCTATTATTGACATGAAAAGAGGTAAGATTATCTTAGAGGTGAATAATGAAAGTGTGGAATTTATTTCTTTTAAAATGATAAGATCTTCTCCAATAGAAAGTGTGAGTAAAATTGATTCTTTTGATATTATTGATCAGTATGTTGAGGAAGTTTTGCATGATTGTTTGAGGTAAAAGCCTATTGAACCTTATCCAAGTAAGTAAGCTAACATGAATAAATTGGCGGATTAATCATTTTCTTTTTATAAACCCTCAAGGTTTGAACCTTTTGTTAAGAATGATGACAAATAAGGTCCCTCTCCTAAGGAAAAAGCTAAGTTAAAGCTCAAGCCTCTACAATCAAATTTGAAATATGTATTTCTAAACTCAAACTCTCAATTTCCTTTTATAGTTAATTCATGTTTGCCTAATGATCAAATAGATGCATTAAGATATGTTTTGCTTAAGTATAAGAATGCTATTGGCTATTTCTATTAATGATTTGAAAGGGATTAGCCCTAAGATTGTATGCTTAGAATTAATTTATAGGATAATGTTAATCCTTCAATTGAGGGTCAAAGGCTTTTAAATCCTACTCTTAAGAAGGTGGTTAGGAAAGTAGTGATCAAGCTTTTAAATAATGGTATCATATATTCCGTTGGTGATAGTAAATATGTAAGCCCTATTTAAGTGGTTCCTAAGAAGGGGAGTTTGATGGTAGTTAATATTGAATCTAATGATTTGATTCCTAATAAAAATATTATGGGATGGCATATGTGTATTTACTAGAGGAAGCTAAATAAGGCTACTAGAAAAGATCAATTTCTGTTGCCTTTTCTTAACCAAGTCTTAACAAGGTTAGCTAATATTTTACATTTTTGCTACCTTAATGGTTAAAATGGTTTTATCAAATACTTATTTATCCTGAGGATTAAGCAAAAACTATATTCACATATCTTTATGGATATTTTTCTTTTTGGTGTATGCCTTTTATTTTATGTAATAGCCCTCATACTTTTCAAAGATGCATGTTTTATATTTTTAGTGATTTAATAGATGAATTTGTTAAAATCTTTATGGATGATTTTATTATTTATGAAGCTAAATTTAACAATTAGTTGGAGAATCTTTCTAAAGTGACTGATAGCTGTATAGAGTATGGATTGATGTTTAAATGGGAAAAATATTACTTTATAGCTCAAGAGGGTATTTTTCTTGGTCATTCTATCTTAAGTAAAGAGATAGAAGTGGATAGAGCAAAGATTGAGGTGATAGCTAATTTTTACTCTCCATAGAGTATAAGAGATGTTAGAAGTTTCCTTGGTCATACAGGATTTTATAAGAGATTTATCAAGGATTTCTCAATGATAGCTAAGCCATTATGTAATCTTTTGGCAAATGATGTGAATTTTATATTTGACGAAGCTTGCCTTGATGCATTTGGCACATTAAAGTAAATGCTAGTTGTAACATCTATTTTGCAACCACCTAATTGGGATGAAACATTTAAGATTATTTGTGATGCAAAAAATTATGGTGTAGGGGCAGTTTTTGGGTAAAAATGGTAGTAAGGTAAATAGTTATATTATATTCGGATCATGGTGCCCTTAAGTATCTTTTAAGTAAGAGGGATGTGAAGCCAATGTTTTTAAGGTGGATTTTCATGCCTCAAGAATTTGATTGGGAAATTAAAGATAAGAAAAAAAGTGAGAAACTTATAGCAGATCACTTATCAAGGATGGGTGCAGACAGATTCAAGATGTATGATGATGGTGTACCTATAGATGAAAGTTTTCATGGTGAACATATTTTGAGTATAATGTCTAAAGTGGTCTCTTTGTTTTCTAATATTGCCAACTACTTACTAAGTGGCATTCTTCTTTATGGTTTAAATTATAATCAAAGGAAAAAGTTTTTGCGTGATTGTAGATTCTACTATTGGGAAGAGCCATTGCTTTACTAGAGGTGCACTGAGGGATTAATTAGAATGTGTATTCCACAAGAAGTGGTTTAATACATTTTGAAGCATTGCCATTCCATAAAAGTTGGTGGACATTCTGGTATATCCAAGATAGCTTATAAGGTACTTCAATCTAGATTTTGATGGTCTTCTTCGTTTAAGGATGCTAAGGTATATGTACTAAGATGTGATAGATGCCAAAGGATGGGTGGTATAACAAGAAAGCATGAGATGGCATTGAAGAGAGTATTAGAAGTTGAGATATTTGATGTTTAGGGGATAGATTTCATAGGTCTTTTCCCTAATTTTTTAGGTCACAAGTATATTTTGGTTATATCTAAATGGGTAGAGGCAATACCTATTATCACTAATGATGCAAAAGTAGATAATAAGATGCTTAATAAGGTTATTTTTTCTGGGTTTTGCACTCTTGGAGCTATTTTTAGTGATGGAGGTTCCCATTTTTCAATAGTATCAATGATAGTCTATTGAAGAAGTATAGAGTGACATACAACGTAGCTACTCCATATTATCCTCAAAATAGTGGGCAAGTAGTAGTGAGTAATAGAGAATTGAAGTGGATCTTGGAAAAAATAATTTTTTCATCTAGGAAGGATTGGGTATTGAAGCTAGGTGATGCTCTTTAGGTGTATAGGACATGTGAGCCCTAAATATATACTCTAGTTGTAATCGGATATGTTTAAGTTGTATAATGGAGATAATATAAACAAGTAAATATGGGGAGTGTGAGTTAGAACCTGGATGAAATTTATTCAAAAGCCTAGGGTGATATGATCATTTTAAATGAAGTTGTATATGTGCTAAGTTAGATGAAAAATGTAATTAAGGACTTAATTGAAATAGAAGAGATAAAGATTTGGGGTGCAAATAGGAAATAAAGAAAGAAGATAGAGTGGAGTGCAATTAAAATTAGTTAAATTAGGAACCAATGGAATGAAAACATGTTACCTTTCTAGAAATCTCCTAAAAATGGAAGAGATTTTAAGGTATTAAAAGGGAATAAAGAGGCTAGCCACCTTAAGTCCTAAATATAGAAATTTTCTCTCTAAAATTTCACCATTTTCACTATATAACAATACCCTAATTTCATCTAAATAATTTAGGAGGAGAGAGAATTTAGTGGTTAGTCTCTTAAGTAATGATTTTATCTTTTTTTCTGCTTTTGCTACTTTAATTTAGTATTGAATTGAAAAATCTAAATTGATGCTTATAAATGTGATTTATCCTACGAAGAAATAAGAGTGGGAAAGAGCAAGGAAAGGGGATGTAGAAAGAAACAAAGAGAAATTGGCTAAACAAGGTATGGGAATTTTTCATGCTCAAGAGTGTGAATGCTTGAGTTATTATAATGAGGAGGGTGGTTATATATGTTGGTATATGTTTTCATTATGAAATTTAAGTTTGAAATTGTGATGGGGATTTAATTGAACCCTTAGTCTCACTAGATTGCGTATAGGATAAGTAGGGTATCATTCCAAAGGGAACGAGATAAATTTTGTACTGAAACCACAAAGAGTATGTAAGGCCCCTAACATAACCCTAATCTAATTTGCATATTTGAATGGGATTTTTATTCGATTAAATTAAATTAAATGAGGAATTTGCATAAGTATGGGTCAAGAGGGGGTAAATTGTCATGTTATTATGTTATTTGCATGAAAATAAAATTTTAAAGCATGGTTTAATGTTAATTAAGGGTGAAATTGAAGTAAAAGGTGTTAATTTGGGGTATATGTATTATTTTGGAAACTCAAGGGTCAAATGTGTATAGAAATTATTGTTTAAAGGTCAATTTGAGAGAAGAAATAAATGGATAAGTTAATGTTTGAAAGGAATTAAATGGAGAGGTTAAAGTTTAACATGCAAATTTTCAAGGGACTAAAGAGGGGATTTTCTTTTTTGGTATAAGAGGCTTGAGTTAGTGGAGATGGAGGTGTCGTGTAGTTATGTGCTGATTGGCATGTGAAGGAGAGAAAACCAAATTGGCCCCATTTGTGTCTATAGATCTGATATCTTCGGATATCCTTCTTTTTGATACCGATGTGTATCCATAGTTCCCATTATCATTTGACTAAATATTGATGTTGTGGATTATATTATTGGTTTACCCACAAGAATTATGTTCCATTTGAATATGTTTACATGGGAAATTGCTATTTATATGAATTATGAATATGAGAATATTTGTTACTCTTTTGGGTACAATGTTTAGGTACATGAGTATATGTTTTATGCTTTAAAGTATTGGTTATTATTGACATGATATGTTGTACATGCTATTTATTATACACATTGTATGTATATTTTGATGACCGTTGCGAGTGGTCATCTATCTATAGATATTCCCCACTAAGCTTTATAGCTTAGCATGGGTTATTTATCCATGTAGGTACCGTTACCAAGACTTTTGCTCAGGGATGATCTCTGCATCAGGAAGGGCCAACTATTGACTGTTAATCTTGATGTAGGATGTTTTTTTGTATTAGTATTATCATATGTTTTGCTTTATGGCCAATTATGTTATAAGATGTATATAACTTATGAGAAATGCTATAACTCACAAGTATTAAAGCTAAGAAGAGTAAGCGTGCATGTGATATACATAAAGTAATATTCATATAGTATAGTATGCATGATGCTAAGTATGAAATACAATACAGGAATAAACTAGTAGCACATACATAAGTTTATGAACAATATGACATGATTAAGGGTAAAATGATAGATAAACAAATATATCGTATAAGCATGATTAATAGTAATCAAATTATCAGATAAATAGGGTTTTGCATAAAGGGTGCTACAATTTGTGGTATCAGAGCCTAGGTTTAGCCTTTTCTGGTTAAAAATGAACCTAGAATTCTATAGTATGATATAGTGTTTTGTTGGCCTAATGTAGAAGTCCATATTTTCTTATAGATCGAAGATGGAGAGCTCTAGGGATGCTTTTGAGGAATCCACTGAAAGTAATAAGCCGGTTAGAACCAATCCCTCCAATCCTAGATCTTCATCATCCAATCAAAATGAGGCTCCAGCAGCTATCCCTGCAGAAGCATTGTTAAAGATATCACAGGATATGGCTTAAATTCTTCAAAGGATGACTGCACCTAAAGCTCTAATATCTTAAATTAGGAAGCATGGTGTTGAAGAGTTTTTAGGCACTAATCTAGAATAGTCTGAGGAAGCTAAATTTTTGTTGGAAAAGCTAGATAGAATTTTTGATGAAATCCACTGTCCAGTGGGTCATAAGGCATCTTTTGCTATGTCCTTATTACAAGGGGCTGCTTATGATTGATGGAAGTTAGTGTTGAAGCAACCCTGGTTACCAGATCCTCTTACATGGGAATTTTTCACAGCTGAATTCAAGAAAAAGTATGTTACTAAGGTGTACAAGCAAAAGAAGTTAAAGCAGTTTCTCAATTTGAAGCAGAGAGCTATGTCTGTGGCTGAATATGAGAAATAATTTAGTCACTTGTGCAAATATGTTCCTGATGAGATGTTAACTGATGCTTTTAAATGTAAAAAGTTTGAAGATGAGTTAAATGATCATGTCAGAGAAAAGTTAATTAGATCTACATCTTTGCAAGTGGTTAACTTCACTCAACTGGTTACAGCAGCCTTGCAAATTGAAAGAATAAAATTGCAAAAAGGGAGAAAGAACATAGAAGGAGTGGGTCTAAGGGTGGATCTTTCATAGGAAAGAGAGCTAGAGTAGCTCAAGGAAATCAGCCAGTTGAGTTCGACTAGAGTTCTGCAAAAAGGGACAAGAGATAAGAATCTTTTGCAGTGTCTAAGCTGGGAAAGGGAGCTTCAGGGAAACAAAGTGGGGGGCAACCTTCAGTGTGTCCCCATTGTTCTAGGCAACATTAGGATAGTTGCAGGAAATTGACTGAGGCATGTTTCATGTGTGGTGGTACCGATCACTTCATGGCAAATTGTCCTTCGAAGAGGGATCAGGGTGTTAGACAGCAGGGAAGTAGAGGAACTTATAATTCACCATCTTTAGGTAGAGGTAGAGGAAGAGAACATAGGGGATCGAGGCATTAGGGATCCCAGTCCAGGAACATTTCTAAATCAGTTGGTAGGCCCACAGCTCTAGCTGTTCCTATTTGGGCTTATGCAATGAAAGCTAGAGAGGATCAGAGTGCTCTAGAAGTTATAGTTGGTATTTTCTCTCTCTTTGATTCTGACATGCATGCACTGATTGATCCTGGTTCCACTCATTTTTATGTTTGAACTGGGGATATGGGTAGAAATGAGTCTACTATACATGAACTGGAATATGATATATGTGTAACCAACCCTTTAGGTCATGGTGTTGTTGTTAATAGAGTGCATAAACAGTGTCCTATTGTAATTCAAGGGAAAGAATTTCTTACTGATCTTATTGAATTGCCATTTCGGGAGTTTGATATTATACTGGGTATGGATTGGCTGTCTAGACATCATGCAGTGATTAATTGTGAAGCTAAAACTATAACTCTTATTGGTGCTGATGGTAAAGAAACTTTAGTTCAGGGCATTCGATCTAAACCATCCATAGCTAATGTAATAACAGCTATGCAAGCTAAGCGATTTCTGAGAAAAGGGTGTGAAGCTTTCTTAGCACTTGTACTTGATTCAAGAAAAGAGATTGTGATTCTCCAAGAGATTCCAGTGGTGAAAGAATTCCCTGATGTGTTCCCTGAAGACTTGCTTAGTCTTCCACCTGAAAGGGATGTTGAATTGTCTATAGAAATTCTACCTGGTACAACTCCTATTTCTAAGGCACCCTATAGGATGGCTCCTTTGGAATTGAAGGAACTAAAGGTTCAACTATAGGAGTTGCTTGACAAAGGCTTCATTAGGCCTAGTGCATCACCTTGGGGTGCACCGATTTTATTTGTGAAGAAAAAAGATGGGTCTTTGAGGATGTGTATATATTATAGACAATTAAATAGGGTAACAGTGAAAAATAAGTACCCTTTACCTTGAATTGAGATTTATTTGATTAGTTGAAAGGTACTGGAGTGTTTTCCAAGATTGATTTGCGAACGGATTATTATCAACTTCGGGTTAAGGATGTGGATGCTTCCAAAACAGTCTTTAGATCCCGATATGGGCATTATGAGTTTCTGGTGATGCCATTTGGGTTAACAAATGCACCAGCTGCGTTTATGGATCTTATGAATAGGGTATTTAGACCTTACTTGGATCAATTTGTTGCTGTATTCATATATGACATTTTTGTGTATTCGAGAAATGAAACGGAACATGCTGAACACTTGTGAATTGTTTTATAGACTCTGAGGGAGAATAAGTTATATGCTAAGCTGAGAAAATGTGATTTTTGGCTTAAGGAAGTTTCTTTCCTTGGTCATGTAGTATCTTTTGAAGGCATTAGAGTGGATCCAACAAAAATTGAGGATATAGTGAATTGGAAGCCGCCTCAAAATGTGACAGAAGTGAGAATTTTTCTGGGCTTAGAAGGTTATTACCGTCATTTTGTCAAAGGCTTTTTAGTTATAGCTGCACCACGCACTAAACTATTAAGAAAGAGCATAAAGTTTGAGTGGACTGATCGGTGTTAGGCAAGCTTTGATCAGTTGAAGAAATTTTTGACAAAGGCTCCATTTTTGACACAATCAGTTATAGGAAAGGAGTATGCTATGTATAGTGATGCTTCCAGAGTTGGCGTGGGGTGTGTGTTAATACAAGATGGTAAAGTAATTGCCTACGCATCTAAGAAGTTAAAGCAGCATGAGCAAAACTATCCAACCCATGACCTAGAGTTAGCAGCAATAGTGTTTGCCTTAAAAATTTGGCAACATTATTTGTGTGGGGAAAAGTGAAGAATCTATATAGATCACAAGAGTCTAAAATATTTGCTTACTCAAAAGGAACTTAACTTGAGGCAGCGAAGATGGTTAGAACTATTTAAAGATTATGATTGTATAGTGGATTACCATCCAGGCAAAGCTAATGTTGTAGCTGATGCCTTAAGTCATAAAATGATGGATGCTATGATTGCACATCACTATAGATGGAAACTTGCTTATGATGGTGCTTTAATAGTACAGTTAAAGATTAGATCTTGTTTGAAGCAAACAGTGATCGATGCTCAGAAACATGATGAAAGGTTACAACAGATTTAAAAGTCTTCGCATGAAGGGACCCAGTCTGAGTATTCAATGAAAGGGATAGGGGTGTGTATTACCAAAATAGATTATATGTTCCTGATGACAAAGAATTAAGAAGAACGGTATTGAATGAGGCTCTCAATACAGTATTTACTATGCACCCTGGTGGAAATAAGATGTACCAGGATTTGAAACAAGGTTATTGGTGGCCTGGCATGAAGAAAGATGTGGTAGCATATGTCTCCAAATGTTTGACTTGTCAGCAGGTGAAACCAGAGCACCAGTTACCCTCTGGTTTGTTGAACCCCATCCCAATTCGATAGTGGAAATGAGAGGATATCACTATGGCCTTTGTAACAGGATTGCCCCTAACACAGAAAAAGCATGATGCATTGTGGGTTATAGTTGATAAACTGACTAAATCAGCTCATTTCATACCAATTCGGATTGATTACCCTATGGATAAACTGGCAGAACTTTATGTAAATGAGATTGTTAGACTGCATGGCATTCCGGTCTCAATAATCTATGATCGAGATCCCAGATTCACATCGAGATTCTGGCAGAGTTTACAACAAGCACTAGGAACTCAACTCCATTACAATAAAGCATTCCACCCTCAGACGGATGGTTAATCTGAACGGGTTATCCAAATTTTAGAAGATATGATGAGAGCATGTGTTTTGGATTTTACAGGAAGTTGGGATAGACATTTAGCTTTAATGGAGTTCGCTTACAATAACAGTTATCAAAGAAGCATCGAGATGGCACCTTATGAGTCCTTGTATGGCTGGAAATGTAGAGCTCCTGTTTACTGGACTAAATTGTCAAAGCACAGAGTCATTGGTCTAGATATTGTTAAAGATACAGAAGAAAGGGTACAAGTTATCAAGTAGAGATTGAAGGAAGCTAGCGATAGACAGAAGTCATATGTTGATTTAAAAAGGAAAGTCATTGAATATCAAGTGGGTGACAAAGTGTTTTTGAAAGTGTCCCCTTGGAGAAAAGTATTGAGATTTGGGAAAAAGGGTAAATTAAGCCCGAGGTTCATCGGCCCATATGAGATTCTTCAAAGAGTTGGACCAGTGGGATACAGGTTGGCTCTCCCTATTGAACTAGCCAAACTCCATTATGTGTTTCATGTTTCTATGTTTTAGAGGTATCAATCAGATGAATCCCATGTGATACCAGTTCAAGATGTGCAAGTACAGTCGAATTTCACTTATAATGAAGAGCCTATAGTAATTATGGCTAGACAAGTTAGACAACTAAGGAATAAGCAAATTCCACTTGTTAAAGTGCTTTGGCAACATCACGATTTACAAGAAGTTACTTGGGAGCCAGAAACAGCTATGAAGGAGCAACATCCTCACTCATTCAAAGCAGGTATGAATTTCAAGGACGAAATTCTTAAGGGGGAGAGAATTGTAAGGGCCCTAACATGACCCTAATCTAATTTGCATATTTAAATGGGATTTTTATTCGATTAAATTAAATTAAATGAGGAATTTGTATAAGTATGGGTCAAGAGGGGGTAAATTGTCATGTTATTATGTTATTTGCATGAAAATAAAATTTTAAAGCATGTTTTAATGTTAATTAAGGGTGAAATTGAAGTAAAAGGTATTAATTTGGGGTAAATGTATTGTTTTAGAAACTCAAGGGTCAAATGTGGATAGAAATGATTGTTTAGAGGTCAATTTGAGATAAGGAATAAATTGATAGGTTAATGTTTGAAAGGAATTAAATGGAGAGGTTAAAGTTTAACATGCAAATTTTCAAGGGACTAAAGAGGGGATTTTCTTTGTTGGTATAAGAGGCTTGAGTTAGTAGAGATGGAGGTGTTGTGTAGTTGTGTGCTGATTGGCATGTGAAGGAGAGAAAACCAGAAAATCTTCATCTCATCTTTCTCTCACTCCCATTGATTCATCTCAAGCAATTAGATGATACTTTTAGTTGGTTAATCAAGAGTACAATGTATTAAACTTAAGGTAATTAAACTGTTAATTGAACCCTTCATCATCTTCTTCTTCTTCTTTACTTTTGGACTGAGAAGAACGTTAACTAAGTGCTGGAAATTTGAATGTCGATGATTTTTGTGAAGGAGAAGAGGAAGGAAGGAAGAGCAAAGGAAAGGGTATTGCTAGAGGTTGAAGACATTGGGTTTGTCAGCCAAGGTATAGGAATTTAGGGTGTTAATATTGCATGTGAAATTGATTGCTAGAACTGGATTTGATTTACAGAATTTAAAGTTACATTTTGCTGGATTTTAACGATGTGAGGTTGAAGAAGATTGTCCTTGCCGAGTCGTGAACTTTTGTCCGACTCATGAAGCTCTTCACGAGTCGTGCATCATCTTCCTCTAGGAATGTTGGGTTCACTCATGAAGATCTTCACGAGTCGTGAATTTTAGTCCGACTCATGAACCTCTTCACGAGTCGTGAAGTATAGATTTTCTTCTCCACTCGTGAACCTCTTCACGAGATGTGAGTATTAGCCTAGGCAATAAAAAGATGGGAAATAAAGAGATAAAATGAAACTATTTTCATACCCATTAGAAAATAACATATCCTAGGCAAATTATACTATAATCCATAACTTGACTTTCATGCTTCAAACTAGGGGAAGAATAAATAATTCATTTAGATGTTTACAAGTGGCTTCTCGTACATTGAGTAATTTACCTCTCAGAGGGAACAAACCAAAATAATCACAAACATCTTAAGGCAGTACACCTAAGCCAGATATTTGTATAAACCCCAAGTTATTTAAGACAAAAGTTTGCTATTCAAATGAACATGTTTTTTTTATCATAACAACTTACCATAAGATTTTTCACTGAATCTTCTTCTGTCAAAATCAATGTACATTTATGCTATTTTTTAGTTCTAGCCTCATTAGCATCCTTAAGCTTTGGAATATTAACCCTCCCTTTTTTTGTTCCATCATATTTCTTTAGATTTTTATCTAGTTTGAATTTTGCCTATGAGAGTAGATATAATTGAATATATCTGTCAGATGTATAATTGAATAGATTGCTCTCAAGGAGTTGACTTTAACAAAATGAAGAATCAAATTTTAGATAAGTTAGGTCAGATGCATCTTTAAGCAATATGAAAGTAAATATCACATGGACATATATTTTTCATAGGCAAATGCAATTTTGAGCTTTGAATATACCAAGATGAAATTTACAAATTATTAAAGTCCCCTATAGCAATCTTCAGTTCAGCGTAGCTCAAAATGCAAGCATTTATGCCCAATAGCTCTATAAGTTCAACATAAAGTTATCCATGTGATTATCCTTGGCCTGATATGTTTAATAGGACAGAAATCAAAACATATCTAGCAACTCTGCCATTTCAACATAAAGCAATTCAAATAATAGAAATGAAACTATCATTAGTTTAAAAAATATGAGCTTTATGACGAATAAACCAAAACCTATCTCAAGTAAAGTAAAGGAGATAGCAAGGAGAAATTCATCAAGTTGTTTAGCACAGTTCAAATAGGACAACAATAGAATTTATAACTAATTAAAAAAGGAACTTTTTAAAGAATTAACCAAAACCCATCTCAAATAAAGCAATAGATAGAGCAAAAAGGAGAAATTAAAATTAATTAAGCTCTAAGCAAAATTAAAATAACACAACAAGAGAAATTGTAATAAATGAAAAAATTCCTAATAATGAACCAAAACCCAACAAGCAAAGCAAACAACCATAATACATAAAGCTACTTAAAGAATAAAGAATTACTGGAACTGCAAATGTACTAACTAGGATAGAAAAAATGTACTCTTAGTCAAATAAATTTATTCCTTTTTTTATAAGCTATAGTTTTATTAATGAAAAAAAATGGGAGCTAAAATTAGCTACCCGGTAATTGACAACCTAAAGCTTCTAAACTTAGCTACCCAAGCCAACAAGAACAGCGCTAAAGCTTCTAAAAAAGCTTCAACCCCTATTGATTCTATGATGACCAACTTCAAGTACTTTAATCCATTAAAACTTGATTCATCCATCTCTCCATTTTCCCCAAAAACTCATCTCACCTCTTGTGCTTTTTTCATTGCTCGTAGGCAACACAACAGCTATGTCATTGTATTTGATGATGGGTCAGTCCCAGCGCCAAACATTTCCTCCTTTAAAACTCAAAACCAATTTGAAACCTTGAAAAACAACTAAACACTAGAAAGAGGGTACAGCTATAGGCTAAGCGCAAAGAGTAGAATCAGATAAGAAGACCCAAAAGATCTGGCTAGGAACTCCAACCCAACCTATCTAAACCAGCTGAGAAAAAAGCCTTCAGACTAAAAAAAAACTCCCTGAACAAAATTGAGATTGAAAGGCTCCATAAAAAAGACTCCAATATCTAGACAGAGAAGAAATAAAAACCAAACCACAAAACACTTGACCCTTTATGAAAAGGAAGAGGAGAAAAAGGAAAAGAGAACCCCAACAGAAAATTAAATCAAGCCACAAAACACTCCTCAATCTCCTCTACTAATCTATCAACATAATGCAATGAACAATGGATGAACCCTATACCCTAAAAAGCATCACAACCTTCACCACTAAAGAAATAAAAGTGACAAGAACATGGGCTCCAAATTCCCATCTCACACTGTGAAAATGTTCCTTTACTAGAAACTAAAACAAGATACAACATAAAATCAAATAATAATAACAATAATAAAAGAACTATTGTCATTTCCTTATGCTATGTTAGCCCTCAATGTGACAAATGTCGATCCCAGCAAAAATGAACAATAACAAAATAGAAAGAGAGACAGGGAGAGCATCGAATATCAATTCATCAAAAATTGATAAAGAATGAAGGGAAAAGGCAAGGAGATGGTAGGGAGAAAATAGGGTAGAGAGTGTGAGAGAGAGAGAGGGGGAGACTAGAGGCTCAAAAAGAAAAAAAATGAAGAAAGAGGGACCTTTTATACCTAGGGTTAGGTAAAATAGCAACGAAAATTTAATTCCATTGCTAATTTGCAATGGAATAAATTTTTGTTGTTATTTTTGGAAAATTATTTCTAGGGCTAAATAAAATAGCAACGAAAATTTAATCAGTTGCTAAATAGCAACGAAATGAATTTTCGTTGCTACTTTTGCAACGGAATTTAAATTCTATTAACTAAAAGGAATTTAAATTCCATTGCTAATTTTCATCCCAATTTTTTTCCACTATCAAGTGCCACCATATTTAGCAATGGAAATGATTTTCTGTTGCTAATTTCCGTTGTTATATTTTATCGCTAAAATCTCCCTCCTTTTTAGCAATGGAATACAACCATTTTGTATTCCATTGCTAAATTCCTAAAACTTCAACCAATTGTAGCAATGAAAATTTTTTCCCATTGCTAAATTGATATTCTATTGCTAAATTAGCAACTGAATAAATTTTGTTGCTGTTTTTCCGTTGCTATTATGCTATTTTCTTATAGTGTATATTGCAACTACTACATGTTCGATCCCAATTGGGTCTATAGTACAGTTTGACCCCATTTGGATAACTTGTTGACCTCATTTGAGTCCTCTTGACCGACCTATAGTACATTTTAACCCATTTAGGTCTATAGTTTGATACCTTTGGGTATCCTTTGGTACCTTCGGGTACTATAGTATCATCCATATCCATACCCTTATAAAAGGTGTAGGCCTAATACAGGATATTAGTAACTTTATGAATAACAGTATAAAAGATATGATATGATAGTTTATAGCTCGACTTAAATATAGTAATCCATGAATCTATGCATAATAAATGAAAAAGCATAAGATTAGATGAAGCCATAGGTAAACATGAAATTTTATGATAGTATGATATCATATGTGCTTGATGTTGAAATGATCTAATGATTTCTTTACTTAAAGCTATAAATTATAATTAAATATGTATGATTACTTAATGGTTTTATCAATGGTTATGTTTCAAATGCATATATTCCTTGATATTACATGTTACTTATTAAATATTAAATAACCAATTTGCAAACCATGCTTAATGTAAGATTTAAATAATCATGTTAAGGATGGGCCTTTCAAACATAAGCTTATAATATATATATATATATATATATATATATATATATATATATATATATATATATATATATATATATATATATATATATATATATATATATATATATATATATATATATCATTGGTTTTAATATTTAAATATAAGTTGCTATATTAATGCATTAGTAAATTAAGAAGCAGGTAAGAAATTCAGGATTGACTCAATAGTGATAAAAAAAACTAAAATTTTCAATAAATGTATATGATATTTAGGACATTGGACTCATGTTAGTTGAATAAGATGCTTAGCAAACTAACTAACTCAGTTTAATCACTTAAGAGCAACTAGTACAATTCAACTGTAACTTTAGCTTATTCATCTCTATGTATTAAATAAGTACTTCATAAAGTAGTCAAATGGAATAAGCATGAGATAAACCAAGATGATGAAAGCTTTGGTAGGATATAATAACTATGTAGGACAGAATGAGTTGCATAAAGATTTGTTATGTTATGATCACATAATCTGCTATGGATGGTTGCTTACTATATGTCAGATTGTACACTCATATGTGTGCATGTTATTGATGACTTCTATAAGAGGTCATCTTTATAGTTCATGTTCCCCACTAATTTGTATAGCTTAACATGGGTGTTTATCTGTATAGTTACATAAAGCTTGGGCTTTCAACGATAGGATCTGCTACAACAAGGCCGACATCAAGAATAGGTATAAGTAGGGAATTTATATTTTGCTATTGTCACTATAAATGACATAAGGTAATAAATTAATTATATTGTAAAGAATAATATTCTATCAATGTAAATTTACACCAAAATTTTCCTTTTATGTGGACAATAGTAATGTAACGATGTGTGTACATGAATCTTGAAAAGAAAAAGAACAATTATGGAAATAGGCCATTGTATATCCAATTACATATAAAATAGTATGTATGATGGCAATTAATGAAAGGACTAGGGTAGTCTTTACATGACAGCTTTTAAAACACCTATAGGCCTTGGTCCCTATCAACTTATTTATGGCTAGTCTTGTTACTTGTCGATTGAGCTTGAACATAAGAGATACTAGGTAATAAGAGCTTTAAATTTTTATATAAATCAAACTCGTAGGAAGAGGTTACTTCAATTAAATGAGTTAAAAGAGTTGAGGATCAATGCCTATAAAAATGCTAAATTTTGTAAAGATTGTACCAAAATGTGGCATGACAAACATATTCTTAAGCATGAGTTCAATAAAGATGATTTGGTGCTCCTTTATAACTCAAGGTTGATGTTATTTCCTGGGAAGTTCGAGTCTAGATAGTTTAGTCCTTTCAAAGTTGTCAAAGTATATGATTTTAGTGCAATCAATATTGATAATGATAAGGGAGAAACTTTCAAAGTAAATGGTCATCACCTCAAATTGTATTTTGTTGGTGGGTTCATGGATAAGGTGAATTTGCTTACTCTTTTTACACTTCAAAAGGTGTTTTCTCATGTTTCTTAATACTCTTTAGTTAGCACAAGTTTACTTTAGTTTTCTTTTACACAAGTTTCTTTATATATAGTCATAGTTTAGTGTGTTTATAAGTATGTTTGTTGTTTATTTTTGTGTTTTTTATTTCATATTTACACATTATTTTTGAAAGCCTGATGATTTTCTTTGAATTTTTGGAAGCTTGTATTTTTGAGTTTTTAGGTAGGTTATGATGAGTCATAACACCTGTGTCGACTTATTACAGAGAGTTCATATGTTGACTCGAGGTTTGTGCTAACTTCTATATAAAGTCATTCTAGAAGTATTGAGTCACTAATCATCATGCTGATTTATCATGGATCACTTATGTGGCGAGTCATAATGCTTGTGATGAGTTCCATATGTATCGACTCATGATAAAATCAATTTTGGCTAAATTTTTCTTTGCTTTAAGTCTTTTGAAGGCCCTATATTAGTTTTTATTTTTAGTCTTTTTTTCTTTTCATTATTTTGGATTTCTTTTTCCAAGTTTTTTGAAAAGGTGTGACAAACCCTAAAAGGGTGTGTCTTTTCCCATTAAGTGTCATATCTCTCTCAATTTTTCTCATCCCTTCTTAGAAACTTTCCTTCCCTATAAATACTAGTCTCCATTTTTCTTTAATGTAGAAGCCTTTTGCATCTCCCAAAAAGTGATTTCTCTATGAATATTACTCTTTTCCCTTTTATTCTCTACTTTATCTTAGTTTTCTCTTACTTATTTCTCTCAAGATCTCTATTTTCAAGTTCTTAGTTTCTTTTTCTTTCTTTTTCATATATTCTTTAGTAAGTGCTTTCTCCATTTTTCTTTTTAAGTCTTTCTTCATTTTCACAACTCAAGATGCCAAGAACAAAAGGTTCCAAATCTTAATGGTCTCAAGAGGAAGCTTCTTATGATAAAGATTTCACAATAATGTACAAGCCCTATTTCTTGTTGCTTCTCATTAGAAAGGTGGTAGGTTTGTTTCTCTTAAACTAAGAGGAATAATGGCTTGTAGGTATCTTTCTACTAGTGTCTTTAGAGATTTACGTATGCTTGAAACTCTTTAATAATCTTTTACTTTCATGTGGTCTTGCTAGATTTCTTCTATGCATGAACCTACTTACATTCACTTGGTATTAGAATTTTCACTACTTTGGAGGGCAATGAAAATGAATCTAGGGCACTTGAATTTTATTTTCTAGGAGACAAACATAAGCTTACTTATTCATTTATGGTTAGGGTGTTTGGATTTAAGAGAGATGGTTTTTTTGATCCTCCTAAGGACTTTGATGTTCATGTATTTTGGAACTTTTTGACTTATTTGAGAACACCATTTGAGCCTAAAAAGGGTAAATCTATGTTCATTAAGGATTTAAAATTCTATTTTTTTCTTAAAGTTCTTGCTTGTGTGATTTTTAATAAATCTAAATTTAATAGGGTCATTTTTCAAGAGTTATTCCTTATGTAATGCATTCATAATAATAAGCAAGTTTGTTGGACTTATTGGATTTTTAATTAATTACTTACATACACTACTAAGAAAGATAACCCTATTACCTATGGCCATGTGGTGATCATTAATGCTAAAGCATTGGATTATAATTTGACTAAATTCACCTCGTATTCTTGAGTACACATATTTTACAAAATAAGCTTTGATTTGAGGTGAAGTGGTTAATGCATCTATATTGTTCATTCCTGCATGTTATCATTCATATTGGAGGGGATTAGGGCTATCGCCACTATCACCACCTCAAGAGAGAGTGCAAATGGAAGAGGATCGTGAAGAGAAAGGAGGATATGATTTTGGTATTCCTCAAAAAAAAAACTTATAATGTATTAGCCATCATTCCAGCCTAATATTTTATTGGTGCTAGTAAGTCCACTTATAGTCCTTTTCATGGACAAACTTATGGTGCCTCAAGTGGTTCTTCAAAGATGTGGGAGCAAGTTTTGAAAGGTCAGCAAGCAATGCAAAGGTAGTTGAATTCTATGGATTCTATGCAAAGAAAGCTTGCAAGAAGGCAGAGAAGGATGGAATACAAAGTGGATACTTTTATAGCTCAAGTGGGATATGTTGTTGGATCTCTTTCTTCTTCTCCTTCTGATGACTAGGGAAGCATTTCTTTTGCTTCTCCTTTTTATTATTTTGGGATCACATTAGGATAATCTGAATATTAAGTGTGGGGGAGAGATGTTTGCTTATTATTGTGTTTGTTTTATGTTTATATTTTTTTTTTATGTTTTTAGTGTTTAGAGTTTTTATTTTGCATGTGCATAATGCTATGATAAGTTCATACATGTTTGTTCATTTAACTTCTTTATCTTATTTTCATGTAGTTTTTTCTATATTTCTTTTGGCATGATTAAGTTCAATTTAATGCCACGTCAATAGCTTATTTTTTATGTTTAATATGTAAAATATTAAGTTTTATGTAATATACTTTTTAAATTTTTCTTACTAATCTTTTGTTGTTATTTTTGAAATCTTATGATGTTTAGTCAATTTTCTAGCTACACTTGAAGATTAGGATGGCAAGATTCAAGTTTAGTATTTAAAAGCCTTTATAGTCTTATGGAAACGATAGCCATAATACACATTGCTCACTCTACAATAATGGATGAGGACCTAAAAATAGAAAAAAATAAAAAGAAAGAAAAACCAAGTCATCTTATGGGATGGAGCATAAAATGCATCCATTAAGCATGATTGAGAAAAAAAGAGGAAAAGTGGGATGGAGCAGAAAATGCACCCACAAAATTGCTAAGTTACTAAAAAATTTTTTAGTATCTAAAAATGCCAAGAGAATTATGAATTTATTTATAAGCTTTCCTTCTCCCAATTGTTAGAGAGTATACCCTAAAGTCCCTCTAGAAAGGGATGTGTTTTATCTATATAAATTCATTTTATTAATGAAAAAAAGGCAACATTCATTTATTAATGCTATGTTTAAATGCATGTGTTTGTTTATTTTAAATTAATGAATGAAGTGTAACACCCTAATTCCTTAACCATGGATAATCATCAACCATCATCAATCACACCTAATAGAGATTAGGTAGAAATAATAATTAATAGCATAGGCCATGATTTCTTGCCATAATAAAATGCCATTAACAATAAATAAGAAAGCCTAACATAACTGGCCGATAATACATAATGAAATCTTCGGACAACTGTAATTTGTTAGGTCCTCTCTTTAAGACTTGTCTAGCCACATAGCTATCGATCTAGTGGAGCTTATTCTGAAACCTACACGGATAAACAAACCCGTGTTAAGCTATAAAGCTCAGTGAGGAACAAACTTTATAGATAACTTCCTTACATAATTCACCTCATTATATACAAGTTCCCATATAACACAAAATAACAAAAGAGTATTATATTTATCATTTCACAATAAGCATTTAGGGCAGTCCCCAAGACTTTTTAAGAATACCATTTCTACTAATGTCTAGAACATTTTATAAAATGTCTTTGTTCGAAACTTGTCAATTTACTTATCATCATATTTATTCTCATCTTCCTTTAAATTAGTTTGATTCATACCCTTCTTGATCCTTAGTACTTCAGAATTTAGACATCTAGATTATTGATAGTACAAACTTTAACTTAATGCATTAATCACATGTTTACATAAGTTATGCATTCAACATTAAATACATGCACACGAGAGTGCTTATGCCATGTAACAATCATAAAGTCTTTATTAGACATGATTTCTTCATATATCTTTATACAATTTTCATTTCGGTTCTTACAAGCTTATCTCTTAATGCTTTCTTATCATTGCAATTTAAACATCATACCACATCATATTATATCATATTTTACACTTTGGTTTATATCATAATCATACATATGTATATATATATGTTTAAATGATCATATACATACTAACAAGTTTGCATGTCATTTCAACGAACATGTATTACATATCATGATTAACAGACAAAGTTTCCATACCATATGCAAACCTATCAAACTTTCTTCTTCATAAAGATCATTATGCATACTACAGTTCGTATAACTTTTAATACAGTATTATAAGCTTGTGGCCTATGTGGCCCATCTATTAACTGTGGAACCCGTTGATAGAACTAACTCACACTGATACACCCATGAGAACCTTTCTCATAATTAGATGTAAGATATCATAATCATAGAACACATAATATGCATCTCATTTCATAGACATAGTTTGTAGTCAACAAGAATTAGGATACAACACCATAGTACGCAATTCATCCTGCTTACATTACATAAATGGGGCAATCATTGCATATTTTACCTTATCTTATGTACATTTATCATCTTTCATAGCCTGCCTAAGTACTAGTTTAACAGGGTGGATAACAGGAGCAATGGATACTAGAGGGTATCAAACTATGGATATCCAAAGATATCAAACAATGGACACAAATGGGGTCAAATAATAGTTCTAGCAAGGAAAAAACTATAAACCCAAAAAGGGGCCGAACGATAGTTCCATTAAGAAACAAGACCCAAACGGGTTCAACTATGGCAGGTGCAACTATATCCCTTTAGGCATGCCTATCTAATTCACAACTGAACTAAGACCCGAAGGTTTGACCATTTTAAGAACATCTTTGATTTAGCATATTATTCTTTACTTAGTACTTCGTTTGGCTGGAAGCCTCATTTCATAAAAGAATGCTTATCATTCTAATCGTATTTCCATATTGAGCTATAGGCTCCAGTATATATGGATGCTATCGTATGATCAAATAGTTGCATCAAATTTCATTCATTCATATCATAATAGTTGCATGATTATGCAAACAAGATAAAATATAACCTTTCATTTATCTATCTCGTCATAAACAGTATTATGCATGGTTTTCATAAGGCAATATGAAAATATGGATCTTTTTACAAAAAGTTTTCATAACATTAAATGCATATCCATAAACATATAAATGCAACTTAAATCATGGCAATACATGATTTTGCTATTTATACCTGCTCACATATTAAGTTATATCACTTATCATAACATAGATACATCATCAATAGACATAGATACATCAACAATAGATATTATATTTATCTACCTCATCAATAGTTCTCAATGACATACCTTGTTATTATTCGCCGGCAGTAGCTTCCATACCATATCATAGTCATTCATATCAACATATAATCACTTAAACAATAATTAAGTAGCTATGAATGATATAATAAGATGAATACACTAACTACATCCTTAATTCAACCCTTTTGCTTAGTTAAGCCATTAGTTTACTTTTATAGTCTATTAGATCATGGACCACAAGTTGTTTAACCTAATGTGATATGTATCAAATCATCTCTCTTGTACATTTTATCTTATATTATCTTACCATCAAGTATGTTTATGCAATATTATCCCATCTTATATGCCAACACACTACTTGTGGGTATGAGGCTTGCATAGTAAAATACATGGCATAAGAAAAGGACAAGCATGTTTCTCTATATCAAAGCTAATCACTACTTTCCATTATGAATTAAAGCATAACTTAACTTTTATGGTCTCATGATTAAGCCTAAAAAGGAAATGTCCCAACTCTTTCAACTTAGACATATAATCTTCCAACTATTATCATATTGTCATTAGGTTATGTCATATTATTCTCTTGTCTTTGTAGAGGAATATCAGTGTGAAATATTTTTTAGCAAGGCTAAATCACATGCATATAATCATTAGAATACCATAAAATACAAGTAAATATTTTAATGTAGTCTAAGGTGAGTGTTCATTTACTAACTTTATTCTCATATACCATTTATTAATTTTTAGTGACAACTAATCTTTACTTTATGCTTAAAATACTTTAAAATTTCTTAAAAAGGGTTTAAACCAACTTTAGTGACACTAAAGGGCTTAAAACATCATGTTTGGGTGGAGTAGGGAAGTGTCACGAGTCATACGAGGTGTCACTACTCATGAAAGGAAGCCAACTTCATGACTCTTGCACTTGTTCATGACTAACATATGTCACGAGTCGTGATCAGAGTTACGAGTCATGAATAATCATAGGCAGTTTTTTGAGTTCAATTTGTAAACGATTTTTGACCAACCAAAAGGCATTTTTAGCAAATATGGTCTCCTAAAAACTTGTTCCATTATGTTTCTAGTTTCTAAAACATTCAAAATCATCTTGATATCATTCCTACATTTCTGGATATTTACAAAATACTGAGGCTTACTCCTAGTGACTAGGTAGCAAATTGTTTATGAATTCATGCTGAAATATGGCCTACATAGAGATAGATTTAGGATTGGGTTTCTCATATTAAATATAGGTATGGATGTCTATTTTCCAATGCAATAAGAATAATTCAATTTGGGGTTCTCTAGCTCAACTTATAAGTAAAAAAGTCCAGATAGGTCGTGAAGAAATCACACACGTGGCTGTGTGTTTCCAAGAGGAAATCATAAACGTGGCCGTGTGTTTCCAAGAGGAAAAACACATGTAGCTATGTGTTTTATGAACAAAAGAGTGCATGGACATATGTTTTATGAACAAAGGAGTGCATGGCCATCTGTTTTATTAACAAAGGATGTGTGGCCATGTGTTTTATGAACAGAGGAGTGTGTGGCTATGTGCAAGGGGAAGAAAGACATCACGTGGCCATGCATGGAAGGAAGACATTCCATGCATGGCCATGTGTTCTCATGTATAAAATGGTGAGTGGCCACGCATGAATAAGAAGAAAATGGTGAGTGGCCACGCATGGGAAGAAAAGAAGAAAAACCCAGAATCCTAATTATGCATAACCAGAATTAAACCTTAAATTTCACTTCCCCACTTGATTACATGATTAGTTAGGTTACTAATCATATTATAATCATCGACACATAGTAGATTAAACCCTTAATCTCATTATCAAAGTAAATACAACATGATAGGGAAAACATGTATAATAACCATCCCAAAAATGAATCTCGTACCTGGCTTTCGAAGCTTCCATAGATCTATCTCACACTCTCCTTCATTTCCTTCATGATGCTTTAAACAACGGTTATGGATCTCATTTATGTAATGATCTACAGGGGCTTAAAAGCAGTAGAAGAGTTGGAAAGGCGGAGATATGTCTACAGTCAGTTACTGGATAAAATATCTCTACAACAGTTATGTGGACTTATCATTTGCCTCTTCCAAGTTAATTGATGCTGGAATTGAATAATTGTTATTATGTTATGGCATTATCGAAGAGTATTATTTCTTTCAGTTGTTTATTAAACGATTATTAAATTTCTTTTAAGGATAAATGTTGTTCCATTTTTAAGAATCATATATTTTATGCTAAAGATATAATTAAGAATGGTATATTTATTCTTGATTTAATTAAAGAAGTACTTAATGTGGATACCAAGAAAATTAAATAAGATAAATTAAAAATCTCATATTTATAGCATTGTCATTTAGGTCATATAAATGAGAAATGCATGGTTAAAATGAACAAGTCAGTTGATTTGAGATCATATGATTATGAATCGTTTGGTACATATGAATCTTATTTATTAGGAAAAATAAATAAAGCTCCCTTTACCGGTAAAGGAAAATGATCTACAATGACATTATACTTAATACATTTAGATGTATATGGTCCAATGACTACACATGCCAAAGGAGGTTACTCGTACTTTATTACTTTCATAGATGATTACTCCAGGTTTGGATATATCTATCTAATGAAATATAAATTTAAAGCATTTAAAAAGTTAAAATAATTTGGAAATGAAGTAGAGAAATAACTTGGCAAAACTAAACTATTATGATATTTTGATCAGATCAAGGTGGAGAATACTTAAGTCAAGAGTTTCAAGATTATCTTAGAGATAATGGGATCTTATCTCAATGGACTCCGCTATATACACCATAACATAATGGTGTACCTAAAAGGAGAAATTGAATACTATTAGATATGGTTCGATCAAGGATGAGCCAAGCAGACTTGCCTAAGTCTTTTTAGGGATATACACTAGAAACTACAATTTATATGTTGAATAGAGTTCCTAATAAATTTGTTGATGTTACTCTATTTGAGATATGGAATAACAAAAAACCCATACATTCTCATATAAAGGTATAGGGTTGTTCTACTTATGTGAAGAGGACAATGTCAGATAAACTATAGATTAAGTTTGAGAAGTGTTTATTTATATGATATCTAAAAGAAACATTTGGATATTATTTCTACCATACCTTAGAACAAAATGTATTTATTTCAAGGTATGCTATCTTCTTAGTAAGAGAGTTGCTTCTACGGGAGGACAATAGGAGTAAAATTAAACTTGGTGAAGTTCAAGACCCATAAATAAAAGTAGATCAATCGATTAAACCCAAGATGGAATCTCATAATAATGAGATTATAGTTGAACCTAATTATACACAATATCCTATAAGATCTACTAGGGTGCATTCTATCTTCGTGAGATATGGATTTCACGTTGATTTGGATAGAAACATAACTATAGTAGAGGATAATTAGCTTACATGCTATCAAAAAGTTATGAACAGTTCAAAGCATGATTTATGGCTTAATGTTATGCAATCTGAAATGGAGTCTATGTATGGGAACAAAGTATGGACTTTAAATCAACAACCTGAAGGGATAAAACCAATAGGGTGCAAATGGGTCTTCAAGAACAAGATCGACATGGAAGGTAATGTAGTTATCAATAAAGCTTGCTTAGTAGTAAAAGGCTACTGTTAAATAAAAGGAATTGACTTTGATATAACCTTTTCTCTTGTGGCGATGCTTAAGTCTATACGAATACTTTTGGCTATTGCTGCTCATTATGATTATGTGATTTGGCAAATGGATGTGAAGATAACTTTTCTAAATGGAAATCTCACTAGGAATGTGTACATGACACAACCTAAGGGAATGGTGAAAAGGCATGCAAGCATTAAAGATCCATCTATGGATTGAACCAAGCCTTAGGGAGCTGGAACTTCCGATTCAATAAGACAATCAAATAGTTTGGTTTCTCATAAAATGAAGATGAACCTTAGTGTATAAAAGGGTCAGTGGGAGTGTAATTATCTTCATAGTTCTATATGTTGTTGACATATGGATCATAGGAATTGATATTTCTCTCTTTAGTTAGTTAAAATATGGCTCTCCAAGCAGTTCTCCATGAAAGATCTTGGAGAAGCATCCTATATTTTGGGAATAATGATTTATAGAGATAGATGTAATAGGCAGCTAGGTCTTTCTCAATGTACATATATAGATAAAGTATTGAAGGGGTTCAATATGGATCTTTCTAAGAAAGGGTTTATACCCATGGTGCATGGAAAACACCTTTCCAAGTCTATGTGTCTAGAGACACTAGAAGATAGAGAGAGCATGAATATAATATCATATGCATCTATGATTGATTCTATCATGTATGGTATGTTATGTACACATCCAAATGTAGCATTTTCTTTGAGTGTCATAAGCAGATTCCAATCCAATTTTGGAGAAAAACATTAGGCAGCAGTCAAGAACATCCTTAAGTACTTGAGAAGGACTAAGGATAAATTTTAGGCAATGTTATTAAAATCAGAATAGACCGACCAGTTGAACAAGCTTAACCGTAAATTGGCAAGCTAGCCGGTTGGTTTAACTACTTAAAATCGGATTAAACCAAAAAAATAAAATGAATTCGAGAATCAAACAAAATCAGGATTTTTGCTAAAAAATATAAAAATTCATAAATTTTGTATATTTTCACACACACACACACACACAACACACACACACACACACACACACATATATATATATATCCATTATTTATTTATTCGAAAAATTAGTATTTTAAATTCTAAATATGTAACTTAATAATTTAATATATATATATATATATATTTGATTACAATGAACCAAATAGATAATAAGTATATTAAATTATTAAGTTACATCTTTAGAATTTAAAATACTAATTTTTCCAAATAAATAATTAATGAAAATTTAATATATATATATATATATATATATAAATATATATATATATATATTAAATTTTCATTATTTATTTATTTGAAAAAATTAGTATTTAAAATTCTAAAGATGTCACTTAATAATTTAATATACTTATTATCTATTTGGATTTATTATAATTAAATTTAATTATGCTCATATATACAAGGTTAATGTTTTTTGTGTGTGCTTTATTAGTACTTCATCTAAACAAGAATTATTTTTCATGATATGATTCTATTTTTATGTTTATAACATATGATATTAAAAAATTCATAATTAATCACTTGTAATAATAAAATTGAAATTATATTTTATAACTTATTATTAGGATATTTGTGACATATATTTAATGTTTGATGAATATTTTTTTAAATTTTATATGATAGTATTTATAAAATTATAATAATTCATAATATTTTAAAAATAAAAAATCGGTTGAACCAATCGAGCCACAAACCTCTAGCCTTGCTGATTCTCTATCCAGTCCGATTTTAATAACATTGATTTTAGGTATATGGAGAGGGAAATTTAGTGGCAAGGGGGTATACTAATACCAGCTGACAAAAATGACAAAAAATCACAGTCTAGTTCTATTTTCATAATGGAAGGATGAGAAGTAAGTTGGAAGAGTTCCAAATAAGAAACAACTATCGATTTCATGATAGAAGTTGAGTACATTGCTGCTTCGAAGGCAGCCAAAGAAGTAGTATGGATCAAAAAGTTCATATATAAGCTAAGAGTGGTACCTAGCATTGTTGACACAATTATTTTATATTGTGACAATAATAAAGACATTACATAAGCAAAGGAACTATAGTCTCATCAGTGATCCAAGCATGTTCTTATATGCTACCATCTCATAAGGGAGATAATAGATAGAAATAATGTAAAGATAGAAAGGGTCCCTACAAATGATAATGTGATGGATCCCCTTGCTAAAGCACTTTCCCAGAACAAGCATGATCACCATATAAATAATATGGGCTTAAAACATATGACCGATTGGATATAGTGTAGGTGGGAGTTTGTTAGAGAGTATGCTAGAGAGCCTATGTAGAAAAGGGTGTGTTTCATGTATATGAACTCATTCTATTAAAGAAAAAAAAAGGCAACATTCATTTATTAATGTTATGTTTAAATGCATATGTTTATTTATCTTACATTAATTAATGAAGTCCAGGATATTATAAACATAGTGCAAAGGTAATCATGAAATAGTTCATGATGTGAGATGTCTATTGCATGCAAATGTAATAATATCTAAATATTCCTAGTCACAGTATTAACAAATAGGACATTATTAATGTGGATAGACTAGTACATGTTATGCTTCATGAATAATTCAAGCAGTAGTTCTCACAATTGTGATTATGGGAGATAATCAAATCTAACATATGGATGCTTGTTAAAAGAATAAGATCATTGTAGATATATAAAGATAATCCTCACATGAATATTTAATCTGTGTTAATGAGGAATCTCTTTATAGAAATGGTGCAAATATCTTTAGACTTGAGATCGCAAAAGTTATCTTAAGTAATAAGTGATATACTTTGACTCCATAACTACTTACCTCCATCCAGGGGTGAACATAGTTAGGAGATTTGTTATATCATGACCAAATTAAAGATAGTTGAGTAATCAATAACTGATTTACCATCCTTGATTTATTAAAGGAAGATACATCACATGATTTTATAATTGTCTTGTTCGAATAATTTATTGCTAGAGTAATATACCAAGGTGGATACGGATGAACAAAAGGCAATTTAGAAACAATATTTAAATTAATAAAAAATGCATATTTAGGTTCATATGAGTTGACATAAATCTATACTTAGAATCTAATTGAGATAAGAGTGGTGAAAGGAGTAATTGCACGATAACTATTTCTATGAAAGGGTATAGCCAAAATCACTTAACTTTCCAAATATTTGGGTTGTCATGATGCTTAGCTAGAGGCCGCTCATGACTTTTATAATAGTATATCATAAATATCAATAGGGTATTAATAAAATGATTTAAAGAAATTTAAATCATATGAGTTTTGAATGGAACTCTTAATTGCATATTATATTACTAATATGGAAAAGAACCCAATAGGTCACACATATATAGAGTAAGGGAAAAAATGGTAAAATAACAAGGGTAATGATATTTGATATTATTGTGAAAGAATAAAAATAAATAAGAAAATAATTAATTAAATAGTTTAATTAATTATGCACAAGTAGAAAAGTTAACAGAGCTTTTTGGAAATGTTCTACAAAATGGACCTAATTGAAATATTGTATTTCATAATTTAAATATGATTGGACTATAAATTTATAAGGTTGATATAATATTAATAGGTCTATTGGAGAAATAATTAAAGGCCCAAAAATTTGGTTTCTGCATAGAAGGCCTCTAGAGGAAGGCTTCCATACAGAACTCCAAATAGAAGACCTTAGAGGCCTAATTTTTAGACTAAAATAAATTAAATATATTTCATAAGTGTTATGGATTCTACATATTTAATTTGGTTGAACTTAGAATTGATTTGGGTAATTAAATCGAAGCGTAATCATAAAAGGCCTAGTTTATGGGTTTTGTGCAGGATCCTTTATGAAAGGACTAGGGTTGGATTTTAATTAGGCCCAAGTTAATTAGTAAATTCTAGCAGCCCATTTAATATTTCTCTAGCATTTTTAAAAATTTCAATCCCATTTTAAAAGAGGATTTTTAACCTTGGTATAAAATCCTGAGTTAGAAGGGGATTTAGTTTTAAAGTTTTGTTAACTCCTTTTTCTTCTACCCTAGGTGCCACTTTCCCTTGCTAATATCGATAGATTTTTTGCCTCCTTTAGTTCCCACATAATTTTGGTTTATTTGATCCCTCTCTAGTGTGGAATACAATTGGAGGTGTTTAAGTTTGGACATTAGGGTTTACGATAACCCGATGAGAAGGCAAATCAATTGCTCAACAACAATCAAAGGTGATTTTATTTATTTTCATTAATATTTATATTGTATATTTATGGAAAGATTAAATATATTGGTTAAAAATTTTAATTTTTTCTTATACATGTGATGTTTGTAATTGATCTATTCCCAACACCAATTGCTATGGTTTTTCTTGAATCTGTAAGTTTGAACATTGCCAATCTTTGTTAAATAGTTTGGTTAGATTATTTACTCTATGTTCTTGATTTTGATTATAATAACTTAAGATAGTATGCTAAATTTATTACCTATGCTATCTAACTTGTCTACTCTATCATTGTTGAGCATTAGGAACTAGGTATTTTGCTATCTTATTTCAAGTATTTTCTCATTTTAAGATGATCCTTAGGGAAACTCTTTTTTAAATTGGAAGGCAAATGATTTTTATTAGTACTTTCAATTAGATTTTTTCATTATTGCTTGAAGGCATACGGGATTTAACTATGGGGGAATTTGATGCCATGAAATTTAGCATAGTCATTATGTGTGTTATTAAATTATTTCTTTAGTTAATTTATGTATTTTGCTATGTTTAGGTAAGTTTTTTTATGTCTTATTTGTTTTGTAGGTTAAGTGTTCCTAATTGGGATAAATGAAGGGAATTTTGTTGAAGAATAGAAGAAAAATGTCTTTAAAAATTTCAGAAGCCTGTGCCGACTCGTCCCAAGGATTCAATGTACCCACTCATGCTCTATTGAATCGAGTTGTTAAGAAGTTGAGGGTGTGATGACTCATTCCAATGGTGACAACTCATTATAAAGCCTTAGTGTGCCGACTGGTTTAACTTGGCATAAATGTGCTGACTCGTCACAAAGTCCAACAATTATAATTTTTCATGTACCACTTAATAATTTCAATCTTTTATGAAAAGACACAAATTGGGACACCTTTTGTCCTTTAAATACTTCAAGATGACCACATTTTAGGTATAGAAAAAGTACCTTTTAACTTAAAATCAATCATAAAGGTTTATGAAAAAAAATTAAATTCCAAGGAAGAAGAAAGCATTAAGGAGTCATCAACCAATTTCTTGGCTTCTCCTTTTTTTCTTTTTATTTGATTTTATTCTTATTTTTTATCTTTGTTTGCTTTACTAATATGTCTTTAGGCTAACTTTATTTAGTTATAATTGGAATTATGAATTGATCTTCATTAATATAAATATTTTGTTTGAGTATGGATGATTTAAGTTTGATTGGGTTTTTAATTTATTATGTATGCTTAATCACTATATATAACATGTTAATCAATTTGTTCATAATGAGAGTTTGAAAAGTTTGGTGGAAAGGTAATTAAACTTATTTAAAGTTAGAATGGATTATTCCATGGACTGATTGGCAGAATTTTATGCAAATGAGATCATTTAACTTCATGGGATTTTGATATTTATAATATCATATCGAGATCCCAGATTAACCTCTAGATTCTGGCAAAGTTTACAAAAGTGCCTGGGAACTTGGTTAAAGTTCAGTACAACTTTTCATCCTCGGACAGATGGACAATCAGAAAATGTTATACAAGTCTTAAAAGATATGCTGAAGTGTTGTGTTTTGAAATTTTCTGGTAGTTGGGAAAAATATATAGCCTTGATAAAGTTTGCATATAATAATAGATCATAGAACTTAATCTAATACCCAGATCTCTATGTTTTAATAGATACTAATAGTTTCCATGCTAGATTAATATGTATACTATAATCCATATATCAATTAACAATCTTAACTCATTGTTACTTAATATGCGTTTTTATTCTCTCTTTTTATACCATTCGAATTTGCTAATAAATGCATTGAATTGTTAATTTATTTCTATCTCATGCTTCAAATCTTATTAAGTTCACCATATGTAGGTTCATAATTCATTTAGGTTTAATTGTCCGAAGATAAACTTATCATTCTTCAATATTAGGTCCTTTTAATACATACCAAGCTAACCCTAACCTCCACTAATTCGTCTTTTATTAGAAGTTAGTCACAACTCTTATTTCTGTTCATTTACATCCCTAATTCATAATTATTCTTTAACTAATCCCATATAATATACATTACACAATTTCTAATTACCTTCTTTTTTCACTAATTAATTAATCATTAACCAACTGTAATACCAATAAACTATACATATTTTTATTGGGGTAACAATTAGAGCCTTACAAATAAGCTTGCGATCTCACTCTTATTTATAGTTTTGGGATTAATTATTTCCTCTCTTTTCTCACATGATTTATTATGCTAGAAAAATAAAAGATGCACTCATTTATGCTGGAAAGATATAAAGCATGTTATATTAAAAATAATAATTTTATGATAAATAAATGAAAAAATATGCATAAAATGGGTAGTTTATTTATAATGTTCATTTAGATGGTAATGTTGGTCCCCATATGTATACTTACAAAAGAGGAATTTGTGGTGTATTTTTGGAATAAAAATGGAGATATTTGATCCCTCGCGATTTTAGAGAAGAATCACATTGGTTAATTATAAGGTTAAAGAATCAATTGTATTTATAAAGTTAAATCTTTACTTTTTACATATTATTTTGTAGATGAAAAGTAGGATATTGGTCCTATAACACCCTAATCCACTAACCATGGATAATCATCAATCATCATCATAAGCCTAATAAAGATCAGACAAAAATAATAATAATAATAATAATAATAATAATAATAATAAAGCAAACCATAATTACATGCCACAATATAAATAAATCAAACTTATGCATAAAGAAATATAACATAAATGGCCTTCCAAACATGTTAAAATCCTCTAAGGCAACCGCAATTCTGCCTAGTCTTCTCTTCAATGGTGGTTAAGCCACTGAAGCTATCGATCCCACTGAAGCTTATCTTGATACCTACATGGATAAATAAACTCGTGCTAAGCTATAAAGCTTAGTGGAAAAACAAAAATCTATGGATAATCTCTTATAATTAGAGTATATCTAAAACTTTCACCATATTATAGAAAAACATATAGTCTAACTTAGTAATTATATCTCTGTGAAAATCAATTAGGAGTCTTCAAACCTTACTAATGAATATCGTGTTTATAATAATCTAACATGTTATGTGACTCATCTCATTTCCTAAAAACTTATCCATTCATCACTTAATCCATGGTCTTACCCTTTTCTTTTACATTACTGTAAATCAGGCATCTTATAGTCCTTTTATTCATAAGTATAGACATCACAGTCGTTAATAGTACCAATTTACCTTTTAATGCATTAAATCACATTGTGCACATAAGAAAGGCATTCAACATTAGTTCATAGTATCAGGGCATACTTAAGTTATATAGCATCTACAAGTAATCTGGGTAGGCATGATTACTTCACATATATCATACAATTCTCATATTAGATTCATAAACTTTATATCCTTCATGTTATCTTAGCATGGTAACTTAATTCTCTTAAAACATCATTTTATGTCATGCATTACACTTGATTAAATCAATGTTATCATTATGCATTCATGCATGTGAACATTTATACATATATAAACAAACTAATGGGGGTTGAATGCAATCACAAAGAACAAGCATTACTTGTTATGATTACCAGACAAAGTCTTCATGTCACATGTATGCATTTTCATAAAATAGAGTGCATGAAATTTAATGTACATGCTATATTCCATATAACTCCTAGTACAATATTGTACACTTTAGGGTCCATATATTCTCCGTGGAATTCCCTTGGTGGAAACCACTCACACCAGCACTCACACAGGAACCTTCCTCAATAATGTGGGACATCTCAATCATGTAATATGAAATATGACATTTCTTTTCATAAAAATAGTTTATAGTCAAAAGGAATTTAAGATAATCAAAACAGTGGGTCATTCATCATGCTTATATTACATAAGTGGGGTGATTAGTGCATGTTGTTCTTTATCTTGTATACATTTTATCATCTTTAATAGCCTGCCTATATACTAGTTCAAAAGGTGGATAATGGGAGCAATGGATACCCAAATGTATCAAACTATGGATATTGAAAGATATCAAACAATGGATTCAAACGGGGTCAAATAATGGTTCCAGGAAGAAACAAACTATGGATCCAAACGGGGTCAACTATGGTAGCTACGACTATATCCCTCTAAGCATGCCTATCTAATCGACAACTGAACTAAGAACGATAGGCTTGACCCTTTAAGAACATCTTCGACTCATCATATTCTTCGTTACTTAATACATCATTTGTCATTAAGACACAATTCATAAAAAATGCATATCATTATTAACATACATCAATGTTGAGCTTTAGTCTCCATTACACATGGATAAAAGTCATGTCATCACATAATTGCATCAACATTATTCCTACATATCGTAGTGGATTACATGATAATGCAAACACAATAGAATATTACTTTCATCGATCCATCCTATCATACTTGATATTATGCATGAAGCTAGCAAGGCGATTATGGAAGTATAGTTCTTACAACTAAAAATCTTCTTAGTATTATATGCATGTCTATATACATATGTGTACATATAAAGGAAACTTGAATTATAGCAGCACATACCCTATAAGCACTCATATCTGATCACATAATGAGTCAAACTACTCATCGTAGCATGGTAGCATTAATTATAAAACATTGAATTACATTACTCATTGATAATTCTCAATGACGTACCTTATTACAATTTGTCGTGACTAGCCTTCACATACTATCATAACTCACATCAAAACATAATTATTTAAAGCAATACTCGTGCATTTATGATCCATACAGTAGTAATATACACATTTTCTCTTACAACTTAAGGGTCAACACTTGTTCATAATTAGTCCTTTGATTCACTTCAATGGTCCATCAGATTATAGACAATAAGTTATACACCTTAACATAATCACATATATTTCAATCATCTTTACTTGTATTTTTTATCTTGTAACATTTTATATCTTTACTTCCCCTTAAAATACTTTTTAACAACATAACTCATATTAGCATCCCCATGCACAAGGCTCTCTAATTGAGAGTTCGAGTGGTCTCTATCTTGTAACTTTATTGGTTTATTCTTATAAAACTTTTCACTCTTCTATATACATGCTTAGGGATTCTCTAATTGAATGATCTTGCCCTATACAACATATCAATGGCTTAGATGACATATAATTTAATTCAATATATTTCCTCTTATAATTTCATTCATATCCTTCAAATTCATATAATAACCCATCCTATAGTCTCACCATTCTTACTAACTTTGGCATTGTAGAGACTTCACAACTGTTTTGATTCATCAGTAACCCAATAACATATTATACACCACTTTAATATTTAATCACCCTCAACATTATTCATTGCTAACTTGGTTATCTCAATTATATACCCACGATATTGGTTCATAAGTTAATGAATGTTTTGCAGCTTGGGGTAGATAAGAACCATTAAAAAGAGAATGTATAAGTGGTCGTGCTTTTCATGAGGAAAATAGCCAAGTGGCCGTGCATTTCAAGGAATAAAAATATGAATGGTCGTGCACTTCCAAGAAGAATCATATAAGTGCTTGTGCACTTTCTAAAGAAGAAAAGAGTGAGTGGCCGAGCACTCCCAAGGAAGAAAAGAGTAAATGGCCATGTATATCATAGACAAAAGGCCATGAGTGGCCATGCATATCTTGAAATAAATGGCCAAGTGGCCATGCATATCTTGAAATAAATGGCCAAGTGTCCATGCATTAAAGGTAACAAAAGGGTGAGTGGACATGCATGACCTTAAGGAAATCAATAATTGGTTGTGTACATCAAAGGCAAAAGGCCACAATTGGCCATGTACATTAAAGGCAAAATGTAGAACCCTTATCCTTTAACCTATACATATCACTTTATTCTTCTAATTACATAAGTTTAACAGTGCAACTTAAACATAAACCAACTATACAGAGAACATATATTCTAACTTAATACCTAAGAGTGCTATACTATTAAAACTTTCCAATTTACATTAAAGTCTCTTTACAAAATACAACAACTATTTAACATCTTTATATACAATATCTCCTATACCATAAAAATTTTACTCTATAAAAAAAGTCCAAAATAAAAGTCTATAATAGTCCCTTCCGATGACTTGAGTTGGCCATCCTGCAGTAGATATCACTGTTAGTGTAAGCCCTAGCCTTAATACATTGTAATAAGACACTTTGGTTAATGAATGAGGCATTTGTTTTATCTATTGTATTCCTGTGCATATCAATAGATAGAACTATCCAACAATATTGTTTCAGTTTAAGTTATCATGTGTGAGGCACATGGTTGTAAGACCTTGAAACATATGAGACTTCATTCTAAATATCCCTAGTCAGTCATTGTTATGGGAATAACAATGAATGACGACTGGTATGCTCTCTTTGATAAGTTGAGTTATGTCTTACGGATCATAAGGACAAAATCAAGGAATTCCGGCACATGTTCATTATTTATATTAAGTAATTTTATTTAATTAAATGTTTTGTGTTTTATTTCAAATTTGAATTTTAAATTCAAAGGAGTTTAAATCAATATATATTACTTATTTTTAGGAAGTGATTGAAGTTGAATTAATTATCTTGAGATGGTAAAATTCAAATCAAACACTTGCCAAAAGATAAGGATATATATATGAAAAGAAATAAAACTCTAAGTGAGACAACTAGGTTTTGGCATGAAAAACCCTAGCTTTGGTTTTAGCGTGAATTACATCTCTCTCTCACTTAATTCTTTTGGCCCAATTTTTCACAAGGAGAAAGGATTGTTCCTCATTCTCTTGTGGTCTTAGGTAGTAATAGCAACCTAAGAGAAGTACAAAATCAAATTTTGTAGCTTCAAACCATAGCCATTACACAATACCTTAAAAGAGAGCTAGCAATCTCGATTTTAAGCCGTCGGTGCAATTGTGTGTGTGAACATAGAGAGGAGTGGCGTAAAAGGCTATTCCTTGGCATTGGTGGTGAAGGTTTAAGGCTAAGATATCCTCCTTAGTTGCTGGTCATCATCAAAATCAAGTTTTAAAGGCATCTAAAGTTGTAAGTTTTAAAACCCTAAAATTGCATGTTTCGATTCTTGTCATGGAATTGTATGGCATGTATGATCAAATTTTATTGTTTTTCGCTACGTGTTCTTTATGTGCATACCATGACATTTTCCATCAATCACCTCATAAACCTACACGGATGAAACACCCATGCTAAACTATATAGCTTAGTGGGGAAAATAAGACACGAGGACGACCTCTTTTAAAGGTCATCAAAAAATCAAATACATACAATTTTACCTTTAAGCATATGAACCAATCATTTAAACTATGTTCACAATATTTTTACTTTAGGTACTATATTATACACATTATCCTTATAACCATTACAAATTGCCTAATAATATTTCGATTGCTAATTGGTCTTACTCTTATTAATATTCAATTAACCCTTAAAGTCTTACACATCAAGTTTACTTTGGATTCCTGTATGTTATTCTTGTCTAATCACTTGACTTACCAATCTTTCTTTATTATTTATTAGATTACTCATGTGTTGACTTAATATCTTACTTACATATCAAATATAAATCATATACAGTTCACCGGTTACAAGTTTATAAGTGACTTATCCTTACATATAAGATATCGCATATCATTCTCCAATGGAAACAATTAAATGAGTAATTATAAGAAAATCATACAAGACCATACAACAATTAAAAGACATCAACAACATACATGCTTATACATATCTCTTACATTTCAATCTCCAAATAAATCAAATTCACAATTTATGAGTTCATAGTTCACTAATTATTACCGTATAGTGAGTCATACCTACCACTTATCTCATTTACTCAAAACTCAAAAATTATCATGTATTGGTGGTGATATACCTTTACATATCAACACTTTATCAAAACAACACATTGTATAAGTACAATTTCATGTATCATGCATTCCTAAATGTACAATTTAGCATCCACCAATTTCTATTTTTCAAATATTGATCTACATACATATATATAAGTATATGCATAAATATAATACTTGCATTAGAAATACTCATAAACATATGACTATACTGAAGTAGACTATGATGCAATTATACTGTAACTTAGCCTGCTTAAGTTTTAAAGGTGGATAACGGGACTGGTGGATAACTGAGGGTATCAAAATGGTGGATATCCGAAGATATAAAAACTATGGACCCAAACAGGGACAACTATACGATGGACCGGTCAAAAACCCAAACGGGGTCAACAAATAACCCAAATAGGGCTTTGTATGATCCAATAGGATCAACTATACTTTAGACCTAAAAAAGGTCAAAGGTGGTAGCTGCAATATCCCTATAGGTGCCTATCTATCCATAATTGAACTCTAAAAGCAGCCAAATATATCTCTTTACTTTATTTTCCAAATGTTGCTTTACCTTGTTCAATCATATACATATGTGTATATGGAAGCCCATGTATAATGATGTCCAAGGTAATCATATCCATGTTTATGTAATACTTTCTTTAAACATGTGATCATACACATTATTGAGTATTGCTATTTTCTACTTGAAATTAATTCAAGGAATGATCCCTTTTCAATCATGCATTTATATACATAGTAGTATAAATCTATTCATGGCTATGAGCAAGATAATCAGAATCATATACATGTGCAGAAATAATTTTCTACAACGCTATATCATGCTCATGATTAAACATCTTTGTTCCATGCTTTAATTTTTCATCATTATATACATATAGGTATCTTACATACATACATGTATATATATATATATATATATATATATATATCATATCATGCACACCTTGGGTTTAATACCTTATAATACTTGAAACTTGCTTTACAACATGTAACTCTTTCACATACCATCTTATATGACATTCAAGTATTTATACATGAATATACCTAATTGCTCTCTCATGCTTAAGCATAACAATTCATATTCATAAAATATGTAAGCATGTACACGTTATCTCAACTAAATAACAAGTATAATAGTTCATATATTTGTTATATGACATGTTTCATTTAACTATGCAATACCATCATATATTCTTAAACACATATTATTTATATAAATTTCATTTATCATGTTTAACATTTCATAATCATGCTTGTACTAAATTATACAATTTGTACATGTATGTGATGAAAAAAATAATACCAAATCTCTAGTGTATAAGCATGTAAACATGTCATATAGCACAGTCCACACATTTTTGCTCATGTAAATAATCGATGAAAAGTTATACCTTTATTAGTGTACATACATGTATACACAATCTCATCAAATATAAACAATTGCCATCATGCACTTTGCTCGATTATCGATAATTAGCATACTTTCATGTAACCATGCTTTATCCATTATTTTCTTTCCATTTATAATTTTGACACAATATACAGGTATAACATATAATCCTCATATGTGCTATATTCATATTATCTCAAGTAGCTAAATAATAATTTACCTTAGCATTGCAATCACCATGCACATTCTTTGCCACATAATCATGCTTAATACTTCTCATTAAGATATTATTATAATTCATCCATTTAATTCCCTTTATTGCTGCTTTTATAATACAAAGATACTCAAGAGAGGTTTAAGGTGGTTCTTGGCAAACTCAGTAGCAAATCTGTATAGAGATAGAATTTAAGGTTCATTTTGAAAGCTATAATTGACTTATTTAGAGACATTTTATGTTGAAATTATCTTCTAAAAACATGATCCCTTTTGTTTCTAGTTTCAGAAACTTTAAAAATAACTTCAATATCATTTATACTTTTTAAGATATTACAAAAAAATAAGATATGTTGCTAAAAAAATGCTGCCAATAATTCCGAAATTAATTGTACCTTTTAACATAATTGGAGACATAAATAAATCATGGTTTCTTCATAAAACTTTTAGATATATAAGTGTAGTTTCATCATAATTTTGAATCATAGCATTTTGAACTACATAAAATTAATTATACACAAAACACTGCAAACTGTCCTCTAAAATGTACTGTCAACAGTTTTGAATTCAAGTAACTTTTTAACATATTAAGAAATAGAATAAAATTATGTTTTCTTCATAAAAGTTGTATTTATATAAGTCTAGTTTCATCAGAATTTGGAATCATATCATTTTAACCATTATAACAAGAGATACACTCAAATTACTAAAGTCTATTCCCGTTCCCTAGGCAGCACTTTATTGCACCTAAATTAGTTTTTACCACCAATTAATAAATTCACATAATAAAATAGGTACAGTGTAGCACCCTTACCCTATACTTAGCTTTAACACTTTATTTAGTATTAATTAAGCATGCTTATCATAACATTTCATATGTTATTCTACTAAACATATATCTAAAAATTAACTATTAGGAGCTTTACTTACAGGTGCATCACATTAACATCAAATATTACTATACAAAGCATCTATAGTATTTACAAAATTTCCAACATAATTAAAGTTTCCATAACTAAAAAATATAAGGACAAAAAGAAGACTCTATTATCAATCTTTTAAGACTTGTGTTGGCCAACCTGCTGCAGATATCAGTCCTGGAAGAAAGTCTTGTTCTCACAACCTGCATGGATAAACAAAAATCCGTGCTAAGCTATAAAGCTTAGTGAGGAACACAAAATATGATAAAAGACCACTCACAGTGGTCATCAACAAGCATACATTATGAACTATAAGTATAACTTATGCCCAATTTAAAAAAAAAAACAAAATGCAGACAAGAGTCCACACATGAGAACCAAATGACTTAATGATAGTAAATTCGGCATTGATGCTTTATATACACAATATTTAATCATATAAGCATATTTATCCTTTAGACTTGAGATTCATTCATTAAATGATATACCACTATTTATACTCAGTCATTCCTTCCACTTACTACACACTTTAACATATACTAGGAATATATATATATATTCACATATAAGCTTATGATCAACAAGGACATATGCATTTCGAAAGTAAGATAGAGCATTAGTACTATGAAAGTTTATCATTTATCAATCTAGAAATATATTCATAATACTTATTGTACCAAAATTTCTAGCTCGCTTCCATCTCAAATATCATTATCATGTCAACTTTATCACTTGTAAATCTGTAAATATTTTATGTGTATGCACAAGACATTGTACATCAATTCTAATTAAAGAGCAAGAAAGAGTAGATATAGGGAAAACATATAACCCAATGTATTAATTGAAAAGCAATAACCAACATTAATACCTATACATAACTCTTATATTCCATTGCTATAGAAAACACTTATTTCAGCAAAACATTTTTCATAGCTTCCATACATGACGAATCTTGCAAGTCATTTATATACCTCAAGCAAGCAACATATTACTATAAAAAACATACTATCTCTAATATAGTCCATAACTAGATATTAGTGATGCACTAGTTCATTTATATAACTCTGTACATACTATTTCTATATGCGATAATCATGCATAAGTGTATATTGCAACATCTTTTAATATCATAATTTCCATATGTGATGAAAAGGAATTTTACATATAAATTAGATTATGAAATCAATTTATGAATTGTCATACTTCATAAAACTTTAAGTTAAACATCAAACTTTTCTTAATTTTGGTATAAAGCCTGCACTATTCTAAAGAGGTGGATAATGGGTTATACGGTAGCCCCCAAAGGTACAAGTTTATTTAGTCACCCAAATGGGGTTGACTACAACCCAAACGGGGTTGAATATGATCCAAATGGGACCATGTCTATTTAGTCACCCAAACAGGGTTAACTACAACCCAAACAGGGTTGAAACTATTGTAGCTACAAGGTATCCTTATAGGCATGCCTATCTATCCACTTCCTAGACTCAACGCAGGCAATAAAATCTATTTACTTTATCTTTTCTTTATACATTCATATTCTTATATACACATGTATGCTCTTGTATAACTATGAACAATGTACTCATAAAAGCGCTCATGTGTAACTTTCTATAAACCTATGAACATTTCACTGTTGGGTATTACTATTCTGTTCTTGTAATCCTATTCAATCATGTGACTATTTCATATGTCAAGACTATACTTATATAATGCCATTTGTACCCGTACATAATCATGTAAAAATATATATCTTCTTTAGTACATATACATATATGCACAATTCATAAACAATTTATACAATTGTATACATATATGCACAATTCATATAATAATCACATGACAAGATACTCCTTCTCTAATGCATACTCTTGTATACATAGTCTCATATAACATTACCATTATATGCTTTAATAAAATTTCTATAATGGAGTCTTTAGCACTGTAAATCTGTATTTTAGCATGCTAACATATGGCAACACATATGCTTAATCATGTCATTTCAATTAAGTAATGACATATTCATACATTTCACTTTACACATATTCTTTGAATCATTACTCTAAAACATCTTTCAAAATTCAAACCCAATCATGTAAGATCATATTATATATATATATATATATATATATGTATGTATACATATGTTTATATGTTCAAACTATAAGTATCATAGTAACTTCAAGAGATCAATAAAAATTGTGTATAATCATTTAGACGTTTACATATATATATATATATATATATATATATATTACATTCATGTAATCATGTGATATTCGTACATTAAAAACCTTCATTTATCATATTTAAGCATTTCTTAACTTCATAGTATAGATGCATGCATCAAATAAACATTTACTCCATCATTAAAAATATGTACATGAAAGCATAATTGCACACAACAACCATGTACATAAGTTTGATCACATATGAATATTTATATACCATTACAAATAATCCTTACTTAGGTATAAATATAAATATATGTAAACCTTTATCAACAATCATATTACATGCCATACTTAATTCAATGTGCTTCCATATAACTATGAATTTATCATAACAACATGTAGTTAGGCTATACATATGTAATCATAACTTGATTTACATTCTTAGTTACATGTATTTATATGTTAGACATTGCTTAATGATAACTGAGCATATATCATCATAAGAGTATATTCATACATTAACCTTGCATATAACAATTATGTACAAATTTAATCACAAATATATGTTAGAGATATTCATCACTAGTCATTACTTATGTACACGTGTGAATGTATATGTATACATATAATCTTGTATTTAATAGTCATATTACATGCCCTATCCAATTCATTTTATAATCACATAAATACATATTTAGCTTAACTAATTGAAAACCATAAAATAAAGTACATTAAAGAAAATCTGCATAGGGCAGCATTCAAAACTCGATATGTGAGCCACATTTGAAATTGAAGATGTCATTTTTAGGCAAAATAATCTTCTACAATTTTATCCCCTTTGTGTCTAGTTTCTAGATCATTAAAATTCATCTTAATATCTGACTTATAGCTCGAGTTATTTTAAAAATACTATAGGCTGTTCATAGAACAAAAACAGGGTGGGCTGTCCCTTAGAAAAATTCATAATGTAAACTTGGGAGGGATTTAGATCAAAACTTCTTCATCAAAGTTATACTTTCATGTCTCTAGTTTTACCAAAATTTTATTTTGTAGCATTTCAACAACTCTACAAAAAGTTATGCCCATTATTGTAAATTATGTTTCTGTGAGCAGTCCAGGGGACTAGTTCTAATTCAACCCTAAATTCCATATACTTAGAGACATATTTAAGTTTAGTTTTCTTCATATGAAATATAGTCATGGAAGTCTAGTTTCCAATGCAAAAATAATCATTCAATTTTCTATTCTATAGCTCAAATTATGATTAAAACAATCCCGATAGGTCAATCAATCGTGAAGAAATGTTCTACTCGTGAAGAGACTCACGAGTGAAGTAAAAAGACTAAACTTCACGACTCGTGAAGGGGCTCAAGAGTGGAGAAAAAAGGCTACATTTCATGACTTGTGAAGGGCTTCACGAGTCGTGCAATATTTCATGACTCGTGAAGGTATTAACAAGTGAGAAACCAACATTCATGAATGACCTAGAGGAAAAAGGTGCACGACTTGTGAAGTTCTTTACGAGTTGGACAATAATTCACAACTCGTGAAGGTATTCATGACTCGAAAATTACACTCACAACTGATTCCATTCTTCAACTCGTTTTAATAAAACTTAGAAAATAATAACCCTAAATTATTTCACTAGGTCAAAGGAATCACACCATAACTTCATATGCATTTCTTATCTTGTATTCTTTTTAATTTACTCAAGATTTCAAGTCAACCACAACATGTTCCAACAAATAATTTCACATGCAATATGAAAAGCCCTAAGTTCCCATACCTTGGCTGAAAATCCCTTTGTCTTCAACCACTTGCAATTTCCTTTCCTTTACTCTTTCTACCCTCCTCTTCTCCTTCACAAACATCATCATTCAATTAAAATTCCAGCACCTTACTCTACCATTACCTCATCAAAATGAAAAGAAGAAGGAGAAGAAGAAGATGTCATTTAATTGAAGTTATTACCTTAATTTGATGCACAATTTCTCATGATTAATCATCACATGCAAGAATTTCTTCAAAGATTTCTTAGAGAGATTCATCAAAGAATGAAAGCTTGAAAAGAAAGGAAATTCTGCAATTCCCACTAGGAATGGCATCCCCTTCTCCTCTTTCCCCTCTCTCTCACTTATGTAATTCACTATTTATAATAGCAAGGTAAAATTTCCTTTTTGATCCTTCCTCTTTTTGCATGTCTCACTAAAACCTCTCACCTTTTTGCATGTTACACCAATGCCTCTCATCTTCTTGCATACTTAACATTGACCTATATATTTTATACTTCTCTTAAATCAAACTCTCAAATCATTATTTTATTCACATTTGACCTTTAAGATGCTGAATTTACAAATTGACCCTTAAACTAATACTTTATACTTCAATTACTCCCTTGAATATTATTAAACCAACCATAATAATTTAATTATGACCTTATAAAATTCATACAATATAATTTACACATTTATCACATAATTATTGATAACTTAATAATATTTTTGCCCTAATTAATATCTTAACTCTTAATAATTCACCCAATAATGCTCAATTAGACTTTAATAACATGTAATTGCCCTTAAATTATACTAGGGCCTAATTTGGGTCCTCACAAATCTCTCCTTCTTAAGTAATTTCATCCTCGAAATTCGTACTTGTATCCTTTACTTATGCACAACACTATCATTGCTATACCTCTATGTCTATTACAAGCATCTTTGATCTCATAGTTACTTTACCATCTTCTTTTCTCACTTTTCATTTGATCTTATCTCTAAATACGGGCAACCATATCATACTGTTATATCATTACTATGCTTAATGTATATCCTGTTAGTTTCCCTATTCAGTTGGGGCTTGTATATGTAGTATGATGCTTGATGCTATGCTTATGCATGAATAATGCTTTCGTGTATGCAATAAGATGCAAATGCATTCTCTCGTGTGCTGTATATGTTTTTGCCCCATCCCATGTATAATATTTTGTCAACTGCCCATGCCTGTTAAGGATTCACTGACAGGTATACATAGCATCGTAATTAACCCAATTTTCTCACAGCAACTTCACATATGAAAGATTTTATTCACAATACCTAAATTGTTTCTCCCAAACCATATTATCACACTTATACTATATTATATTAACACACTTGTAATATAATCCAAACACTAATCATATTAGAATTTCTTTATCATTTACCTTTTTAATCCAAACATAGAATTTTATTAATATACCATCATAGAGTAATCTTTATGTATTCCTTCAATGCATTTGTACTATAATTCACCTAATGGTCAAATATGCACAATATTCTCAAAGTTCCACCATATCAAAACATTCCTAAAAGCATAAAATTCATTACCATAATAAGAACTTATTATTTTGAATGAGCAAATATTAAGGAAGAAAAGATAAATACCAATATCTCCTTCGATGACATCTTGCTTTGATGAAACCTCAATTTTATCGGTCTGAACCGATACAATTAGATGTATAGATTTGTCTCTTTCACTATGATCTATCTCTTATATCTGAGGTACATTAGCAATGACAAGATTCTTTTCATTCTTTGATGACACCTTACCTTTCCTTGGAAACACTAGGCAATTAGCCATAAAATGATCTGTTTTACCACATCTAAAACAAGCCCCTTTTAAACCTTTACAAACACCCCAATGATTCCTTGTGCAATGCAAACATTTAGGAACTTGAATCCCTTGGCTTTTCCCTGCTAAACCTTGTGCATAATGGAATGTGTTGCTAGAAGAACTTAATTTCAATATCTTATTTCTTTTTCCTAGCTCCCTCTTATCCATATTCCCGTCTTGACTTCTTTTGTTCTCATTATTCCTATCAACCTCTTTTGATACTTTAAGCTAAGTTAACTCTTGTAAAATCTGATTAAAGATATAATTCATTTTCTTTAGTTCCTCTAATATAGAAACAGACATCTCAACATGAGTTACATTCACAGGATCGGGGAGAAATAAGTTCAATGCCCCGGAATTGCTAACTTTAATGATATCTTTTCCAGTTTCTTTAAGTTTATCCATCTTTAAACTATACAAAAAAAAATCAAGATATCTGTATTAGGCCAACACAGTAAAATTTCCATATAACAATTACTCTAAACACTTATAGCCCAGAAACGGCTAAACCAGGCTCTAATACAACTAATTGTAGCACCCTTACCCTATACTTAGCTATAACACTTTATTTAGTATTAATTAAGCATCCATATCATAACATTTCATCTGTTATTCTACTAAACAGATATCTAAAAATTAACTATTAGGAGCTTTACTTATAGGTGCATCTCATTAACGTCAAATATTACATATACAAAGCATCTATAGTAATTATAAAATTTCCAACATAATTAAAGTTTCCATAACAACAAAATATAAGGACAAAAAGAAGACTTTATTATCAATCTTCTAAGACTTGTGTTGGCCAACCTGCTATAGATATCAGTCCTCAAAGAAAGTCATGTTCTCACAAACTACACAGATAAACAAAAATCCATGCTAAGCTATAAAGCTTTGTGGGGAACACAAAATATGACAAACAACCACTCACAGTGGTCATCAACAAGCATACATTATGGACTATAAGTATAACTTATGCCTAATTTAAAAAAAAAATGCAGACAAGAGTCCACACATGATAACCAAATGACTTAATGATAGTAAATTCGGCATTGATGCTTTATATACACAATATTTAATCATAGAAGCATATTTATCCTTTAGACTTGTGATTCATTCATTGAATGATATACCACTGTTTATACTCAGTCATTCCTTCCACTTACTACACACTTTAACATATACTATATATATATATATATATATATATATATATATATATATATATATATATATATATATATTCACATATAAGCTTATGATCAACAAGGACATATCCATATTTGAAAGTAAGAGCATTAGTACTATGAAAGTTTATCTTTTATCAATCTAGAAATATATTTGTAATACTTATTGTACCAAAATTTCTAGCTCCCTTCCATCTCAAATATCATTATCATGTGAACTTTATCACTTGTAAATCTGTAAATTTTTTATGTGTTTGCATAAGACAATGTACATCAATTCTAAATAAAGAGCAAGAACGAGTAGATATAGCAAAAACATATAACACAATGTATTAATTGAAAAGCAATCACAAACATGAATACCTATACATAACTCTTATATTCCATTGCTATAGAAAACATTTATTTTAGCAAAACATTTTTCATAGCTTCCATACATGACGAATCTTGCAAGTCATTTATATACCTCAAGCAAGCAACATATTACTATAAAAAACATACTATCTCTAATATAGTCCATAACTAGATATTAGTGATGCACTAGTTCATTTATATAACTCTGTACATACTATTTCTATATGCGATAATCATGCATAAGTGTATATCACAACATCTTTTAATATCATAATTTCCATATGTGATGAAAAGGATTTTCATATATAAATTAGATTATGAAATCAATTTATGAATTTTCATGCTTTATAAAAATTTAAGTTAAATATCAAACTTTTCTTAACTTTGGTATAAAGCCTGCACTATTCTAAAGAGGTGGATAATGGGTTATACGGTAGCACCCGAAGGTATAAGTCTATTTAGTCACCCAAATGGGGTTGAAACTATCGCAGCTGCAAGGTACTCTTATAGGCATGCCTATTTATCCACTTCCTAGACTCAACGCAGGCATTAAAATCTATTTACTTTATCTTTTCTTCATACATTCATATTCTTATATGCACATGTATACTCTTGTATAACTATGAACAATGTACTCATAAAAGCGCTCATGTGTAACTTTCTGTAAACCTGTGAACATTTCACTATTGTGTATTACTATTCTGTTCTTGTAATCCTATTCAACCATGTGATTATTCCGTATGTCAAGACTATACTTATATAATGCCATTTATACCCATACATAATCATGTAAAAATATATATCTTCTCTAGTACATATACATATATGCACAATTTATACAATTTTCTCATATAATAATCACATGATAAGATACTCCTTCTCTAATGCATACACTGGTATACATAGTCTCATATAACATTGCCATTATATGCTTTACTAAAATTTCTATAATGGTGCCTTTAGCACTGTAGATCTGTATTTCAGCATCAAGTGGTTTGACCACTCTTTTCACCACTCTTATCTTAATTAGATTCTGAGTATGGATTTCTGTTAACTCGTATAAATCTAATTATGTATGTTCTATTTATTTAACCATTGTTCCCAAAATTCCCTTATGGATCCCTATCCATCTTGGCATATTACTCTAGCCAGAGATTCTCTAAATAAGGCAATTATAGAATCATACAAGATAACTTCCCTTAATAAATCTGGGATGGTGAATCCTTCGTTAATCACTCAACTATCTTTAAGTAGGTAATGATATACCCAACCTCCTAACTATATTCACCCCCAGTTGAAAGTAAGCAGTTATTGAGTCAAAGTATAACACTTGCTACTTAAGATAACTTTGGTGATCTCAAGTCTAAGGATACTTGCACAACCGCTATGAAGAGATTCCTCACTAACATAGATTTAATATCCATATAAGGATTCTCTTTGTAGGTATCCAATGAATTTGTCCTTCTAACAAGCATCCACATGTTAGCTTTGATTATCTTCTATATTCACAGTTATGAGAACCACTGCTTGAACCATTCAAGAAGCATAACATGTGCTAGTCTGTCCGAATTAACAATGTCCTATCTTGTTAATTCTATGACTAGGCATATTTAGATATTAAAACATTTTCATGCAATAGACATCTCATATCATGAACACTTTCATGATTACCTTTGTACTGCGTTTATAATATCTAGGACTTCATTTATTAATTTACGATTTACAAACTTATGTATTTAAATATAGCATTAATAAATGAATGATGCCTTTTATTAAGAATATAAGTTCATACATATGAAATACATCTCTATTACATGGGCTCTAGGGCATACTCTCTAACAATCTCCCATTTGCACTAGAGCCAATCACTCTTTTGTCTCAAACCCATGCCATTTATATGGTGATCGTGCTTAATCTGGGAAAATGCTTTAGTGAGGGGATCCACCACATTATCATCTATGGGGACACTTTCTATTTTCACATTATTTTTAGCTACTATTTTCCTTATGAGATGGTAGCATCTGAGAACATGCTTGGATCGCTGATGAGACCATGGGTCATTTGCTTGTGCTATGGCTCCATTGTTGTCACAATATAAAGGAATCGGATCAACAATGCTAGGCACCACTTCTAGTTTAGATATGAACTTTTTGATCCAGACTACTTTTTTGGCTGCTTCCGAAGCAGCAATATACTCAGCTTCTATCGTGGAATCAGCAATTATTTCTTTTTTGGAACTCTTCTAACAAACTGCCCCTTCTCCCATTATTAACACAAAACCAGACTGTGATTTACAATCATCTTTGTCAGATTGGAAGCTGGAATTTATATACCCACTTACTTCCAAACTGTTAGAGAGTATGCCCTAGAGCCCATGTAATAGGAATGTTTTTCATATGTATGAAATTTATATTCTTAATAAAAGGCATCATTCATTTATTAATGCTATGTTTGAATACATGAGTTTGTAAATCTTAAATTAATAAATGAAGTCCTAGATATTATAAACACAGTGCAAAGGCAATCTTGAAGGTGTTCATGATGTGAGATGTCTATTGCATGCAAATGTGTTAATATCTAAATATCCCTAGTCATAGAATTAACAAGATAGGACGTTGTTAATTCGGATAGACTAGTACATGTTATGCTTCTTGAATGGTTCAAGCAGTGGTTCTCATAACTGTGATTATGGAAGATAATCAAAGCTAACATGTGGATGCTTGTTAGAAGAACAAGTTCATTGGAGACCTGCAAAGAGAATCCTCACATGGATATTAAATCTATGTTAGTGAGGAATCTCTTCATAGCGGTTGTGCAAGTATCCTTAGACTTGAGATCACCAAAGTTATCTTAAGTAGCAAGTGGTATACTTTGACTCCATAACTGATTACTTCCAACTAGGAGTGAACATAGTTAGGAGATTGGGTATATCATGACCTACTTAAAGATAGTTAAGTAATTGATAAAGGATTCACCATCCCAGATTTAACAAGGGAAGTTATCTCGCATGATTCTATAATTGCCTTCCTTAAAGAATCTCTAGCCAGAGTAATATGCCGAGATGGATGGAGATCCATGAAGGGCATTTTAAGAACAATGGTTAAATTAATAGAACATACATAATTAGATTTATATGATTTGACAGAAATCCATACTCAGAATCTAATTGAGATATGAGTGGTGAAAGGAGTAATTGCACGATAACTATTTCTATGGAAGGGTACAGTCAAACCACACGACTTTCCTGACATTTGGATAGTCATGATGCCTAGCTAAAGGCCAATCATGACTTGTATAATGATGTGTCAAAAGTATCAATAGGGATTGATAAGATGATTTAAAGGAGTTTAAATCATGTGCGTTTTGAATAGAACTCACAATTATTTATTATACTGCCAACATAGACAGGAACCCAATAGGTCACACACATATAGAGAAAAGGGTAAAATGGTAAAATGACAAGGATAATAATAGTTGATATTATTATAAAGGTAGAGAAGAGAATATGATAATAATTAATTAAAGAGTTTAATTAATTATGAGCAAATAAAATTGTCCGCGAAACTTTTGACAAATGTTCTGCAAAATTGGACCTAATTGAAATAATATATTTCATGATTAATTATTATTGTCTTATAAGTGTTTTAGGACTACTATAAGTGTTATAGGACTGGTATAATAATTAATAAGTCCATTGGAGCAATTATTAAAGGCCAGAGGACTGAAGCAGTTGGCGGAAGCGCTTTTGTAAGGGCCACACACCTACCTCAGAACAAAAGGCCTTAATGGCCTATTTAATGGACAAAATTGATTTATATATGTTACATAAGTGTTATGGAACCCATATATTTAATTTGGTTGGATTTGGAATCCATTTGGGCTTAATTAAATCCAATTAGTTGCACAAAGGGCCTAGTTTGTGGGTTTTGTGCATAGACTTTTATGAAAAGGTTTAAATTGGATTTAATTAAGCCCAAATTATTATAATTAATTCCAGAGGCCCAATTAATAATTATCCAGCAATTTTAAAGAGCCCAATCTCATTAAGGAGTTGGAATTTTAACCTAACTATAAAAGGCCAACTAATGAGAATTAGGGTTAAGTGATTAAAACAAAAAGAAAGTCTTTTCTCTTAATCTCTCTCCCTTTTGCACCAACTCCTAAGCTAGCTCTTGGGAATTTCGGCCAGACCTAGTTAAACACCAATTTTTTGGTTTAATTTACCCCTCTCTAGTGTGGATTACTCATTGGAGGTGTTCGATTTTGGACACTGTGGTTTGCGACAACCCGGTGCAAAGAAAAATCAACTGTTCAACAAAAATCAAAGGTAATTTTTCTTATTCTCATATATTTATATTGTGTATTCATGGCAAGATCAGATCTAATGGTTAAAAAATTATAAAATTTTGCTCACGTATGTGATGCATGTAACCGTTAAAATCCAACATGGTATTAGAGCCAAGGTTTTGCCATGGATATACAATTCTATATTCTTCTGCAGAATAAGTTTTGTTTTTGTTTTGAGTTATTTATTTCATGAACTTTAAAATATTAGATTTGGTTGTTCATGAATGAGAAATATTGATTTCTGGTTGTATGTGTGATCAAAAAAATTTGGTGGAAACAAAAACGAAATTTTTAAGGGATTGTGATTAGGATTTGGCGTGAAACCTTAGGTGATTTAAGGGGCTGTTCTAATTTCATTTCCTATGGATCCATTAAAATTTCATTTATATGATATTTTATGTATTTAATATGGGATATTAAGCTGTAGGATCGAACGGAATTAAAATCGAACAAGTTTTGCATGAAAACTAGTTTAGTCGAAAAGTTCGATAAATTGGTGTTCTTCGTGTGTTCTTGATGTGTTCTTGGTTAGAACTACTTTTGATATTCTAAATCTGATATATATGATATATTAAAGTGTTTTTAATTGATTGTATTAATTAAAATGGGCCTTAAATTAATTTGATTAATTTTAATTTATTAAAATCACTTAATAGGCTTAATTATGTTTTCGGACTTGGTTTAAATTAGTGAATGACTTGGTGGGCCCAAGGAGCTGATTTAAATTAAACATTATAAACATTAATTAAGTTTATTAATGGGTTTTAAGGGCTAGAGTGGACTTGGCTCATTCCAAAAGGCCCAAATGTTCCAAAAGACACAAAACTAGTTTGTGTGTGTACACAGTTAGGGTTTCGGCCTACATTTTTTTTAAGACCAAAATTGATTCTTTTAATTTTTTAATATGATTAATTAATTAAATGATCAATTTATAATTAATTAATAATCAATTGGATTGATTATTAATACAAGAACACATGCATGCAAAAAGGTTTCCTAAAATGAAAGTTTCCAAAATGGAAAAAGTTTTCTAATTTGATCACATCATTAAAATAACTCAAAATATAGTTTCAAAGGTTGAAACAAAGTTAGTAATCCATTTCTTTATGCATTAGAGAGGCATATAAGGGTGTATGATTGGCATGATGGTTAGTTATGGACAAAGCCCAATGTGATTGAGCATAATGCATGTTTTGGCCCAATGAGGACTTTCATGTCCCGACCACTTTTTTTTGGTTTGTATTTCATTTGAAATTGTAATATGTAATTAGAATACTTAGATTATAATTAAAAATAGAGATGGAGACCAATATCAAGGAGCATGATGGGCCGGATGGAGATCCAACAAGCTTGAAGATAATGTAATTATTTTCTTTTTTGAATCATGCATACTACCTAGGTGTGACCTTTTGATTTTCCTCTTGGCTCGGGGAAATCAATGTAGTGAAGTCCATAACTATACCATATTTTTATGCTTATATTTATGTGATAGATATAGGATGCATACCAATGTATTACAACCATGTATGATGAGACTTAATTAACTAAAACCCTCAAACAAATACTAAGGTATATAAGCCTTCCATTAATTTGAGGAGAACCAAAGTTCTTTATAGTGTGGGTTGTTGACCACAGTCAAGCTCACATTATATCGAATATGTTTAAATCTAATTAAATGGGTCATCTTAGCCAGCCCATTAGTTTGTTGACCACAGTCAAGGCTAATGGTTCTAGAGGCAAGATTAGGGAATGCATATATGATATGCATGCATCAAGAGTTGATAACCTAATGATCCAATAGTTGTGTAGAGACACAATTGGTATAGAGATACCTACCTTTCAAGGGTATGGAATTTGGCTTGTTGACCACAGTCAAGGTCAAATTACATATCAAGGATTGGATATTGGCCCACTAAGAAAACCATTGGGTTTTTTTCGATTATATAGTGAGGGCTATTAATTCGCAATAAAATAGTGGGAGTAAATGGATTAATTAAAGACCTTATTAATGCATACATATATATGAACATACTCTCATATCTTTTATTTTTCACTTCTAGGTCATCATCATGAGCACATCAAACATTAATATACGATCAATCTTGGATAACAAGCTGGTTGGCAACAACTATTCTGACTGGATGAGGCAAGTGAGAATTGTTCTTAGAGCTGAAAAGATCCCCTATGTCTTGGATAAAGATCCACCACCACTTCTATCAGATGATGCCATTGATGAGATCAAAGACATTTATCGAAAATACATGGAGGATAGTGAAGCAGCAGCATGTCCGATGCTGGGTGCTATGTCCTCGGAGCTTCAGAAGCAACATGAAATGATGGATGCTAGAACCATCATTTTGCATCAAGAGGAGCTTTATTCTTCTCAGTCTAGAACTGAGCAATGTGAGATTGCTCGAGCTCTATTTAGCTGCAAAATGGTGGAAGGCACTTCAGCTGCTACTCATGCATTGAAGATGTATGGGTATATTAAGCATTTGAGTAGACTTGGCTATGTTATGGATAATGATCTATACATAGATTTAATCTTGTACTCGTTGGCTCCAAGTTATTCACCTTTCGTGCTTAACTTTAACATGAACAAGATCCAAGTATCCATTCCTAAGCTAATCAATATGCTTAAAATAGCTGATGGATCATTTAAGAAGGATCCAAAAAGTGTCATGGTTGTCACTTCTGCTAAAGGCAAGAAGCAAAAGAAGAAGAAGAAGATAACCAAGGCGCAGACAAAGAATGGTGGTATCTCCAAGAAGAAGGTTGCCAAGAAAGAGAATCCCAAAGGAATTTGCTTCCATTGTGGAAAGGATGGTCATTGGAAGCGTAACTGCAAGGCCTATCTAGATTCTCTCAAGGAGAAAAAGCAAGCTGATGCTTCTACTTCAGGTATTCATATGATTGAAATTAATACTTATTCTATTGCTTCAAAACAATCTTGGGTTTTAGATACCGGATGTGGATCTCATTTATGTAATGATCTACAGGGACTTAGAAGCTTTAGAAGAGTTGGAAAGGCAGAGATATGTTTGCAGTCAGCTACTGGACAGAACATCTCTACAACAGTTGTGGGGACTTACTATTTGCCTCTTCCTAGTGGATTAGTACTGGAATTAAATAATCGTTATTATGATCCAGCTTTATCAAAAAGTATTATTTCTTTCAGTCGTTTGATGAACGATTATGATATTTCTTTAAAGGATAAATGTTGTTACATTTTTAAGAACAATATGTTTTATGCAAAAGCTATCATTGAGAATGGTATATTTGTTCTTGATTTAATTAAAGAAGTACATAATGTGGATACCAAGAGAATGAAACATGATAATCTAAATACCTCATACTTATGGGATTGTCGTTTAGGCCATATAAATGAAAAACGCATGACCAAATTACACAAGTCAGGTGATTTGGGATCATTTGATTATGAATCATTTGATACATGTGAATCTTGTTTATTGGGAAAAAATGACAAAAGCTCCCTTTATTGGTAAAGGAGAATGAGCTAAAATGGTTTTGGACTTAATACATTCAGATGTGTGTGGTCCAATGACTACACATGCCTGAGGAGGTTACCCCTACTTCATTACTTTCATTGATGATTATTCCAGGTTTGGATACATCTATCTAATGAAATATAAGTCTGAAGCATTTGAAAAGTTTAAAGAGTTCAGAAATGAAGTTGAGAAACAACTTGGCAAAAGTATTAAAACACTTAGATCAGATCAAGGTGGAGAATACTTAAGTCAAGAGTTTCAGGATTATCTTAGAGATAATGGGATTTTTTCTCAATGGACTCCTCCATATACACCACAACAATGGTGTATCTGAAAGGAGAAATCGAACACTATTAGATATGGTTCGATCAATGATAAGCCGAGCAGACTTACCTAAGTCCTTTTGGGGATATGCACTAGAAACTGCTCTTTATGTGTTAAATAGAGTTCCTAGTAAATTTGTTGATGTTACTCCATATGAGATGTGGAATAACAAGAAACCCACGCTTTCACATATGAAAGTATGGGGTTGTCCTACTTATGTGAAGAGGACAATGTTAGACAAACTGGATGTTAAGTCTGACAAATGTTTATTTGTGGGATATCCAAAAGAAATGTTTGGATATTATTTCTATCATCCCTTAGAACAAAAGGTGTTTGTTTCAAGGCATGTTGTCTTCTTGGAAAGAGAATTTCTCCTACGAGAGGACAGTGGGAGTAAAATTGAACTTGGTGAAGTTCAAGACCCACAAATATAAGATGATCAACCGATTGAACCCGAAACTGAATTTCATAATGATGAGATTACAGTTGAACTTGATTATACACAAAATCCTAGAAGATCTACTAGGATGAGTTCTATCCCTGTGAGATATGGATTTTACATTGATTCAGATAGAGGCATAACTGTAGTAGAGGACAATGAGCCTACAAGCTATCAAGAAGTTTTGAACAGTTCAGAACGTGATTTATGGCTTAAGGCTATGCAGTCTGAAATGGACTCCATGTATGAGAACAAAGTATGGAATTTAACTCAACCACCTGAAGGCATAAAACCCATAGGGTGCAAATGGGTCTTCAAAAAGAAGACTGACATGGAAGGTAATATAGTTACCTATAAAGCTCGCTTAGTAGCAAAAGGTTATCGTCAAAAAGAAGGTATTGACTATGACAAAACTTTTTCTCCTGTAGCGATGCTTAAGTCTATAAAAATACTTTTAGCCATTGCAGCTCATTATGATTATGAGATTTTGCAAATGGATGTGAAGACAGCTTTCCTTAATGGAAATCTAACCGAGGGAGAGTATATGACACAACCAGAAGGATTCACATCAGGAAATGGCGAAAAGATATGCAAGCTTCAAAGATCCATTTATGGATTGAAGCAAACCTCTAGGAGCTGGAACATACGATTCAATGAGACAATCAAAGAGTTTGGTTTCTCACATAATGAAGATGAACCTTGTGTGTATAAAAGGGTTAGTGGGAGTGCAATTCTCTTCCTAGTTCTATATGTAGATGACATATTGATCATGGGAAATGACATTTCTCTTCTCCAATCTATTAAAATATGGTTATCCAAGCAATTCTCAATGAAAGACCTTGGAGAAGCATCCTATATTCTAGGAATAAGGATCTATAGAGATAGATCCAATAGGTTGCTAGGTCTTTCTCAGAGTACATATATAGATAAAGTATTGAAGAGGTTCAATATGGATCTCTCTAAGAAAGGGTTTATACCCATGGTGCATGGGAAACACCTTTCTAAGTCTATGTGTCCACAGACACTAGAGGATAGAGAGAGCATGAATAGAATACCATATGCATCTGCAATTGGTTCTATCATGTATGCTATGTTATGTACACATTCAGATGTAGCATTTGCTTTGAGTGTCACAAGCAGATTCCAATCCAATTTTGGAGAGGAACATTGGGCAGCTGTCAAGAATATTCTTAAGTACTTGAGAAGGACTAAGGATATATTCTTGGTATATGGAGAGGGTAGTTTGGAAGTAAATGGGTATACAGATGCCAACTTCCAATCTGACAAAGATGATTGTAAATCACAATCTAGTTATGTGTTCATAATGGGAGGAGGAGCAGTTAGTTGGAAAAGTTCCAAACAAGAAACAACTGCTGATTCCACTATGGAAGCTGAGTACATTGCTGCTTCAGAAGTAGCCAAAGAAGCAGTCTAGATCAAAAAGTTCATAACCGAACTGGGAGTGGTGCCTAGCATTGTTGATCTGATTCCTTTATATTGTGACAACAATGGAGCCATTGCGCAAGCAAAGGAACCATGGTCTCATCAGCGATCCAAGCATGTTCTCAGATGCTACTATCTCATAAGGGAAATAGTAGCTAGAAATGATGTGAAAATAGAAAGGGTTCCCACAGATGACAAAGTGGCGGATCCCCTCACTAAAGCACTTTCCCAGATTAAGCACGATCACCATATAAATAGCATGGGTCTGAGACATATGAGTGATTGGCTCTAGTGCAAGTGGGAGATTGTTAGAGAGTATACCCTAGAGCCTATGTAATAGGGATGTTTTTCATATGTATGAAATTTATATTCTTAATAAAAGGCATCGGTCATTTATTAATGCTATGTTTGAATACATGAGTTTGTAAATCTTAAATTAATAAATGAAGTCCTATATATTAAAAACACAGTGCAAAGGCAATCATGAAGGTGTTCATGATGTGAGATGTCTATTGCATGCAAATGTGTTAATATCTAAATATCCCTAGTCATAGAATTAACAAGATAGGACATTGTTAATTCTGACAGACTAGCACATATTATGCTTCTTGAATGGTTCAAGCGGTGGTTCTCATAACTGTGATTGTGGAAGATAATCAAAGCTAACATGTGGATGCTTGTTAGAAGAACAAGTTCATTGGAGACCTACAAAGAGAATCCTCACATGGATATTAAATCTATGTTAGTGAGGAATCTCTTCATAGCAGTTGTGCAAGTATCCTTAGACTTGAGTTCACCAAAGTTATCTTAAGTAGCAAGTGGTATACTTTGACTCCATAACTGATTACTTCCAACTGGGAGTGAACATAGTTAGGAGATTGGGTATATCATGACCTACTTGAAGATAGTTGAGGGATTGACAAAAGATTCACCATCCTAAATTTAACAAGGGAAGTTATCTCGCATGATTCTATAATTGCCTTGTTCAGAGAATCTCTGGCTAGAGTAATATGTCGAGATGGATGGAGATCCATGAAGGGCATTTTAGGAACAATGGTTAAATTAATAGAACATACATAATTAGATTTATATGAGTTGACAGAAATCCATACTCAGAATCTAATTGAGATAAGAGTGGTGAAAGGAGTAATTGCACGGTAACTGTTTCTATTGAAGGGTACAGTCAAACCACACGACTTTCCTGACATTTGGGTAGTCATGATGCCTAGCTAGAGGCCAATCATGACTTGTATAATGATGTATCAAAAGTATCAATAGGGATTGATAAGATGATTTGAAGGAGTTTAAATCATGTGAGTTTTGAATAGAACTCACAATTACTTATTATACTGGCAACATGGACAGGAACCCAATAGGTCACACACATATAGAGAAAAGGGTAAACTGGTAAAATGACAAGGATAATAATATTTGATATTATTATAAAGGTAGAGAAGAGAATATGATAATAATTAATTAAAGAGTTTAATTAATTATGATCAAATAAAATTGTCCGCGAAACTTTTGAGAAATGTTCTGCAAAATTGATCCTAATTGAAATAATGTATTTCATAATTAATTATTATTTTCTTATAAGTGTTTTAGGACTACTATAAGTGTTATAGGATTGGTATAATAATTAATAAGTCCATTGGAGCAATTATTAAGGGCCAGAGGAATAAAGCCGTTGGCGGAAGCCCTTCTGTAAGGGCCACATGCCTACCTCAGAACAGAAGGCCTTAATGGCCTATTTGATTGACCAAATTAATTTATATATATTAAATAAGTGTTATGGAACCCACATATTTAATTTGGTTGGATTTGGAATCCATTTGGGTATTTAAATCCAATTAGTTGTACAAAGGGCCTAGTTTGTGGGTTTTATGCATAAACTTTTATGAAAAGGTTTAAATTGGATTTAATTAAGCCCAAATGATTATAATTAATTCCAGAGGCTCAATTAATAATTCCCCAGCAATTTTAAAGAGCTCAATCTCATTAAGGAGTTGGAATTTTAACCAAACTATAAAAGGCCAACTAATGAGAATTAGGGTTAAGTGATTAAAACAAAAAGAAAGTCTTTTCTCTTAATCTTTCTCCCTTTTGCGCCAACTCCTAAGCTAGCTCTTGCGAATTTCGGCCAGCCCTAGTTAAACACCAATTTGTTGGTTCAATTTACCCCTCTCTAGTGTGGATTACTCATTGGAGGTGTTCGATTTTGGACACTGTGGTTTACGATAATGCGAAGTAAAATCAACCGTTCAACAAAAATCAAAGGTGATTTTTCTTATTCTCATATAGTTATATTGTGTATTCATGGCAAGATCAGATCTAATGGTTAAAAAATTTTAAAATTTCGCTCATGTATGTGATGCATGTAACCGTTAAAATCCAACACAAACTACCCTCCCCATATACCAATAATATATCCTTAGTCCTTCTCAAGTACTTAAGGATATTCTTGACAGCTGCCCAGTGTTCCTCTCCAAAATTTGATTGGAATCTGCTTGTGACACTGAAAGCAAATGCTACATCTGGATGTTTACGTACATAGCATATATTATAGAACCAATTGCAGATGCATATGGTATTCTATTCATGCTCCCTCTATCCTTTAGTGTCTGCAGACACATAGACTTAGAAAGGTGTTTCTCATGCATCATAGGTATAAATCCTTTCTTAGAGAGATCTATATTGAACCTCTTCAATACTTTATCTATATATGTACTTTGAGAAAGACCTAGCAACCTATTGGACCTATCTCTATAGATCCTTATTCCTAGAATATAAGACGCTTCTCCGAGGTCTTTCATGGAGAATTGCTTGGATAACCATATTTTAATAGATTGGAGAAGAGAAATGCCATTTCCCATGATCAATATGTCATCCACATATAGAACTAGGAAGACAATTGCACTCCCACTGACCCTTTTATACACATAAGGTTCATCTTCATTATGTGAAAAACCAAACTCTTTGATTGTCTCGCTGAATCGTATGTTCCATCTCCTAAAGGCTTTCTTTAATCCATAAATGGATCTTTGAAGCTTACATACCTTTTTGCCATTTCCTGATGTGACCCCTGCTGGTTGTGTCATATACACATCCTCAGTTAGATTTCCATTTAGGAAAGCTATCTTCACATCCATTTGCCAAATCTCATAATCATAATGAGTTGCAATGGCTAAAAGTATTCTTATAGTCTTAAGCATCACTACAGGAGAAAAGGTTTCATCATAGTCAATACCTTCTTTTTAACGATAGCCTTTTGCTACTAAGCGAGCTTTATAGGTAACTATATTACCTTCCATGTTGGTCTTCTTTTTGAAGACCCATTTGCACCCTATTGGTTTTATCCCTTCAGGTGGTTGAGTTAAAGTCCATACTTTATTCTCATACTTGGAGTCTATTTCAGAGTGCATAGCCTTAAGCCATAAATCATATTTTGAACTGTTCAAAACTTCTTGATATCTCATAGGCTCATTGTCCTCTACTATAGTTATGCCTTTATCTGAATCAATGTGAAATCCATATCTTACAGAGATAGAATGCATCCTAGTAGATCTTCTAAGATTTTGTGTATAATTAGGTTCAACTGTAATCTCATCATTATGAAATTCAGTCTCAGGTTCAATCGGTTGATCTACTTCTATTTCTGGGTCTTAAACTTCACAAAGTTTAATTTTACTCCTACTGTCCTCTCGTAGGAGAAATTCTCTTTCTAAGAAGACAAAATACCTTGAAACAAACACCTTTTTTTCTAAGGGATTATAGAAATAATAACCAAACGTTCCTTTTGGATATCCCACAAAAAAACATTTGTCAGATTTAACATCTAGTTTTTCTGACATTGTTCTCTTTACATAAGTAGGACAATCCTATACTTTCATATAAGAAACTGTGGGCTTCTTGTTATTCCACATCTCATATGGAGTAACATCAACCGATTTACTAGGAACTCTGGTTAACACATAAACAATAGTTTCTAGTGCATATCCCCAAAAAGACTTAGGCAAGTCTGCTCAACTCATCATGGATCGAACCATATCTAATAGTGTTCGATTTCTCCTCTTAGATACACCATTGTGTTGTGGTGTATATGGTGGAGTCCATTGAGATAGAATCCCATTATCTCTAAGTTAATCTTAAAATTCTTGGCTTAAGTATTCTCTACCTCGATCTGATATGAGTGTTTTAATACTCTTGCCAAGTTGCTTCTCTACTTCATTCCTGAATTCTTTGAACTTTTTAAATGTTTCTTATTTATATTTCATTTGATAGATATATCTAAACCTGGAATAATCATCTATGAATGTAATGTAGTACGAGTAACCTCCTCTGGCATGTGTAGTCATTGGACCACATACAACTGAATGTATTAAGTCCAAAACCATTTTAGCTAATTCTCCTTTACCAATAAAGGGAGCTTTTGTCATTTTTCCCAATAAACATGATTCACATGTATCAAATAGTTTGTAATCAAATGACCCTAAATCACCTGACTTGTGTAATTTGGTCATGTGTTTCTCATTTATATGGCCTAAATGACAATGCCATAAATATGAGGTATTTCGATTATCTTGTTCCATTCTCTTGGTATCCACATTATGCACTTCTTTAATTAAATCAAGAACAATTATACCACTCTCAATGATAGATTTTGCATAAAACATATTGTTCTTAAAAATGTAACAAAATTTTTCCTTTAAAGAAATGTCATAATTGTTCAATAAACAATTGAAACAAATAATAATTTTGGATAAAGCTGGAACAAAATAACAATTATTTAATTCCAGTATTAATCCACTTGGAAGAGGCAAATGGTAAGTTCCCACAACCGTTGTAGAGATGTTTTGTCCAGTAGCTGATTGTAGACATATTTCTGCCTTTCCAACTCTTCTAATGCTTTTAAGCCCTTATAGATCATTACACAAATGAGATCTACATCCAGTATCTAATATCCAAGACTATTTTGAAGCAATAAAATAAGTATTAATTTCAATCATATGAATACTTGAAGTAGAAGCATCAGTTTGCTTCTTCTCTTTGAGAGAATCTAGATAGGACTTGCAGTTACGCTTCCAATTACAATCCTTTCCATAATGGAAGCAAGTTCCTTTGGGATTCTTTTTCTTGGCAAACTTCTTCTTGGAGATCCCACCATTCTTTGGCTGTGCCTTGGTTATCTTCTTCTTCTTCTGCTTCTTGCCTTTAGCAGAAGTGACAACCATGACACTTTTTGGATCCTTTTTGAAGGATCCATCAGCTGTTTTGAGCATGTTTATTAACTCAGGAATAGTCACTTGGATCTTATTCATGTTGAAGTTAAGCACAAAAGTTACAAGACTTAGTGCCAACGAGTATAAGATTAAATCTATGTATTGATCATTATCCATTACATAGCCAAGTCTACTCAAATGCTCAATATACCCATACATCTTCAATGCATGAGTAGCAGCCAAAGTGCCTTCCACCATTTTGCAGCTAAATAGAGCTCGAGCAATCTCATATTGCTCAGTTCTAGCCTGAGTAGAATAAAGCTCCTCTAGATGTAAAATGATGGCTCTAGAATCCATCATCTCATGTTGCTTCTGAAGCTCTGAGGACATAGCACCCAGCATTAGACATGCTGCTGCTTCACTATCCTCCGTGTATTTTCGATAAGTGCCCTTGATCTCATCAATGGCATCATCTGATGGAAGTGGTGGTTGATCTTTATCCAAGACATAATGGATCTTTTCAGCTCTGAGAATAATTCTCACTTGCCTCATCAAGTCAGAATAGTTACTGCCAACCAGCTTGTTATCCAAGATTGATCATATATTAATGTTTGATGTGCTCATGATGATGACCTATATGTTAAAAAGAAAACATATAAGAGTATGTTCATATATATGTATGCATTAATTAGGTTTTTAATTAATCCATTTACTCCCACTATTTTATTACGAGTTAATAGCCCTCACTATTTAATCCGAGAAAACCCGATGGTATTCTTAGTGGGCCAATATCCAATCCTTGATATGAAATTTGACCTTGACTGTGGTCAACAAATCAAACACCATACCCTTGAAAGGTGTGTATCTCCATACCAATTGTGTCTCTACACAACTATTGGATCATTAGGTTATCAACTCTTGATACATGCATATCATATATGCATTTCCCAATCTTGCCTCTAGAACCATTAGCCTTGAGTGTGGTCAACAAGCTAATGGGCTAGCTAAGATGACCTATTTAATTAGATTTAAACATATTCGATATAATGTTAGCTTGACTGTGGTCAACAACCCACACTATAAAGAACTCTGGTTCTCCTTAAATTAATGGAAGGCTTATATACCTTAGTATTAGTTTGAGGGATTTTAGTTAATTAAGTCATATCATACATGGTTGGCATACATTGGTATGCTTCCTATATCTATCTCATAAATATAAGCATAGAAATATGGTATAGTTATGAACATTACTACATTGATTTTCCTGAGCCAAAAGGGAAATAAAAAGGTAAAATCTAGGTAATATGCATGATTCAAACAAGTAAAAATAATTAAATTATCTTCAAACTTGTTAGATCTTCATCCGGTCCATCTTGCTCCTTGATAGTGGTCTCCATTTCTATCTCTAATTCTAATCTAAGTAATCTAATTACATATTACAATTTGAAAAGAAATACAAACCAAAAATAAGTGGTCGGGACATGAAAGTCCTCATTGGGCCGAAACATGCATTATGCTCAATCACATTGGGCCTTATCCATAACTATCCATCATACCAATCATACACCCTTATATACATTTCTAATGCATAAAGTAAAACATATAATAGATTACTAACTTTGTTTCAACTCTTGAAACTTTCTTTTGAGTTATTTTGATAATGTGGTCAAATTAAGAAACTATTTCCATTTTGAAAATTTTCATTTTAGGAAACTTTTTTACATGCATATGTTCTTGTCTCAATTATCAATCCAATTGATTATTAATTAATTATTAATTGATAATTTAATTAATTAATCACATTAAAGAATTAAAGAATCAATGTTGGGCTTAAAATAAAGGGTAGGTCAAAACCTACACAATAAATCCCAAAGTGTGTTCACAGACAAACTAATTTTGTGTCTATTGGACCATTTGAGCCTTTTGAAATGAGCCAAGCCCACTCTAGCCTTTAAAGCATATTAATAAACTTACTTGTAGTTTATAATATTTAATTTAAATCATCTCCTTGTGTAATGGCCTCAATATCGAGATGGCCGTAAATAGTATTTTTCGGGCTGAAAAGTACACCCGAAAGTTAAAAATATTTTATTAGACTATCAAAAAATATTGGTCATGGTGAGACCGTGGTTGAAATTTGAAGTGAAATCGAGGTCAAATAAGCCTTCAAAAATCAAAAATACGAAAAAGTTAGCGAGTCAATTTCTATTATTGGGAAACTGACTCAACTTTGTATAAATATTTAAAAATAGCAAACGGACTCCGAAAATTACCAAAAATTGCAGTTAAGTCTAAAATAATATGTAGATTATTTTGGCTATAAAAAGTAAACTTTTCGGTAAAACCAGTACTTTTGGATTTTACCGATTTAATTGAATCAGACTAGAAACGAATGCCAATTGAGCCAAAAATTTGCATGTAGCCTATTTTCAGGGTGATAAAATTATGGAATTATTTTTGAAGTGGTTTGGAATTGGAAAGTGAAATAAATAAATAAAAATTTGTTATTGGATAGTTAATGGGCTTGATTAATTAATCAAGGCTCATTAAGCAAAGCCCAAGCCCAAGCCCAAGCCAATTTGATTAACTATAAATGGGAATATTTCTCTCTAATATTTCAGAATTTCCCACATTTCCAGCAGTTCTCCTTGTCATGGTGGCCGAACTCCATTGTTGCCTCTTTTCTCTCAAAATTCTTCATATTTTCTTGATTATTTTCTCTTGATCCAAACACCAAAAATGATTTTCAGCCTCTCTAGTTGTTGGATATTTGTTCAAACTAGAGATGGAAGGGAAAAAAGCTAAGAAAAACAAGGATTGAAGCCATACAGGTCAAAGTGAGGTAAGTGAATCTTTGGTTTTTAATTTGATTTTAAGGCACCTATAGCTAGATTTAGATGCCCAGAATATGTTTTTGTGGTTGTTTTGAGCTAAAATGATGTTTATTTTGGTGAAAAATAAGGTGAAAATTTCGGCCACGGAAGATAGTTTTGAAGAAAAAATAGCTTTCATGGGTTCAAGGCTAAGGAAATGAAGTTTATGCAAGGTTGATGGCAAGATTGAGGTTAGTGACTACTAAATCTTAGTAATTTTCATTTAATTTAATGATTTTCCATATGGTTTATTAAGAAAAAATTTGTATAATTGATTAAATTTAAAATTAATTATATAATAGTGTAATTAGACCATAATTAAGTGTGTTAGAATGTTTAATTTCCATGAAAAAAAAATTTATAGGGAATTTTATTGAAGTGGCCAAATTTCTTGGGGAAGAAAAAAATTATAGGTTAAGTATTTTGGTGATTTTAAGGCTTAATTTAATAGTATATGTGAAATAATGCATGTATAATTATTTGTGAAATTTATAGAAATTATGTCAATATTTTTAAAATATTTATTGAATATGTAATTAAGGAAAAATTGAAAAAAATGTATGCATATTGCAATTATCCTTAATATAATACAATTGAACCTTAATTAAGCTTAATTGAAATACATTTTTAAGGAGGAATTCTTTAAGGGCCAAAATTCATTGTTAAAGAAAAAGAATGTGTACAATAAATAATTTAATGAAATTAAGAAATAAAATGAGATAAAATAGGAAATATAATTTCCATTAATTTTTAGAAAATTTGTGGAATTTATTCAAGAATTTTGAAGTTAAGGATAAATATAAGTTTATAATTTAAATGATGAAATATGGTGAAATAATTAAAAATATGATAATAATTGAAGAATATTGTTCACATAAATTTTTATAGAATTTATGTGATTTATGAGAATATTTTTGGAAATAAATATTGAATATGCTTAAGTGAAAATATTGAATTATTGGAAAATAATTCAATAAACAAGCAAAAGTTAGTAAATTAATATAAATTATTTTAAATTTTCCTATAAAGAAAATGAAAAAGTCAAATGACGAATTTAAGAAAAATATCAAGTATAGTAAGTTAAGTAACCGTATTAAATAATTAAAAAATAATTCATCATTCAAATAAAATGGTGAATTATTATAAATAATTCACAACCCATATAAAAGTATTTCGAATTCTAAACAATCGTAAATTCAAACATAAAAAGTAAGAATTAGTTAAAAGTCAAAAAGTAATAAAATGAATGTAAAAGTAAATTATTGAATTATAAAGAAATAATTCAATAAGTGCCAAGAAAGAAAAAAAGTGAATTATCCTGACATAATTCGTAAAATATAAAAAAAAATATTTAGAAAATAATTAGCTAAAAATTGGAAAAATAATAAATTTTTATAGTAAATTATTGTAAAATAATTCACACAAAAGTGATTAGAAAGAAAAAGAGATCGAAAAGAAAAAGTTATTGTATGGTAAAGAGCACTAAAAGAGTGCGATTAATAAAGTGTACCGGTTAAAGAAAGATGAAAGAAATTAAAAATTAATTGATTATTTTTGCCTTTAGCAATAGCCAGGTAGTGATTTTCTTATTCAGGATATGATTGGTTAGCCATAGGGATACCCTATACCGCAGTACAAGTCATGATGACTTGCTTTGCTATGGGTAGGATATCTGATCTCCACAGCTTCAGTGTGAAAGTTAAAGTGTTAGTGCAGTGCTTTTTGGAGAAAATTAATTAAGAAATGCTTATAAAAGGGTAAATTAGTTATTTGATAGCTAAACTGTTTAAAAATGAAGTTTTATGTCCATCATGGACTAAAATATAATTATCCATAAAAATGACAAAATAAGTGTAAATTGATGTAATGTACATCGACTATTAGCTGAAAAAGTAAAAATATGCTTATTAATAATAAATTAGTCATTTTTGCAAATAATAAGTAGAAATGACGATTATTGTAATAAGTAAATTAAATAATACCATTTTGTAATGAAATAAGGAAATAAAGATTTAATTGCAAAGTTGCTAAGTAATAATATTATTAAACATTAAATGTTAAAGTATTAATGAGTGTCTTTTGATAAGTAAATCAAAAAGGCCAAAGTGATATAAAGAAATAAATAGCAAAATGGTAGGTTTGCTATTAAAAGGATAAATTGTGACTAATGAAGAAAGCAAGTTTTGAATAGAAAGTTTTTCATTACAGTGGCAAATAATAATGTGAATCATTAAAGAACTAAAATTTATAATGACTTGATTAAATAAGAAATTGGATAGAAAAAGTCAAGGTTAAGTCAAGTAAGAGCAATAGTAAAATTAAAAAAGAAACATAACTTTTGCAATTGAAATTACAAGAGAAAATATTTTGAAGTAGATTTAACTGTTTAGAACCAAAGTATCAAGCCTGCCAAAAATGTTGATAATGGATTGAAAATATTGTCAAAATTATTAAAAGGAATGTTGGTAAGACAAAATAAGAATTGACAAGTTAACGTAAAAATTAACATAAATATGATAATTATGCTTAACTTGGAAATTTCTAGGATTGGTAGTCACCACTGGACATATCTAGTGCTCAGCACGTAGTTTTTACTGCGTGCAGGTTTTGAAGAGGAGCTGAAGCATAGTACACAGTGGAGTGAAGCTTGAAGAAAAGAATTATCTAAACTTTTAGGTATTTTGGCATGTATATACTCAGCTAATGATAGTAAGACTTGACTGTATTTTGGATTGTTATTGTATGATTAGTAATTATTGTTATGTTAGTAAATGATTATGAATGGTATGCGATTTATGGAATGTTATGTGCCTGTTGAATATGATAAATTATTGTACCTGTTGGAGGCTATGTATTGCTTGATTTTTTAGGAGGTCATTAGATGGATAGCCATTATGCTGCCCGAATTTTCAATGACTTGTGTTTGCATAAGCTCGATATCGATGAAAAAAAAAATTTCAGGCAAATCTTATAAGTTCATATTAGAGTGAACTGTTCCGTTAAGGATGAAACACCTTGGGCCCACCAAGTCATTCACTAATTTAAATCAAGTCCGTAAACATAATTAAGTCTATTAAATGGTTTTAATGAACTAAAATTAATCCAATTAATTTAAGGCTCATTTTACTTAATCCAATTAATTAAAAACACATTAATATATCAGATATATCATATTTATAAGATTAAAAATCGTTCTAAATAGGAAGACACCAAGAACACCAATTTATCAAACTTTTCGATTAAACTAGTTTTCATGTAAAACTTGTTTGATTTTAATTTTGTTTGATCCTATGGCTTAATATCACATATTAAATACATAAATTATCATCAAAATAATTTTAGATTTGATCAATAAAAATTTAATTTAGAACAACCCCTAAAATGTATTGAAAAATCAAAGTCATTCACGCCAAAGCCATGATTCTTTTCTCAAAAGAATCATTTTTATTTTTCACTTTATATATTTGATCACATACATCCAAAAATCAATATTTCTCATTCATGAACAATCAAATCTAATATTTTAAAGTTCATGAAATAAATAACTCAAAAATAAAAATTATTCCGCAAAAATATAGAATTGTAGATTCATGGCAAAATCGAGGCTCTGATACCATATTGGAAATTATCGGTTACATGCTTCTCATACATAAGTGAAATTTAAAAATTTTTAATCAATAGATTTGATCTTGCTATGAATTTACAACATATTAATGAGAACAAGAAAAATCACCTTTGATTTTTGTTGAACAGTTGATTTTTCTTCTCACCGGATTGTCGCAAACCACAGTGTCAAAAATTGAACACCTCCAATGAGTAATCCACAATAGAGAAGGATTGAATGAACCAACAATGGAGGAATACAAGGCTAGCCAAAATCCCTTGATGCTATCAAGGGGAAGTGACGGTTAGGTTTAGAGAATGAGAGAAAATCTTTTTCTCTTAATTATTCACTTAACCCTAAAATCCCTATCACTTGAAATTTTATAGTTAGGTTAAAAATCCAAGTTCATAATGGGATTCAGCTCATTAAAATTTTTGGAGAAATATTAAATGTGCTTTTGGAATTATTAATAATTTATTTGGCTCAATTAAATCCAATTTAAATCCTTTCATATAAGACTATGCACAAAACCCACAAACTTGGCCCTTCATGCATACACTAGGATTTAATCACACAAATGAATTCCAAATCCATCCAAATTAAATATGTAGGCTCCATAACACTTATGAAATATATTTAATTTATTTTGGTCAAATAATTAGGCCTTCTATCAGGGTTTGGCGTGTTACCCTTCCTATGGAGGGTTTCTGCGCCAAAACCAATTTTTGGGTCTCTTTTAATTTCTCCAATGGATATATTAATTATTATATCAGCCCTATAACACTTATAGTCCAAGAACAATTAATTATAAAATAAAATATTTCAATTAGGTCCATTTTACAAAATATTTCTAAAAAGTTAATCGAACAATTTTACTTGATCATAATTAATTAAACTCTTTAAAATTCTCTTATTCATTTCTCTATTCCTATAATAATATCAAATATTATTATCCTTGTCATTTTCCCATTTTATCTTTTTCTCTATATGTGTATGACCTATTGGGTTCCTGTCCCTATTGGCAGTATAATATATAATTATGAGTTCTATTTAAAACTCACATGATTTAAACTTTTTTAAATCATTTTATTAATGCCTATTGATATTTATGATACACTATTATACAAGTCATGATTGGCCTCTAGCTAGCATCATGACTACCCAAATGTTAGGAAAGTCAAGTGAATTGACTATACCCTTACATAGAAACAGTTTTCGTGCAATTACTCCTTTCACCACTTTTATCTCAATTAGATTTTGAGTATGGATTTCTGTCAACTCATATAAATCTAATTATGTATGTTCTATTAATTTAACCATTATTCTTAAAATGCCCGTCATATTACTCTAGCCAGAGATTCTCTGAACAAGGCAATTATAAAATCATGCGAGATAACTTCCCTTAATAAATCTAGGATGGTGAATCCTTTGTTAATCACTCAACTATCTTTAAGTAGCTCATGATATACCCAACCTCCTAACTATATTCACCCCCAGTTGGAAGTAATTAGTTATGGAGTCAAAGTATACCACTTGCTACTTAAGATAACTTTGGTGATGTCAAGTCTAAGGATACTTGCACAATCGCTATAAAGGGATTCCTCACTGACATAGATTTAATATCCATGTAAGGATTCTCTTTACAGGTCTCGAATGAACTTGTTTTTCTAACAAGCATCCACATGTTACCTTTGATTATCTTCCATAATCACAGTTATGAGAATCACTACTTGAACTATTCAAGAAACATAAAATGTGCTAGTCTGTCCGAATTAACAATGTCCTATCTCGTTAATTCTATAACTGTGAATATTTAGATATTAACACATTTTCATGCAATAGACATCTCATATTATGAAAACTTTCATGATTGTCGTAGCACTGTGTTTATAATATCTAGGACTTCATTTATTAATTTAAGATTTACAAACTCATGTATTTAAACATAGCATTAATAAATGAATGATGTCTTTTATTAAGAATATGAGTTCATAAATATAAAATACATCCCTATTACATGGGCTCTAGGGCATACTCTTTAACAGAGATGAGAAAAAGAGATTACTAGAGTTTTTAGAGTGAGAAAGTGAGAATGAAAAATTTGCATTTTTCCTAACTTGCCATCTCCCTCTCTTCAAGAACCACAAAATGAATTTCTCTCTCCTACATGCAAAAGGCCAGCTATTAAATAAGAGGTAGAATGTCCTAATGCTCCCTTCTTATTTTACATGTAAGAATACAGCCCAAAGGTATTCTTTCTCAATCAAAATCTGACCTATATATCCTTTCTCTTTTAAAATCTTATCCCATATTTTTTTTTCTTTCAAAATTGACCCTAAATTTTATCATTCTCTCTTATCTCCACCCCTTAATTAACTTTTCTCATTTTAATTATTCCTATTTAAACACATTTATTTCTTAATTAACCCCTTAACTATATTTTTATTCCAATTATACACATGATAAAATATTTTTTTTACCTTTTATCACTTAAAATAATAATTATCATTGTCTTAACTCATAATACTTTAAATAATTAAACTTAATTGAACCTTAATATCACATTAATTCCTAAGAAGAAGACTTGAATTTATTTTACAAGAGTCCATTTCAAATCTTCACTGATACAGAGGGTGCGAGGTTCATATTTCTTAAACCTAGAGAGATTGTGCCTTGTAAGTACCTTTCTGCTACCCTCTTAAGAGACCTTGGTATGTTAGAATCCTTTACTTCTCTTTTAAATTAATATGGTCATGGTAGATTTATTTCAATGCAAGAGCCTATTATTGTTAACTTGCTTATCGAGTTCTATACTATTTTAAAGGTGATTGCTAATGACTTTAGGGGGTTAGAATTTCATATATTAGGAGAAAAACACACACACATTTATTTCTTTAAACATAGAGTATTTAGTTTCAATAGCGATGGGATGTGTGACCTTCTTAAAAATTTTATTATTAATGAGTTTTGGATATTTTTGACTGATTTGAGGACACCTTTCCAACCTAAGAAAGGAAAGGCAATGTTTTTTAAAGATTTAAGTTTTTAGCATTTATATAAAGTTCTTGCATGTGTTATTTTTTTATAAGTCTGAGTTCAATAGGGTTTTATATCAAGAACTATTCCTTATATGGTGCATTTATACTCATAAGCAAGTTAGTTCAACTTATTATATTTTCAATTAATTGTCAATATTTTCATCTATGAAGGAAAGACCTATTGCTCATGGTCATATAGTTACTAATATATCCCAAATGTTAAATATTAATTCGGATGATTTCACATTTACTCGAGTGTACTTATTTCATTAGGTAAATCTTGATTTATGGTGAGGTAGTTAATTCCTTAATAAGATTCATACCTATATGTTCTCATTCTTTTTGGAGAGGATTGACACTGCTACCACTGCCACCACCTCTAAAAGACGAAGAGAATGAAGAAGGGGAGGAAAAGACTGGGGAAGATGAACATGAATATGGCATACCTTAAGAGAGTAAATCTCATAAAGCATTAGCTATAGTTCTAGCTCCTTCTTATGGAGGTGTAAGTGGGATAACTTATGGTGTTTCCCATGGCCCATCTTGTGTTCTTCTAGTTGATCCTTAAGGATTTAGGCGTACATGCTTGAAAATCAATGATCAATGCAATGTCAATTAAATTCCATGGAGATAATGACTCATCATCTATTAAGGCAACAAAAGATAATGGAATAAAAGATTTATACTTTTATTGCTCAAGTAGGATATATTGTAAGGACCCAATCATGGCTCTAATAGGATTATAGTTAATTAATTAGGATTAAGGTTTAATAAGGCAAAATTAGATTATTTTGTATTATTAAAGTTAAGTCATATAAAGGGTATATTGGTAATCATGCACATATGTATTGGAGTGTAACTAAAATACTAAGGAAGAATGCAATTGAATTAAATAAGAAGCTTGGGGTTAAAATGTTAAGAAAATAAGTTTTAAGGGTTAAAAATGTATAAGGGCAATCTTGGAATTTCTTGAGTAAGATATTTACCCCAATCTTTAGCTTCTTAGAGAAGGAATTCTTAGGGGATTTGAGATGTGGGGATCGGTTAAGGCAAGGGAATTCTTTCTCTCTCTCTCTCTCTCTCTCTCTCTCTGGTTACTGGTTGAAGATGAGAAACCTAGGGTTTTGGTGTTTTAACCTTATAAAGGTAATGTTTTCCTCTTATGGATCTCTTCTTTATGTTTGATTTAATGGAACTAATGTTCTCCTTCAAAATACATGGCCACTCACTCCTTTATGCATGAGAATATATGGCCACTTGTCTTGTTTTCTTTCCCACACACAGCCACTCATTGATTTCCTCTTAGAAGTACACGACCAAGTATAACCTATTATTTTTTTATTGCATGGCCACATGTGCTACTTGTACACATACTCCTAAAAAATAATCACCCATAATCATAAGTTTGGGTGATATCTTAAAGTTAATAAAAGAGTTACATAAGTAGGATGAATAAAGTTGGTCATGAATGTGAGGATGATTATTGTTCACTAAGTAATTGTTAACATTTAAGTTAAATGTTGATGGATTAATAGGTTATGAAAGCTGATATTCCAAGTTAAAGTCTATAAAGGTATAATTTAGAAAAGCAAGACTATAAGATGAAGTACTATCGAAAAATAGATGAAATGAAGATTATGGTAAGAGAAAGTAAACTGAACTAAGTTGTAAGTAATCTATGCCACCAATATGCTATATTAGAGCGGTATATAAATGGAAGAACCTCTATGCATGTATATAAAGAATTTATAGGTAAAATATTGCAACCACTATATTATAGTATGGGGTACTCTTGAGAACCAATTTTAAATGGGCTTGAATGAGGTAATGCTTATACGAAGTAAGTCGCTAGAATAGGGTTCGGTGCATAATAAGCACATAACTAAGGACAATAAGAAGTAACCTAATGGCTCTAAATTGTATATGTTATTTAAGGTATCCTTTGAAATTGGTATCGGTGAGAACTCAAACAAAGCAACTGGCTTTGTCCCACTACTACATATATACATATACCCATGTTTCTTTACAATGGCAAGAGATTACCATTTTTATATCTAGTAACATTAAAAAGATAGTTACAATGTGCTTGACTAAATTAAAAGAGATGGAATATTTATTGGCACTCAAAGATGGAACTATAGAAATTGATTATGCTTTAAATCTTACCACGAATCAATGATTAGCCTAGACATAATGAAACATACATACTTAGTTGCCCTATACCTTATGGGGGTAAACACTGGATGAAATAATCTTACATAACTTACTAGGGTATAATACATTATATGATGAAAAAGTATTTGTAAGATGAATAAAATAAGTATGAACTGGTTAGGAGAGATGACCTGTTGTTCATGATCTAATAAACTATAAAAGTGAACTAAAAGATAAAAGTTGTACCAGTGTCGATCTTAATTCAAAAGAGAACCTACCCATTTTCTTATATGGATCATAATTGTATGAGTATTGTTTAAAGTAATTATTCATTGATGGGAGTTATGATGCTATGAAAGCTACTCGTGGCAAATAACAACAAGGTACACAAGTAAGAATTATTTATGAATTATGTAAGTTTATATGGTATAGTTGATTCGACCATGCTATGATGAGTAGTTTGTGCCATAAGATGAACAAATATGAGAACCCCCAAATGTATGAATTTCTATGATTTTATATATGGACATGCATATAATCTTAGGAAGACTTTTAATTACAAGAACTACACTTTTACAATTATTTTATTGACTTCATGCATAATGCTAGGTATGACAAGATTAACCAATGAAAGTAATACTTTATTGTGTTTGCATTATCATGTAAATTACTATGATATGTATGAAGGATGTTTATTCGGCTATGTGATTACACAATATGCAACCATGTATATTGGAGCCTATTGCTCAACATTGATATATGACAAGAATAATATGCACTCTTTTATGAAATGTGGCTTTAAGCCAAATGACGTACTAAGTAAAGAAGAATATGTTGAATCTGAATATGCTTAAGAATGGTAAAGCCTAAGGGTCTTAGTTTAGTTGTGAATTAGATAGCCATGCCTAGAGGGTTACAGTTGCAGCTGCCATAGTTGACCCCATTTGGGTCTTGTTCCTTAATGGAACCATCATTTAACCCCATTTGGGTCCATAGTACACCATGTATTCAATCCCAAAGTTATCCATTTGAGCTATTATAGCACCATCTCAGATGTGGGGTAGCCTCAACATCAGTGGATGCAAAAGATATTCTCTAATGGTGTCGAATGCCTTCTGATAGTCTTTATTCCAGGCCACTGATTGGTCCTTTCTAAGCAACTTGACAATTGGCTTATATATTAAGGTCAGCTTAGCTATAAACCTATAACGTGCGTTAAACCTATAAAGCATCTAATTTATTATTGAAATGTGCCTTTTAGGGCTCCAGATCAAATAAGGATTCATTTAACTCCTGAAGTCTAGTCACTTCGCAATAGATAATATTTTGTTCCTATTTATTGTTGGTGATCAACCTACAAATGCATCTACTGGGCACCACAAGTCAAGTATCAAGGAGTCGCCACCCAATAAAATATTAAAAAAGTTAATTCTAACTGCTTAAAGTTAAAACCAGAGACAATTTGGATTTCACTCTTATTTATAACTTGGTTAATGCTTATATAAATAAGTGTTTATGCTAATTATTCCAACCTTTTCTCAAGCATTTCAAAGGTATAGAACCAAAAAGGTGTATTGCAAGCAAAGTAGAAAACTGTAAAATAATTTAAGATAATAAATAAAGAATAATCACACTAAAAAATCACACATGAAATCGGGAAATTTATTAAATCTTTTTAATAAGGACATTGGTCCTCACATATATTTATAAAAGAGGGCAAGATTTTAGGTATATTTTGGAGATAAGAAGGCATTAAGCCTATGCGGCTTTTGAAAAAATCACAATAATTAATTTTAAGGTAAAAGAATCATTTGTATTAAAAAAAATCTTTGATATTATATATTATTTTATGAAAGAAAATTAGGACATTGGACCTCTTTTATTACATAAAAATCCTACTTAAACTTATGTAAAATCATTTGGCGAGTTTTTCATATTAACATTCAAAAAATCATTCATTCATATAAAACTAAAATAAATAAGTAGACATAAATTGTGATATTGATTGATCTGGGAACATTGGTTCCCTTATACATATTTATAAAATTCTTTATATGAATTTTAGGATTAAAAGTGAACATTGATCCATTTTATATGAGAAAACCTAATTAATTGAGTAAAAAATATTTGATGTGAGTTTACTTTGATTACTGTGCAAAAAAACCCTATTTTACTAATTATTACAACCTATTTGTAACAAAAAGAATAATACAGGCCAAATATAGAACTAGGCTAATTTCTAAATTAACGAAGGAGAAATTAAACTAAATTTGAATTAACTTACGTCACCAATTTCAAATTCTCTCATGGAAAAACATCACATGGTTCATCAAAAAAGAAAGAAACATATGGATTACTAAAATGAAATAATAATAAAAAAGGCAATTAGATCATAAAAAAATACGAAAAAAATAAAAACAACAAAATAGGCATTCATGAAATTATAACATAAGAGATTAATAAAACAAAGCTTATAATTATAATATTGAAGACAATAAATGTTAAAATAAAGAAAAGAAGAAAACTAACAAAGAAAAATAGGAAAACACCATAAGGATAAGTCACAGATTCATCCTGGAAGAGAAAAGGAGCGAGTCACAGCTTTGAGTGTGGTGAGTCATGCCACACCAAATAAGTTATTGGCCATTCTAAGAGTGTATCAATGTAAGTCAAGGGTGAGTCATTGTCAGGACTCAAGGTCGTGAGCCACGCCTAGGTCATCCAGCAGCTACTGGAATGATGCCATGGTTATTTTAAAAATATATAAATGACATTTTAGGCCCCAATCACGTATAAAAATGACTCTAAGCTTCCTAAAATCAACTTTAATGCATAAAATGACCATTCAAATGATTAAAAATAATTAATTCCAAGAATCACCATGTGAGGACCTTAAGCTTAAGAGAGAGCAATAAGCATAATAACTCCACAAAGCTTCACTTAAACTCATGCATAAGTCAAAATGCATGCATAGTACTTAATTTTACACATGTATGTACCTTCAAAACATTATTTAGATAAGATTCACAAAACATAACATGTATCATAAAAGTAAACAAAGAAACGGAGCATAGAAAGCTACATAAAAATAAAAAACAAATATGTATAAGAATAAAACCTATAATTCTACATGTGAATGATATTTTTACCTCTTACATTACCTTCAGAAGAGCTCTTCTAAAAAAACCATTGTTAGTTCACTCTTCACCCCTTTCTTCCTTCTACTTCCTCCATTTTTTTTAAAACCAGATAAAAACAAAGTTTGTTATTTTTCTTTATCTTATTCTCTCTCTTTAGATTATGCTCTCTCTCCTCAAGATTAAGTCATTTTTTCATTTAAGAATAATTATTAGCCTTAAATGTTGAGGATTGAGATTAATAAAGTAAGAAAGATTTTTTTTAGAAAATAGTCCCCTATTTTGTAGAAAAAATTATAATTTTTGATAAAAATGCCTAGTGACGGCCTTAATTTGTGAGGCAAGGGCATGACTAGCTGTTAGGCCTTTTAGAAAAGCCTAAAAATCAATTTAAAAGTAGAAATGGGGTGATTCACAGGCTTGGGCTATGACTCATTCAAGAGTCATGCCCTTTAGTCATCCTAAGTGACTCAAATGATGGTAAAAAAAAGGGAGTGAGTCACCCCTAAAGGGTGTGATTCGGAATGAGTCATGGTGTTGAACTATGAGTCAAGGTCATGACTCATTTTTGAGTCAATTTTAAGCCTTTAAATGTACTAATTTCACCCATTCAAGAGAGGAAAAAAATATATCCTCGAAATATCATTTTTGATTCTAAAAAACCACAAAAAAACATGTGGAAGGTTATTTCTAAAAAAAAACATTGGAGAAGGAAAGAGTGCTTCTCCTTCCTGCCTATTTTAGAATAGTATTATCCTCATTAGGTAACTATGACAGAGGTTGACTCAGGAACTAATGCCTACAATTGCCCCAAACTTTGGGAATGCTAGTGCACGAGTGTTTAGTTTTTCTAAAGTTTAGAGTAAAGCGATAAAAGATGCATACTTGAGGTAATTAATTTTGACATTTAGACATACACCAATCATTGTAGCAAATTTCCAATTGAGTAATTACCACCAACTTATCAGCAATTTAACTCTTGATCGAGTAGTTACCATCAACCTAAAGTAGTGAATTTCAGTATATAGATATGCACTAGTCATGGTAGTGAATTTCCAATTAAGTAATTACTACCAGATTGTCAAGGGGTTAACTCTTGATCGAGTAGTTACCATCAACTTGTTGATGTGTTAACCCTTTATTGGCTAGGGCTGTTACCGTTAGCTTATCGACATGTTAACCCTCGGTTAGATAGTTATCATCAGCTTATTAATGTGTTAACCTTCCATTAATTGGGATAGTTATTATTAGTTTATTGATGTGTTAACCATTGGTTACGTAGTTACCATTAGCTTGTTAATACGTTAACCTACCATTGATTAGGGTAGTTAGCATCAACTTTGTGATGTGTTAACCTTCAGTCAGGTAGTTACCATCAACTTGTTAATGTGTTAACCTTCTATTGATTGGGTAGTTACCGTCAGCTTATCAATGTGTTTACCCTTGATCAGGTAGTTACCATCAGCTTATTGATGTGTTAACCTTCCATTGATTGGGAAGTTAACATCAACTTGTTGACGTGTTAACCATTGGTTGGATCATCTAATTAGCATTGGCTTGTTGGCATACAAAATCATAGAAGATGGTGGATTCAATGTCTAGCGAGAGGACTTTTGTCTTTATGGTTATACCACCTTTTAAGAGGATTTGGGTACTTGTTAAAGGATCTTGATATCAGTGTACTATTGCAATAAAAGAAAATTATTACCTTTTATGGATTTACATAATTCCTTTTATGAATATCTATCTTGGAGTAAGATGACCATCTTTTTGTAAAAGCTTCGAAGCATAGGCATGACATTTGTACAATCTTGATATGCGAATAATTCATTTTGATCTAATTTGTGCAAAATTTGTGGTATCTTAGAATCTATGACTGAAGGTCCCTGTAATATGACCTATGTTTGGGATTTTCCCTACTAGGTAAAAGGTAATGAATTAGATTATGTTGTGTTACTTAAATCATTATGTTAAATATATTTTTTTTTATTCTTTCTCTTTTCTTTTTTTATAGATTTTCCTTTTTATTTTTTGTATTTCTTGAATATTTTAGAACAATTATGTGAGTGGTTGCTTATTTTTTGTTCTTTTGTTTGCTTATCATATTATGCATCTTATTGATAATCTTAAAGACAACCATCACATAGAATTCCATAAAGGAAAATTATCCATACATCACATAAATAAAATAAAATACCAAATCCATAAACACAAATACAACTGGAAATAAACAATAGTTTAGATAATTAATACAAGAAAAATTTAAATGCATCTCCCTAAAAATCATCTATGGCTTTTCAAGCCTGAAGGGCTTAGAGGTCTAGCAGCAGGACCTAGTGGTCGTTGAAAATGCTAGGAAATGCCTACTTGAAAGGGATTAGCAAGTGGTGGTGGCTGAGGCACCTCAAACTCAAAACCCATTATCTAAGCTAAAGGAGTTAGGATCTAACCCATGAGTCCTGCCAAGTGGAATACACTAATATATATCATCCTAAGGCTATCTCCTGTCGGTGCACTGCCACATCAATCTAAGTAGCACATGCAGTGTGGTGCTCTCAACCCTTTTTCACATTTTTCTATAGCCTATGATATCTGACTCTACTCTCTATGTTGTCTATCTAATTGTAGCTATTGATGTACCTATAATTAAAAAGTTATGGTTAGACAGGAGGCTAGATGAAGTAATCATGCCCTATACACTACATAGATCTCATCTTGAAACCCCAATGGTTGTCTAAAGGTAAGCCAATCTATTTTTTAAATTTGTAGCAGTAGGTATAGAGGAAACCAGAGTGAGTGACACTAGCCGTTAGGAGATGGATGCACTATGGTGGCCATATGGATGAAATCTATGAGCCTCATATGGTGTCGATATATGTAGCCTGCCAGAACCTCATGGTGGTGTAGGCTATGGCCCTATACATTCTTTCAAATGGCTTAAACTAGATCTCATACTAGAGATATGTGTCTCTACAGAGTGTGTCTGGTAAGGTGACTCAAACTAGACTCTACCATAGGTTGTTATATGAGGACTCAATCATGGCCCTAGCAGGATTATAGTTAATTAATCAGGATTAAGGTTTAATAAGGCAAAATTTAATTATTTGGTATTATTGAAGTTAAGTGACATTAAGGGTATATTGGTAATTATACAAATGTGTATTGGAGTGTAGCTAAAATAGTAAGGAAGGATACAATTGAATTAAATAAGAAGTTTGGGGTTAAAGGTTAAGAAAATGAGTTTTTAGGGGCTAAAAGGTATAAGGACATTTTGGGAACTTCTCCTTGTGAGATATTTATCCCACTCAAGCATTTGGGGATTGAAGGATCGACATTTGGGAGAGCTCTCTCTCTCTCTCTCTGGTTATGGGTTGAAGAAGAGCAACCTAGGGTTTTAGTGTTTCAACCTTATGAAGGTAATGTTTTTGTCTCATGGATCTCTTCTTTATGTTTGATTTAATGGAACTAAGGATTTATAGAGAGATGATATATCATGTATGTTATCTCCATGTACAAAGAGAATGAGGGAATCAAGAGTAAAAGGGATGGATGAAGTAATGTGGGGGAGGCTTCAATGTTAGGTACGGGAAAATTGTTTAGGAGGGGTTATTGTACATGTTTTCTTTCATTTGCTACATATGTTTCCTTAGTGGAGATTAAAGATTTAAAATGGTAAATAAGATGAGTTTTAATGATTGAAAACTTAGATGATCATTTAAGGAAGTTGGGATATAAGATCTAGGGTTTAAACTCAAGCTCTGCTTAAATCGGGGTTCCTAGGTTTCCTATCATTCCCCTACACACAACCACATGTGTGTTTCTTCTTTGAAACAAACGTCCAAGTGTGTTTCTTCTTGGAAGCACACGACCACATGTGTGTTTCTTCTTGGAAACACATGGCCATGTGTGTGTCTCTTTTTGGTTCTCTTTCAAAGCACGCGACCACTCATGATTTTATTATGGGAATGCACGACCACGTGATGTCTCTCTTCTCCTCTATACGTGGCCACGTGTGGGTTTCTTCATCACCATGCACAGCCACTTGGGTATTTCTTCTTCTCTATGCGTGGGCATGTGTGGTTTTCTTCTTTACCATGCATAGCCATGTATGCTTGTTCCCTTTCAAAACACACGGCCACTCATCATTTTCTCTATGAAAACACACAGCAATTCACTCTTTCTTTTGAGAATACATGATCCTTTATGTACTTCACTCTTTGAAGGAATGCCTAAGCATGTTTTCTCCCCTCCTCAATATATGTTCACCTTAAGATTTAAGCCATGTAATTAGGTATAGAACACCGTATTATGAGGTTTATAAAATTGTTAAGAGAGCAAGAGTTGAGGAGAATTGGCTAGTAATAAGTAAGATTGAGGATAAATGTGTATTAAGTGAAGTTTAGTGATATGAGCCTAAATAACTCATATTTAATCCATGTTTTGTTATCAAAATAATATTTTTTTATATTAAATTGCGTTAGAATTAGGTGTGTTTAATGTTTTTTGTCAAGTTTTGTGTATGTAGGAGAAAATGGAGAAAATGTGAAGAAGAAGCGAAGCCGCGAGCGCGCCAGAAGCCGCGAGCGCGACAAGTATCGCTAGGGCCACGAGTGTCGCAAGCGCGACAAGGGAAGTAGGTCTAGGGCAAGAGATGAGGAAGAGAAAGGTGCAAAGAAGGAAGTGTGTCTTGTCGCGAGTGCGACAGATGTCGCGAGCGCGACAGGAGGTGGTTAAATGCGGTTGATCTTAAAGAGTCATTTAAAAAGTCACCAAGTTTCATCAAGGGTTGTAACCATATGGAGGGGCACTTGAAAGGACTTGATGCTTGGAATATTATATATACCCTGGAAGTTATTTCAAGGACGATATAGAAAAAGGAATCTACCATTTTTATTTTTTTATTTCAAAGTATAATTAGAAGACAATAATTGTAGTTTTAGTTTTAGTTTTATGGCTTGAAGAGAAGGCAAATACAAGGAAGAAGACTACACTTGGTGAAGGGAAGAAGGGTTGAGAGATCCCCTTCTTTTATTTATAATCTTTACTTCTTTTTTGTTATTATTATGAATTCTTTTTTAGGAATTTGAATATCAATAATAATATTTATTCATTTCTCTTTCATTTATCTTTATATGCAATATTTGCTATTAAAAGTTTATTAGTATCATTATAAGTTGAGGAAGAAGACCTTAGATGTGCAATTCCTTCCCTGAAAATCATCATAATGGTAATAAATAAGGGAGCTAGCAAGAGCAACGTCTTATTGAAAGTTAATAGGAAATTCATTATCAAAGCATAGTTTGAGAGATCACATGTGGACATAGTTTTTATAGGTTGGTTTTTATTCTTTGAATGTGTATTTATGTAATTCTAGTCTAAATGCGAGAGGTGCGATTTAGAACCATAAATGCATGTTTAAAGCATAATCTAGTCTAGATACGAGAGCTGCGACATAGAACATTATTCCAACTGGGCATGCATGATAAAAATTGAATTATAAATAAGAGAAAAATATCCAATTCCATATTTATATATATATATTATATTCATCACATTCATAAGTTTTCTCTGATCATCATTAAAATAGAATAATATTTAATTTAGTGTAGTGTAGTGTTAATAATAGTTTTAACTTGCAAATTAACGAGCATTGTAAACAAGATTAAAATTGAGTAGTAATAATGTACAATATTAACCAACATTCCTCGTGGGATCGACATCTGAAGTATTATAATCGATACACCGTATACTTGCGGTATTTAAGCTTTGGAAAAAGTATATCAAGTTTTTGGCGCCATTGTTGGGGAATGATTGATTAAATGTATTGTCATTATAAATCTTGATTTATGATTTTGGATTACAATATTTTATTATTTTTTTGTGTTGTTTTTAGTTGATTTAGTATATTAACATAGTTTAATTTTTGTTCTACATGTTAGTTTACTTAGTATTTCATCATAAATTTAAAAAAAAAATAATGATTGTTCTTCATTGTCGCGAGTGCGAGTTCTGTCGTGAGCGCGACATTGTAAGGAGGATGCTTTTGCAGCAAAATGTGGAATTATCTCCTTCCCCACCAAGTTCTCCTAGTGGAATTTTTTTTTTAGTTTGTTATCTCCCTCTCTTTTACATTTATTGTGATTTTGTTTGTTTTGTGTTTTGTTTGCTCTACCATTCTCACATAATGAGGACATTGTGTCCTTTAAGTGTGAGGGGTATGTATGTATTATTTCTATTCATGTTTTTATTTATTGTTAGTATATTTATTTATTTGTATATTGTGTTGTGAATTTAATTTTGGAGTTTATGTATTTGGTACCTATTTGGATTTAATTGCATGCTTTAACTTGAATTTCTGTCATTTTTAGTCTAGTTAGGCAAATTTTTAGGCTAATCATTTTCATTTTACTTTGACAAATTAATGTACATAATGAAGGTTATGACTTGGCAAAGCACTTTAGTGTAGGTTCTTTTTAGGTTAAATATCTTTTCAAATGTGTAAATGGACTATTTTTTGCCAATTTATTGCTTACGGTAATTTGACCTATAGCTTAAGTGAGCTTTTGAGCCTTATACATTGATATTTTTCTTGTATGAGAGCCTTAATATGCCATTTCCTCTAGAATTTGTTCTTGGTAAATTTTGAGATTACATTTAGTATGAGATGTGCATGAAAAATGATAAGGGCATTTAGATTACACCATTTTGGCTTGCTTTAAAAACTTACCTTTTTGACTTTAGGTAGCCAATTTTGAGCCTTAAACCTATTTTTTTAGCAACATATAATTAGCCAATATCATTTACTAAACAAAAAACCTATTTCTTTATTTTACCCTTTTTGTGAAGAGAAATAAATTGTTATATCTTTAAGAGATATATATTGTTAATGTAAGCATGATGGTATTTAAAAAATGAGAATTAAATTCCATTCTTCTCTAGGATCAATATTAGAACAAGGCTAGTTTCTAAAGAAAAAGAAAGAAAGAAAGAAAGAACAAGAGAAACTAGTAGTAGTGTGCCATTGAGAAGGGAATATGAGAAGTAAATTACATCATGCGATGCTTAGGTTCTTAAACAAATCTCTTATGATATGGTAATATTATTTCTATTCACAATTTAAGCTACTTAAACCAAAATTATCCTACCTTAACCTAAGCCAAGCTACAACCCTTGTAAGACCCTTTTGATTTCATGTATTATTTTATACTAGTAGTGGAGATGTTTACTAATTACAAGCTTATGGTAGACAATGGCATGTGTAAGGGATGAGAGAAACACTTACCCATAAACACATTGAGTGATTACGTGTTTTAAGAATATAGTGTTTGAGTGAGACCTACTTTAGGCAATATTTGGTGTGGAATAATGTTTACATGTGTTAAGATATTCAATTTCTTAAGTTTACACATTCTTGTGCTTTGGTACTTCATAATTTTCTAAATGTGCATGGTTTTTTAAGTTTAATGGCGAATGGTTTTGTTTGAGACTTTGCAAACTTGGGCAAAATTTGTGAAGAGATGAGAGTTTCTGCATGGTGTTTTCAAATATTTGCCAAATATAAATGTGAGCTCCAAAATTGTATGATTTTGTTGTTTGCTTGTTTGTTAAGTTTTGCTTGGGGACAAGCAAAAGTTTAAGTGTGGGGGTCTGATATGAGCCTAAATAACTTATATTTAATCCATGTTTTGTTATCAAAATAATATTTTGTTATATTAAATTGTGTTAGAATTAGGTGTGTTTAATGGTTTTTGTCAAGTTTTGTGTATGTAGGAGAAAATGGAGAAAATGTGAAGAAGAAGCCTTGTCGCGAGCGCGATAAGTATCGCGAGGGCGATGAGTGTCGCAAGTGCGATAAGGGAAGCGGGTCTAAGGCGCGAGCTGAGGAAAAGAAAGGTGCAAAGAAGGAAGCGTGTCCTGTCGCAAACGCAACAGGAGGTGGTTAAATGTGGTTGATCTTAAAGAGTCATTTGAAAAGTCACAAGTTTCATCAAGGGTTGCAACCATATGGAGGGGCACTTGAAGGGACTTGATGCTTGGAAAATTATATATACCCTGGAAGTTATTTCAAGGAGGATATAGAAAAAGAATCTATCATTTTTATTTTCTTATTTCAAAGTATAATTAGAAGACAATAATTGTAGTTTTAGTTTTAGTTTTATGGCTTGAAGAGAAAGAAAATACAAGGAAGAAGACTACACTTGGTGAAGGGAAGAAGGGTTGAGAGATCCCCTTCTTTTATTTCTAATCTTTACTTCTTCTTTGTTATTATTATGAATTCTCTTTTAGGAATTTGAATATCAATAATAATATTTATTCAATTCGTTCTCTGAAAATCATCATAATGGTAATAAATAAGGGAGCTAGCGAGAGCAACGTCTTATTGAAAGTTAATAGGAAATTCATTATCAAAGCATAGTTTGAGAGATCACATGTGGAGATAGTTGTTATAGGTTGGTTTTTATTCTTTGAATGTGTGTTTATGTAATTCTAGTCTAAATGTGAGAGCTATGATTTAGAACCATAAATGCATGTTTAAGGCATAATCTAGTTTAGATGCGAGAGATGCGACATAGAACATTATTCCAACTTGGCTTGCATGATGAAAATTGAATTATAAATAAGAGAAAAATATCAAATTCCATATTTATATATATATTATATTCATCACATTCATAAGTTTTTTCTGATCATCATTAAAGTAGAATAATATTTAATTTAGTGTAATGTAGTTTTAATAATAGTTTTAACTTGCAAATTAATGAGCATTATAAACAAGATTAAAATTGAGTAGTAATAATGTACAATATTAATCAACATTCCTCGTGGGATCGATATCTGAAGTACTATAATTGGTACACTGTATACTTGTGGTATGTAAGCTTTGGAAAAAGTATATCATTTGGTATGTTACTTGATTAGAGTAATTTATTATGAAGGTCTCTCTAATGCTCAAGTCTACAAAGATACGTTTTAGAAAGGCGTGAATATAACATGAATTATTATGAAGATTAAAAGACATCAATGCTATAATAAGAGGAAGAAGAATGAATTAGGCTATAAGTCATCCAAAGACACCTATAAGGTGCATAAAGTATGATCACTTAATGGAAGGAACCTTCACAAGTTTATTGATAATCATTCACATTGAGTTAAGTGATGATGGTTCACTTGAAATCTAAATCAGAGGGGCTTTGTGCATGGCAATGTTAATAGGAATTATGTTACAAAAAGATATGTTAAAGCTTAATGAGCATCGAATTGAGAATAACATGAGGTAATATAGTAACTTAAATGATATGTTATATAATGTGTCTTATAAAATCAAAATAAGGTATTCACTAGTTCAAGGAATGGTTCAGTCCAAAATACTATGATTTAACCTAGTGGTAATAAAAGAATAGTCGTAAGGTTGCATGTCTGGGTTAAAAAAAGTGGGTCATCGCATTTTATGTTAAATTATGAAATCATAGAAGCCTGGTTATACTCCAAGTCACACGAGGAGTTAAGGATTAGCTGTAAGGTGTAATAGCCTGCTCACCTATTTTCTCATGCCTATAATACATTATGATTAGCACAAGAGCATCCGTAGTGTGTTGACGACTAAGATGAAATTATCTCACACCACTTACCTAAGCATAAAATGTTATAAGATGAAAAATACAAGTAAAATGATTGAAGTATATATGATAATGTTAAAGTGTATAACTTGTTGTTTCTACTCTGGGAATTATGAAAGTGAACTCAAGGGAGTAAATGTGGCATTAACCTTAAGCTATAACAGGACTTACTTATTTTATTATATGGATCATAAATGCTTGAGTGTTGCTATATATATATACATATATGTGTTTATGTATTGATGTGAATAAGTGTAAGAATATGGAAACTATTCATAGCGAGCAGCAAAGAGGTATGTCATCAAGAACTCTATATGAGTTGTATAAGTACTATATGTTGTATAATTGATATAAGAATGCTATGATGAGTAGCTTAATTTAATATATGAATGAGTATGAGTAAAGTAAGTATGTATTTTCATGATTTTAACTACATATATATGTATATGCGAATATGGACATGCACAACGCTAGTTATGAAAGATTTCATGCTTATTATTAATTTGATAAACCTGAAACCATCACAATATGAATGAAAGAAAGTGATGCGCTATATGATCATATGATAGCCTCCATGTGTATTAAAGCTTAAAGCTTAAGGTTTGAAGCATGATGAGAATAACGTGTACTCTTACATGAATGATGACATTAAGTAAATATGTTGTATTAAGTAAAGAAAAGTATGTTAAACCAAAATTGATGTATTCTTTGATGAAAGGAATGATATGCATTCTTCTATGAAAAGTGGCTTTAAGTCTGCCAGTCTTAGTTCAGTTGTGGATTAGATAGGCATGCCTAAAGGGATACAATCATAGCTGCCATAGTTGACCCTTTTTGGGTCTTGTTCCTTAATGGAACTATCATTTGACCCCATTTAGGTCTATAGTTTGTTCCTTGCTGGAACCATTGCTCGACCCCATTTAGGTTTATTGTTTGTTCCTTGCTGGAACCATTGATTGATCCCATTTGGGTCCATTATTTGATATCTTCGGATATACATAGTTTGATACCTTTAGGTATCCATTGCTCCTGTTATCCACCTGTTGAACTAGTACTTAGGCAAGCTATTAAAGATGATAAATTATACACAAGATAAAGTAAAACATGTATGGATTGCTCTATTTTATGTGATGTAAGCATGAGGAATGACCTATTGAATGATTGTCTTAAATTCTTTTGACTATAAACTGTCTTATGAAATGAAATGTTATGCTTTGTGATACATGGTTGAAATGTCTCACTTCAATTAAAGAAGATTCCCGTATGAGTATCGGTATGAGATGGTTCCACCGATGGGATTCCACAGAGATTATATGAACTCTAAAGCATACACTATTGTACTAGAAGTTATATGACCTATAACATGTGCATTATGTTTCATGTACTCTATTTATAAAATGCATACATGTGACATTGAGACTTTGTCTTATAATCTTGATATGTAATGCTTGTTCTTTATGATCACTTGCTACCCTTTCAATCTATTTATTTATATATAAATGTTTACACACAAGTAGACATAATGATAACATTCATTTAACCAAGTGCAATGAATGACATGAAATGATGCTTGTAAGAGAATCAGGTTACCATGCTAAGATAATAGGAAGGATGTAAAGTTGTGAATCTCATATGAAAATTGTATGATATATGTGAAGTAATTATGCCTACCAGGACTAATTGTAGATGTTATATGACTTAGGTACGCCTTTATATTATGAATTAATGTCGATTACCTATCTTAGGTGACAATGTGATTTAAAGTAATAAGTGGAGATCTTATGCCATGAATAACTATGATGTCTAGCCTATTGATTAAAAAGGATTATAAGATGCACGATTTATACTAAGTTAAGGAAGATAATGTTGGGAATTATCGATTACATGCATCTCATACATAAGCAAAATTTAAAATTTTTAACCAATAAATTTGATATTGCCATAAATTTAAAATATACATATTAATGAGAATAAGAAAAGTCACCTTTGATTTTTGTTGAAAAGTTGATTTTCCTTCTCACCGGGTTGTCGCAAACCACAATGTCCAAAATCAAATACCTCCAATGAGTAATCCACACAAGAGAATGATAGAATGAACCAACAATTGAGAGAAACAAAGATGGCCGAAAAACCCTAGATGCTAGCTAGAGAAGGTGGCATCTAGGGCTTTTTGAGTGAGAGAAAAACTTTTTTCTTCATTGTTCACAATTAGCCTTAATACACCATCACTTGGATTTTTATAGTTAGGTTAAAAATCCAACTTCAAAATGGGATTGGGCTCTTTAAAATTGCTAGAGAATTATTGATTGGGCTTCTAGAATTATTTATAATTATTTGGCCTCAATTAAATCTAATTTAAGCCCTTTCAGAAAAGACTATGCACAATACCCATAAACTAGGTCCTTTGTACATATACTTGGATTTAATTACCCAAATGAATTCCAAATCCAACCAAATTAAATATGCAGGCTCCATAACACTTATGAAACATATTTAATTTAATTTGTTCCAAGATTTAGGCCTCTAAGGCCTTCTGTTTGTAATTGGCGTGTGGCCCTTCCTCTACAGGGTTTCTGCACCAACTTCATTTCTTTGGACCTTTATAATTTCTCCAATGGATCTATTAATTATTATATCAGCCCTATAATACTTATAGTCCAATAATAATTAATTATGAAATACATTATTTCAATTAGGTCCATTTTACAGAACATTTCTAAAAAGTTATGCGAACAAATTTACTTGAACATAATTAATTAAACTCTTTAATTAATTATTCTCTTATTCACTTCTCTATCCCCATAATAATATCAAATATTATTATCCTTGTCATTTTACCATTTTATCCTTTTCTCTATATGTGTGTGACCTATTGGGTTCCTATCCATATTGGCAGTATAATATGTAATTGTGAATTCTATTCAAAACTCACATGATTTAAACTCCTTTAAATCATTTTATCAATTCCTTTTGATATTTATGATACACTATTATACAATTCATGAGTAGCCTCTAGCTAGACATCATGACTACCCAAATTTCTGGAAAGTCAAGTGGTTTGACTATACCCTTCCATAGAATAGTTACCGTGCAATTACTCCTTTCACCACTCGTATCTCAATCAGATTCTAAGTATGAATTTTTGTCAACTCATATAAATCTAATTATGTATGTTCTATTAATTTAATCATTGTTCCCAAAATGTCCTTCATGGATTTCTATCCATCTTGGCATATTACTTTGGCCAGAGATTCTCTGAACAAGGCAATTATAGAATCATGCAAGATAACTTCCCTTATTAAATATAGGATGGTGAATACTTTGTCAATCACTCAACTATTTTCAAGTAGGTCATGATATATCCAATCTTCTAACTATGTTCACTCCTAGTTGGAAATAATTAGTTATGGAGTCAAAATATACCACTTGCTACTTAAGATAACTTTGGTGATCTCAACTCTAAGGATACTTCCACAACCACTATGAAGAGATTCCTCACTAACATGGATTTAATATCCATGTGAGGATTCTCTTTGTATGCCTCCAATGACCTTGTTCTTCTAACAAGCATCCACATGTTAGCTTTGATTATCTTCCATAATCACTGTTATTAGAACCACTGCTTGAACCATTCAAGAAACATAACATGTGCTAGTCTGTCCAAATTAACAATGTCCTATGTTGTTAATTCTATGACTAGGGATATTTAGATATTAACACATTTTCATGCAATAAACACCTCATATCATGAACACTTTCATGATTGCCTTTGCACTGTGTTTATAATATCAAGGAATTCATTTATTAATTTAAGATTTACAAGCTCATGTATTTAAACATAGCATTAATAAATGAATAATGCCTTTTATTAAGAATATAAATTCATACATATGAAATTCATCCCTTTTACATAGGCTCTAGGGCATACTCTCTAACAATCTCCCACTTGCACTAGAGCCAATCACTCATATGTCTCAGACCCATGCTATTTATATGGTGATCGTGCTTTATCTAGGAAAGTTATTTAATGAGGGGATCCACCACATTATCATATGTAGGGACCCTTTCTATTTTCACATCATTTAGCTGTTATTTCCCTTATGAGATGGTAACATCTGAGAACATGCTTGGATTGTTGATGAGACCATGGTTCCTTTGCTTGCGTAATAGCTCCATTGTTGTCACAATATAAAGGAATCGAATAAACAATGCTAGGTGGATCGCTGATGAGATCGTGGTTCCATTGCTTCCAAAGTAGCAATGTAGTCAGCTTCTATCATGGAATTAGCAGTTGTTTCTGGTTTGGAACTCTTCCAACTAACTGCTCCTCCTCCCATTATGAACACATAACTAGACTGTGATTTACAATCATCTTTGTTAGATTGGAAGCTGGCATCTATATACCCTTTTATTTTCAAACTACCCTCTCTATATACAAAGAATATATCCTTAGTCCTTATCAAGTACTTAAGGATATTCTTGACAGCTGCCCAATATTCCTCTCCAAAATTGGATTGGAATTTGCTTGTGACACTCAAAGCAAATGCTACATCTGGATGTGTACATAACATAGCATACATGATAGAACCAATTGCCGATGCATATGGTATTCTATTCATGCTCTCTCTATCCTCTAGTAACTGCGGACACATAGACTTAGAAAGGTGTTTGCCATGCACCATGGGTATAAACCCTTTCTTAGAGAGATCCATATTAAACCTCTTTAATACCTTATCTATATATGTACTTTGAGAAAGACCTAGCAACCTATTGGATCTATCTCTATAGATCCTTATTGTCAGAATATAGGATGCTTCTCCAAGGTGTTTCATGGAGAATTGCTTGGATAACGATATGTTAATAGATTGGAGAAGAGAAATATCATTTCCCATGATCAATATGTCATCCACATATAGAACCAGGAAGACAATTACACTCCCACTGACCCTTTTATACACACAAGGTTCATCTTCATTATGTGAGAAACCAAACTCTTTGATTGTCTCATTCAATCGTATGTTCCAGCTCCTAGAGCCTTGCTTCAATCCATAAATGGATCTATGAAGCTTGCATACCTTTTCACCATTTCCTAATGTGAACCCTTCCGGTTGTGTCATATACATATCCTCAGTCAGATTTCCATTTAGGAAAGCTATCTTCACATCCATTTGCCAAATCTCATAATCATAATGAGCTGCAATGGCTAAAAGTATTATTATAGACTTAAGCATTGCTATAGTAGAAAAGGTTTTTTCATAGTCAATACCTTCTTTTTTATGATAGCCCTTTGCTACTAAGCGAGCTTTATAGGTAACTATATTACCTTCCATATCGGTCTTCTTTTTGAAGACCCACTTGCACCCTATGGGTTTTATCCCTTTAGGTGGTTAAGTTAAAGTCCATACTTTGTTCTTATACATGAAGTCTATTTCAGACTGTATACCCTTAAGCCATAAATCACGTTCTAAACTGTTTAAAACTTCTTGATAGCTTGTAGGCTCATTGTCCTCTACTACAGTTATGCCTCTATCCGAAACAATGTGAAATCCATATCTCATAGGGATAGAATGCATCCTAGTAGATCTTCTAGGCTTTTTTGTATAATCAGGTTTAACTGTAATCTCATCATCATGTATTTCAGTCTCGGGTTCAATTGGTTGATCTAATTCTATTTGTGGGTCTTGAACTTCACCAAGTTTAATTTTACTCCCATTGTCCTCTCGTAGGAGAAATTCTCTTTCCAAGAATATAGCATGCCTTGAAACAAACACCTTTTGTTCTAAGGGATGATAGAAATAATATCCAAAGTTTTCTTTTGGATATTCCACAAATAAACATTTGTTAGACTTAACATCTAGTTTGTCCGACATTATCCTCTTCACATAAGCAGCATAACCCCATACTTTCATATGAGAAAGTGTGGGTTTCTTCTTATTCCACATCTCATATGGAGTAACATCAACCGATTTACTAGGAACTCTATTTAACACATAAACAGCAGTTTCTAGTGCATATCCCCAAAAGGACTTAGGCAAGTCTACTCGGCTCATCATTGATCGAACCATATCTAATAGTGTTCGATTTCTCCTTTCAAATACACCATTGTGTTGTGGTGTATATGGTGGAGTTCATTGAGATAAAATCCCATTATCTCTAAGATAATCTTAAAATTCTTGGCTTAAGTACTCTCCACCTCGACCTGATCTAAGTGTTTTAATACTCTTGCCAAGTTGTTTCTCTACTTCATTTCTGAATTCTTTGAACTTTTCAAATGCTTTTGATTTATATTTCATTAGATAGATGTATCCAAACCTGGAATAATCATCTATGTAAGTAATGAAGTCGTAGTAACCTCCTCTAGCATGTGCAATCATTGGACCACATACATCTGAATGTATTAAGTCCAAAACCATTTTATCTCATTCTCCTTTACCAATAAATGGAGCTTTTGTCATTTTTTCCAATAAACAAGATTCACATATATCAAATGATTCATAATTAAATGATCCCAAATCACCTAACTTGTGTAATTTGATCATACAGTTCTCATTTATATGGCCTAAATGACAATGCCATAAATAAGAGGTATTTAGATTATCATGTTTTATTCTCCTGGTATCCACATTATACACTTCTTTCATTAAATCAAGAACAAATATACCATTCTCAATGATAGCATTTACATAAAACATATTGTTCTTAAAAATGTAACAACACTTGTCCTTTAGAGAAATGTCATAATCGTTCAATAAACAACTGAAAGAAATAATACTTTTCGATAAAGCTGGAACATAATAACAATTATTGAATTCCAATATTAATCCACTTAGAAGAGGCAAATGGTAAGTCCCTACAACTGTTGTAGAGATGTTTTGTCCAGTAGCTGACTGTAGACATATTTCTGCCTTTCCAACTCTTCTACTGCATCTAAGCCCCTGTAGATCATTACACAAATGAGATCCAATATTGTTTTAAAGCAATAGAATAAGTATTAATTTCAATCATATGAGTACCTAAAGTAGAAGCATCAGCTTGCTTCTTCTCCTTGAGAGAATCTAGATAGGCCTTGCAGTTGCGCTTCCAATGACCATCCTTTCCACAATGGAAACAAGTTCCTTTGGGATTCTCTTTCTTGGCAACCTTCTTCTTGGAGATCCCACCATTCTTTGGTTGTACCTTGGTTATCTTCTTCTTCTGCTACTTCTTGCCATTAGCAGAAGCGACAACCATGACACTTTTTGGATCCTTCTTAAAGTATCCATCAGTTATCTTAAGCATGTTGATTAATTCAGGAATGGTTACTTGGATCTTGTTCATGTTGAATTTAAGCACGAAAGGTGCATAAATTAGAGACAATGAGTGCAAGATTAAATCTATGTATAGATCATTATCCATTACATAGCCAAGTCTACTCAAATGCTCAATATACCCATACATCTTCAATGCATGAGTAGCAGCCGAAGTGCCTTCCACCATTGTGAAACTTAATAGAGCTCGAGCAATCTCATATTGTTCAGTTTTAGCCTGAGAAGAATAAAGCTTCTCTAGATGCAAAATGATGGTTCTAGCATCCATCATCTCATATTGCTTCTAAAGCTCCGAGGACATAGCACCTAGTATCAGACATGTTACTGCTTCACTATCCTCCATGTATTTACGATAACTGCCTTTGATCGCATCAATGGCATCATCTGATGGAAATGGTGGTGGATCTTTATCCAAGACATTATGGATCTTTTCAGCTCTGCCAACCAGCTTGTTATCCAAGATTGATCGTATATTACTGTTTGATGTGCTCATGATGATGACCTAGATGTGAAAAAAAAAACATATGAGAGTATGTTCATATATATATATGCATTAATTAGGTCCTTAATTAATCCATTTACTCCCACTATTTTATTGCGAATTAATAGCCCTCACTATATAATTTGAGAAAATCCGATGGTTTTCTTAGTAGGCCAATATCCAATTCTTGATATGTAATTTGACCTTAACTATGGTCAACAAGCCAAACTCCATACCCTTGAAAGGTGGGTATCTCTATACCAATTATGTCTCTACACAACTATTGGATCATTAGGTTATCAACTCTTAATGCATGCATTTCATAAATACATTCCCTAATCTTACCTATAGAACCATTAGCCTTGACTATCACTACAAAAAAACTGCCAATTAGCGACTAAAATTATTGACGGTATTATTTTCGTCGCAAATTTTACGATGGATTTGCGATTGTTTTACAATTCCGTCGTGGAAAGAAAATTTTTTTTGCTACAAAATAGCGACGGAATGAGCAAACAGTCGCTAATTATTGGCGAGAAGTATCCGCACCATGTTTTGCGATGGAAATAACGACAAAACTTACCGCCGCTAAATTTTATAGTTTTTTATTCATGAAATTAACTTTAGAAAATTTAGCGACAAATATTTTAGTCGATAATTTTGGAGGGAAAATATAGCGCCATTTTTACAGCGGTTTAGCGACAGAAATTTTTTGTCGCTAATAGTAATTTGTTAAAGTAAAACAATTAGCGACGAAACTATTTAGTCGCTAAACCATCTCAAATAAATTAATATATAATTTTTTTAATTTCACATCAATGATTTATGTATAGTTTCAAGTAATTTTAATATAGACCATATGAAATGAATATTTTATTTTGTAACAGAAAATTATAAATTATTTTATAAGTTGATAATAATATTTTATCAATTATACCAAAATCTAAATTTATTTATTTAGAAAATTTACATTTTTGATAATAATAATAAACTAATTGTCACGATTATTATATATTTGCATGTTAAAGATTAATAAAAATAAATATTTATAAAATAATAATATAAAATTTATTATATCATTTAAAATAATAATAAAAAAATTTTTAATTTATTTCTATTTTATAAAATTTAAATCAAATATTTAATTATTAGGAATTCTATTGATTTGTTTACCAATTATCCCCAAATATAAACTTATTTATTTAAAAAAATTTTATTTTTAATAATAATAATAATAATAATAAAGTAATTGTTATAATTATTATATAGTCATATTATGAAAAATAATAAATATAAATATTTATATTTATATAATAATAATATAAATTTTATTATTTCATTTAAAATGATTATGAAAAATTTATAATTTATTTTTATTTTGTTAAAATTGTGAGTAAATTTTAAATTATTAAAAATTTTAGTTATATATATTTACAAAATTAAACCTTGAATATAAGGATAAAATGATAAAATTTGTTAGGGGCATTTTAGTAATTTTAGAAATCTAGCCTATATATAAAAATAACATTTTCTCTCCCCTCACCTCTCTCCACCATTTCAATTTAATGCGTATATGATTTTAAGCTGAATTTATTATTTAATTGAATAAGAATTAATTAATTGAATTAATTTCAGTTTTTAATAATTGAAATGTTTAGTTCTATAATTAAAATATTTTTATTCAAACTTAATTGTAATGTCCCAAAAATTTGAAATCGTGCGATAGCACTTTTAATACGGGTGTACAGTATTTTGATACTGGTTCTAGGATTGATTTGTTTGCATAATTTCAAAATTTTAAAGTGACAATTTAAATTTAAAGCAAAAATTTAATTACATTTATATTTTGAGCAATTGAATTACATTTTACAATTTATATAATTTATTCTATTTAAATAATAAGAAACTTTTTAAAGGTTAATTGATAGAAAAAGAGAGATTTATTAACTAAAGTTATCCAACTTGTTAACTGGTAATAATTTTAAAAAATAAAATAATGTTTTGTTAATAAATTATAAATCCCACGCTACTAATAAGAAGAAAGTCTAAACTGCACTGAAGTTTTAGAACGTGATTCCATACTAACCTCATAAAACCTAATATATCAATGGTGAGAAAGCATTTATCAAAGCAAGGAAATAAATCGTAGCTAAACAAAAAACTGCTTGTCCACATGGACGGCGGATAAGATGAAAAGGCACAAACAATTTAGGTTAACTAAAACATACTAAAATTACCTAAGACATATAAATCCGAAGCTGACTTGACGAAAACCCTAGAAGCAGAGGTTTACTTTCTTGTTTTGTCTCATTTTGGACGCAGCCGCTTCTGCTCGTACTCAACAAGATGAAGGTTTCAATCTTTGAAATTTTTTATGGCTTTCAATTTCCAAATTAAAACAATGAAAAACAAACCTCTGAATTCAATTTCATGATTTTTAATCTCATTCTCTTTGCAGTTCAATACTACCAACCCCACTACGGGATGCCAAAAGAAGCTCGAAATCGATGATGACCAGAAGCTGTAAATTCTTTTACTTTTGTCAACTTTTGTTAGAATGCGTTAAAGCCTGTTTATAGAATAGAGAGCTTAGCTGTTGGCAAATAGCAGTGAGTTTGTTGGGTAGAGATATATATCTTTTCAATGTTTGGCTAGACTTTATGTTAACAGGATCTAAATGATTGTTTGTTTAATGCATTGACACCCTAATACAAACTCAACTCCCCTAAGACTCCTAGACAAAGGAAAATTCTTAATCTACGATCCTCCTTATATATAGTTTCGACCTAGAAAATAAACTTAAAGATAAATAAACTATTTCCAGGATGTAATAGAACATTAAGAGAAGGTTCTTCATCAAGAGGAACTAACGGTGAGACTGAAAATAGAATCATAAATGAAAGAAATAAGAAGCTTGTCCGTAGAATTTGCAGCATAAAGAAAAAACCAGAAGGGGTGATAGAAAGTTGAAAATGCAATAGATATAGAATAAGACTTTCATATATTTAAGACACAATCACATACTTTTTGATGCTAAGAAACTATACAAAAAAGGTAAGTTTCTAAAAGACTATAAATACATCAATAAGGTAGAAGAACTTCCTATTTGTTGCGGAGACTTCGAGTGGGGTTTAAACCCAACTCCATTATATAAAAAAGTAGAAATCAATTTAGAATACATTAGAAGCACTTGGATTTAAATACAATAATTCTAGTGTTGAACAGAGTGATCTTAATTGTTAAGAACTACCAAGAAAAAAACTTCAATTATATATCCGAACAGATGTATAAATACTTAGAAATAACTCTAGGAAATACTGCAAAAAGACTTTGGGATGAATATAAGATGACCTACCCTAATAGCTATACATCTCTAATAGAGGCATGACCGAATCCTTATAACTTCATCAATGTTGTAGCAAGTTTGATTACAGCATCAGACCCCAATACTGGCTCAATATACCAACAACAAGAAGCGTTAAGAAAGCTTGAACAAATCAAGTTAAATGATTAGAAATACATAGTACCCTTATTAACAGAATTCATACAATATATTTCCAAGAGTCAGAATACTTATAGCCGAGACATTATGCATAAACTTCTTTTAAAATTACCTGGACCATTAGGTATAGAAATACAAGAAACAGGTAAGAAGTTTATAGAAACAGGTGGCAACCAACAGACTAATAACATTGTTACACTTTGTTATTTTATAATGCAACATTTAAAGAAAAAGTGTAATGAAGTTTACATACTGAGACAAATGAAGCCTAATTATAATTTTCGTGGAAAAATCTACACAACCCAACAATATGGAAAGACTAGTGAGTGTTCTTGCTCAAGACCTAGAAAGCCTCATAAGGCCCAATACCTTAGAAAAACTATAGAAAGGCCCAATATACCTAGATCTCGTAAAAAGAAAATTTTTATTAGAAGATCTAAAGCCAGAAAGCCTTTCTTAGACAAAAATAGACATGTTAGGAGGCATAATCCTTCTAGACAATACAAAGACACTATCACTTGTTATGCTTGCGGACAAATAGGACACATGGCAATAAGTTGCCCTAATAAACATAACTTGATTAAAAGATAAGAGTTGTTGATGGGCTTGAAATAACAGTTCAATTTGCAAAATATGGGCCAAATGCCGAGAAGATGTAAGCTATGAGTTGCTGCATATAGATTTTCATCTATTTATTTATTTTTCATTTAAAACAGTTGAATATCCCTTGTGATGCACTCACATAATTTACTATAACATTACATTTCATTTTTATTTTGGCAGTGTTAGGAAAATTCCTGTCATCTTTGTTTTACCTGTTGATCTTTTGTTGGGGTCTTTATTTTATGAATTTATTGACCATATTATTTCTAAAATTTTTTATCTCAGTCATAAGGGATGGATAATTGAACCTGTATCTAAATCAAGAAACAAGTCAAGAAGTCGCAGTCCTCAAAGAAGGTATTTGTTCTTTTGTATTTCTTTACTGTTGCTTTTACTCCCAGCCTAAGAGTTGGTTTTATTGACATCTAAGTTGCTTGAATAAGCTTACAATGATCCTAGAATTTACATTCTTCCCTTATCATGGCATCAATAGTATTTCCAATTTCTTTTTGGGAATAAATAAGTTGCAAGATAGTTTTCTAAGCTATTAGATATGTGGCTAAGGTTAAGTTGGGAATTGTCATGCTTGTAGTAAATCATTTCATTTTCTTTATAGGTATCCATCATTATAATGCTCCTGTTTGGATAAACTTGCAACCTTTCCTCAGGAAGTGGAATCTGTATGTGATTGTTATTTTCTACTTCTCCCTGCTGCTGATCTAGTTTTTATAGATACTAGCCTAACAAAATTAAAATTTATTGAGTTCTTATTTTACTTTATTTTTTTATTTGAGTTTCTTTTTGCAGTTTGCTTGGATGGAAGTCCTCCAGCCTACAGATACTAACCTGACATTACTGGAGCCTTGGTGTGCAGAATGGCTTCAAACATTTCAAAGTCATAAGAGCCTCTGTTTCTCATGTATGTAAAGTTTTCATTTCAGTGTTCTACTTATAGTTCTTTGAGTTGATACATCTTGTGATACATACATCATGTATGAAAGATTGACTTGAAAATGAGATGGATCATTCTCCTATAGTTTTGTTTCAAAGGATCCAATTTAAATAAATGTTTGGCTGAAGTTGCGGTAGTTGCTAGATCGAAAATGAAACGATTAATACATGGTATAGGTAGTCTGTGTTACTTATGTTGTAGTATATTATTTCAATTAATTATTAGTTTGAAATCAATATACTTAAGAACAATGAAATTATAAAGCCATCATTTTCATAGATTAGATGACAACGAGTAGATTCAAGGCTGGAAACTAGCTAAAATAAAAATTTATTTCCAATCCAATGAGCATAATTAATTTTAGACACAAGAAAAATTAAATAGAGAAGTACAGTTTGCAGAATAATATATATACTAGTTACTATCAAAATGAAGAACTTATAGTTCGACAAAGGAGAACTTAACAACTTAACTAATAAAACAACTATATAGAAAAATAAAACCTGTGAACCTACTTTTCAGTTTTTTTGGCTCTTGAGCAGCTATTGGTGGTATGTTCCATTTCACAATATTGTTTGTCATGTTTAGCAGTTAATATTTGTCAATTATCTTAGTATCCACAGCTTTGGGTTATTTTCTTAAGTAAAAAAGTGCATGCTAAGGTTCCACTCTTTTATATGTTTGCTGAGCATTAGTTTTGGCATATGCTGATTATACTTTGTTATGGGAGCATGCATGACACAACAATTGATCTTTGACACTTAGAAAATGAGGCTTTTATCTAGCTTTTCTTATGTGGGAGTTATAGTGGAATATCAAGGTATTGATTTGCTTTTAATACATGATTTTATAGATAAAGGAAAGTAATGGCCATTTACTTGAAAGAGCAAGATATTTAATTCTACACTTATTTATGGAAACTGGGAATTATGAGGGATTGAAGACAAGGCGAAATTTAGGTGCTAAAAATGCAGTATCCTCACTTGGGGATTCAACAACCAGCTATTGATCAGTCTAATACTGCTACTGATGGATCTAGACATGATGATGTTGCCCATTCAGCTGCACAAGATGATCATCCATATAATGATTCTCCATCTGCTCATGGTGGTGGTTCTGCTTCTACTTTTTAGTGATATTAGCAGCACTATATGTTTGATCATTATTTTATTTAAATGATACTGTTGACACTAATTAGTACGATAATATTACTATTTTATTGTTTCATGAAAGATTGTTTGACGATAATATTAGGTAATGTTTCAAATAATTTTCTCTATATATGTTTATTTTGGAACATATTTTTATTTGGAATAAATATATATTTATATGTGAGATCCTTTTTATGTACATAATTAAAATAAATAAATAGTGATCATTGTATACAAGATTAAAATTATAAAATACAGCAAAAAAATTCAATTATTCAATAATTTAGCGACATATTTGCGACAGAAAATTTTGTCGCTGATGTGTAATAGATATAATTTAAGAAATAATTGCGACAATATTAGCGATAAAAAATATAGTCGCTAAATATTATTATCATTATTCAGTGACTAATTAGGAATATAAATTAGCGACAAAAAAAAATTAGCGACGAAAGTTTTCATCGCTAAATTAGCAACTGAATTTGAATTTTGTCGCTAATATATTGGCGACTGGCCTATTAGCGACTGTTCGTCGCAGCATTGCTAATTTAAATTAGCGACGAAATTCAGCTAATTAGCGACGGAATGTTTCGTCGCTAATTAGCAGTTTTTTTAGTGTATGGTTAATAAGCTAATTGGCTAGCTAAGATGACCCATTTAATTAGATTTGAACATATTTGATATAATGTGAGCTTGACTGTGGTCAACAACCCACACTATAAAGAACTCTAGTTCTCATCAAATTAATGGAAGGCTTATATATACCTTAGTATTTGTGTGAGGGTTTTAGTTAATTAAGTCTCATCATACATAGTTGTCATACATTGGTATGCATCCTATATCTATCACATAAATATAAGCATACAAATATGGTATAGTTATAGACTTTACTACATTGATTTCCCCGAGCCAAAAGGGAAATCAAAAGGTCATACCTAGGTAGTATGCATGATTCAAACAAGTAAAAATAATTACATTATCTTCAATCTTGTTGGATCTCCATCCGGCCCATCTTGCTCCTTGATAGTGGTCTTCATCTTTATCTTTAATTCTAATCTAAGTAATCTAATTACATATTACAATTTGAAAAAGAAATACAAACCAAAAACAAGTGGCCGGGATATGAAAGTCCTCATTGGGCCAAAACATGCATAATGCTCAAACACATTAAGCCTTGTCCATAACTATCCATCATGCCAATCATACACCCTTAAATGCATTTCTAATGCATAAAGTAATGGATTACTAACTTTTTTTCAACTCTTAAAACTTGCTTTTGAGTTATTTTAATAATGTGATCAAATTAGAAAACTTTTTTCATTTTGGAAACTTCCATTTTAGGAAACCCTTTTGCAAGCATGTGTTCTTGCCATAATAATCAATCCAATTGATTATTAATTAATTATTAATTGATTATTTAATTAATTAATTATATTAAATAATTAAAAGAATCAATTTTGGGCTTTAGATAAAGGGTAGGCTGAAACCCACCAAACTAAACCCTAAATGTGTTCACACACAAACTAGTTTTGTGTCTATTGGACCATTTAGGCCTTTTGGAATGAGCCAAGCCCACTCCAGCCATTAAAACTCATTAATAAACTTAATTATATTTTATTATATTTGATTTAAATCAGCTCCTTGGGCCCACCAAGTCATTCACTAATTTAAATCAAGTCCATAAATATAAGTAAGTCCATTAAGTGATTTTAATGAAATAAAATTAATCCAATTAATTCAAGGCCCATTTTAATTAATAAAAATAATTAAAAACACATTAATATATTAGATTTAGAAGATTAAAAATTGTTATAAACAACAACCCACCAAGAACACACGAAGAACACCATTTTATCAAATTTTTCGACTAAACTAGTTTTCATGCAAAACTTATTCAATTTTAATTTTGTTTGATCCTATGGCATAATAGCACATATTAAACACATAAATTATAATCAAAATGATCTTAGAGTGGATCAATAAAATTTTAATTTAGAACATCCCCTAAACATCATTGAAAAATAAAAGTCATTCACGCCAAAACCATGATTCCTTTCTCAAAAGAATCATTTTTATTTTTCGTTATAATTATTTGATCACATATATCCAAAAATCAATATTTCTCATTCATGAACAATCAAATATGATATTTTAAAGTTCATGAAACAAATAACTCAAAAATAGAACTTATTCCACAGAAAAATATAGAATTGTAGAATCATGGCAAAACCGGGGCTCTGATACCATGTTGGGAATTATCGATTACATGCATCTCATACATAAGATGAATTTAAAATTTTTAACCAATAAATTTGATCTTTCCATGAATTTACAATATACATATTAATGAGAATAAGAAAAATCACCTTTGATTTTTTCTAAAAAGTTGATTTTCCTTCTCATCGGGTTGTCGCAAATCACAGTGTCCAAAATTGAACACCTCTAATGACTAATCCACACAAGAGAAGGATAGAATAAACCAATAATTGGGAGAAACAAAGGCTGGCTGAAAAACCCTAGATGTTAGCTAGGGAAAGTGGCGGCTAGGGCTTTTTGAGTGAGAGAAAAACTTTTCTCTTAATTGTTCACACTTAACCCTAATACACCATCACTTGGATTTTTATAGTTAGGTTAAAAATCCAATTTCATAATGGTATTGAAATCTTTAAAATTGCTGGAGAATTATTAATTGGGCTTCTGGAACTATTTATAATTATTTGGGCTCAATTGAATCTAATTTAAGCCCATTCACAAAAGACTATGCACAAAACCCACAAACTATGCCCTTTGTACATATACTTGAATTTAATTACCCAAATGAATTCTAAATGCAACTAAATTAAATATGTAGGCTCAATAACAGTTATGAAATATAATTAATTTATTTTAGTCCAAGATTTAGGCCTTTAAGGCCTTCTGTTTGTAGTTGGCGTGTGGCCCTTCCTTTAGAGGGTTTCTGCACCAACTTCACTTCTTTAGGACTTTACAATTCTTCCTCCAATGGATATATTAATTATTATATCAGCCCTATAACACTTATATTCCAATCATAATTAATTATGAAATATATTATTTTAATTAGGTCCATTTTACAGAATATTTCTAAAAAGTTTTGTAAACAATTTTACTTGATCATAATTAATTAAACTCTTTAATTAATTATTCTCTTATTCATTTCTATATCCCCATAATAATATCAAATATAATTATCCTTATCATTTTACCATTTTATCCTTTTCTCTATATGTGTGTGACCTATTAGGTTCCTGTCTATATTGGTAGTATAATATGTAATTGTGAGTTCTATTCAAAACTCACATGATTTAAAATCCTTTAAATAATTTTATCAATCCCTATTGATATTTATGATACACTATTATGAAAATCATGAGTGGCCTCTAGCTAGACAACATGACTACCCAAATTTCATGAAAGTCAAGTGATTTGACTATACCCTTCCATAGAATAGTTACCGTGCAATTACTCCTTTCACCACTCTTATCTCAATCAGATTCTGAGTATGGATTTCTATCAACTCATATAAATCTAATTATGTATGTTTTATTAATTTAACCATTGTTTTCAAAATGCCCTTTAAGGATCTCTATCCATCTTGGCATATTACTTTGGCCAGAGATTCTCTAAATAAGGCAATTATAGAATCATGCGAGATAACTTTCCTTAGTAAATCTGGGATGGTGAATCCTTTGTCAATCACTAAACAATCTTCAAGTAGGTTATGATATGCCCAATCTCGTAACTATGTTCACTCCCAGTTGGAAGTAATTAGTTATGGAGTCAAAATATACCACTTGCTACTTAAGATAACTTTGGTGATCTCAAGTCTAAGGATACTTGCACAACCACTATGAAGAGATTCCTCACTGGGACAGATTTAATATCCATGTGAGGATTCTCTTTGCAGGTCTCCAGTGAACTTGTTCTTCTAACAAGCATGCACATGTTAGCTTTGATTATCTTTCGTAATCATAGTTTTGAGAACCACTGCTTAAACCATTCAAAAAACATAACATGTGTTAGTCTATCCAAATTAACAATGTCCTATCTTGTTAATTCTATTACTAGGGATATTTAGATATTAACACATTTGCATGCAATAGACACCTCATATCGTGAACAATTTCATGATTGCCTTTGCACTGTGTTTATAATATCAAGGACTTTATTTATTAATTTAAGATTTATAAACTCGTGTATTTAAATAGAGCATTAATAAACAAATAATGCCTTTTATTAAAAATATAAATTCATACATATGAAATTCATCCTTTTTACATAGGCTCTAAGGCATACTCTCTAACAGGTAAAGGGTACGATGATGGTGATAGTGATGAATGGCTAAGCTTTTAGGAATTGAGATAAATTTCATAATGCATTCAATTATTCTAAACATGATACCCATTAGTAAGTTTGAAGACTCTCCTAAGAATGTTTTATTTATGAAGTGAAGAATATAATAAACTCATATGTTATCTTGTGTGATTGGGAAAGTTTTATACATATATGTGATGAATCATGGAAAGAGGATTATCTTTATATATAGAGAGAGAGAGTTTTGTTCCCCACTAAGCTTTATAACTTAGCACGGGTTTGTTTATCCGTGTAGGTTTCAAGATAAGCTTTAGAGGATCGGGCAAGATGTAGTTGCCTTGAGGAATTTAGGATACCTGAAGGCCATTTATGTTATGATTATTTATCGATAAGCTTGATTATTTTATTGTGGAATGTAATAATAGCTTGTCTTATTATTATTAGCTTTGCCTAGTCTTTAATAGTTTTATGATGATGATAATGATTGATGATTATCCATGGTTAAGGAATTAGGGTGTTACAGTTAGTGGTATCAGAGCCCAGGTTTAGTCTTTTCTAGGCAATAAGGAATTAAGAAGTTCTTGAAGGATTAAGGATTAAGATGATGTTGGTTTAGACCATGGTGTTATTATTATCATTGGTGTACATTTTGATGATTATGTTAGGTGTTTGACTTATGATTGAGATATATTGGACCAATAGCAAGATTTTGGCAGAGATTGTGAGATGATATTTGAGATATTATCAATGTCTCTCGCCTCTAGGTATTGGAAGTGCTTAAATGTTTTATGATTGAGGAATAACATAAGATTGATTATAAGATGTTTGAGGAAAAGTTTATTTGATAAGAAGAGAATTTCAGTTTGCCATTGCTAAGCATGCAAGATGTTAAGGTTATTAAGATACTCAGGATAAGAAATACAACGAGCATAAGAGTATCTAGGAATCGGAGATAGATACATATGATTATAGATGATGATATTTGTATGCATGTAAAAAATGTTTATGGTTACAGTTGCTTATAGCTAAAGCACAACTAAGAATTTCTAGCAATAAGGATAAAGATTGCCAATTTTGAATTTCGAGGATGAAATTCTTTTAAGGGGGGAGAGAATTGTGAGGACTAAATCATGGCCCTAACAGGATTATAGCTAATTAATCAGGATTAAAGTTTAATAAGGAAAAATTTTGATTATTTGGTAGTATTGAAGTTAAGTCACATTAAGGGTATATTGGTAATTAAGCACGTGTATTGGAGTGTAGCTAAAATAGTAAGGAAGGATGCAATTGAATTAAATAAAAAATTTGGGATTAAATGTTAAGAAAATGAGTTTTTAGGGGTTAAAAGCTATAAGGACATTTTGGGAATTTCTCCTTGTGAGATATTTATCCCATTCAAGCATTTGGGGATTGGAGGATCGGCATTTGGGAGAGTTCTCTCTCTCTCTCTCTCTGGTTACGGGTTGAAGAAGATCAACCTAGGATTTTGGTGTTTCAACTATATGAAGGTAATGTTTTCCTCTCATGGATCTCTTCTTTATGTTTGATTTAATGGAACTAAGGATGTATAGAGAGATGATATATCATGTATGTTATCTCCATGTACAAGAAGAAATAGGGAATCAAAAGTAAAAGGGATGGATCAAGTAATGTGGGGGAGGCTTCAATGTCAGGTACAGGAAAATTGTTTAGGAGGGGTTATTGTACATGTTTTCTTTCATTTGCTCTATGTGTTTCCTTAGTGGAGATTAAAGATTCAAAATGGTAAATAAGATTAGTTTTAATGATTGAAAACTTATATGAACATTTAAGGAAGTTGGGATATGAGATCTAGGGTTTAAACTCATGCTCTACTTAAATTGGGGTTCCTGGGTTTTTTATCATTCCCTTACACAATGCCACGTGTGTGTTTCTTCTTGGAAACACACGACCACATGTGTTTCTTCTTGGAAGCAAACGGCCATGTGTGTGTTTCTTCTTGAAAACACACAACCACATGTGTGTCTCTTTTTAGTTATCTTTCAAAGCACACGGCCATGCATGATTTAATTATGGGAATGCATGGCCACGTGATGTCTCTCTTCTCCTCTATACGTGGCCACGTATGGTTTTCTTCATCACTATGCACGGCCACTTGGGTATTTCTTCTTCTCTATGTGTGGCCATGTGTGGTTTTCTTCTTCACCATGCACGGCCATGTATGCTTGTCCCCTTTCAAAACACAACCACTCATCATTTTCTTTATGAAAACACACGACCATTCACTCTTTCTTTTCAGAATACATGACCCCTTATGTACTTCACTCCTTAAAGGCATGCCCAAGCATGTTTTCTCCCCTCTACAGTATATTCTCACCTTAAGATTTAAGCCATGTAATTAGATATGGAGCACCGTATTATGAGGTCCATAAAATTGTTAAGAGAGCAAGAGTTGAGGAGAATTGGTTAGTAATAAGTAAAATTGAGGATAAATGTCTATTAAGTGAAGTTTTGTATGTTACCTGATTAGAGTAATATATTATAAAGGTCTCTTTAATGCTAAAGTCTACAAAGATACATTTTAGAAAGGCATGATAATAACATGAATTATTATGAAGATAAAAAGACATCAATGCTATAATAAGAGGAAGAAAAATGAATTAAGCTATAAGTCATCCAAAGACACCTGTGAGGTGCATAAAGTATGATCACTTAATGGAAGGAACCTTCACAAGTTTAATGATAATCATTCACATTGAGTTAAGTGATGATGGTTCACTTGAACTCTAAATTAGAGGGGCTTGTGCATGGCAATGTTAATAGGAATTATGTTACAAAAAGACATGTTGAAGCTTAATGAGCATCGAATTGAGAATAACATGAGGAAATATAGTAACTTAAATGATATGTTATACCATGTTTCTTATAAAATCAAAATAAGGTATGCACTAGGTCAAGGAATGGTTCAATCCAAAATACTATGATTTAACCTAGTGGTAATAAAAGAATAGTCGTAAGGTTGCATGTCCGAGTTAAAAGAAGTGGTCATCACATTTTATGTTAAATTTGAAATCATAGAAGCTTGGTTATACTTCAAGTCACACGAGGAGTTAAGGATTAGCTGTAAGGTGTAATATCCTGCTCACCTATTTTCTCATGCCTATAATACATTATGATTAGCACAAGAGCATCCATAGTGTATTGGCGACTAAGATGAAATGACCTCACACCACTTACCTAAGCATAAAATGTTATAAGATGAAAAATACAAGTAAGATGATTGAAGTATATAAAGTGTATAACTTGTTGTTTCTACTATGTGAATCATTAAAGTAAACTCAAGGGAGTAAATGTGGCATTAACCTTAAGCTATAAGAGCACCTACTTATTTTATTATATGGATCATAAATGCTTGAGTGTTGCTATATATATATACATAAATGTGTTTATGTATTGATGTGAATAAGTGTAAGAATAGGGAAACTATTCATAGCGAGCAGCAACGAGGTATGTCATCAAGAACTCTCTATGAGTTATATAAGTACTATATATTGTATAATTGATATGAGTAGCTTAATTTAATATATGAACAAGTATGAGTAAAGGAAGTATGTATTTTCATGATTTTAACTACATATATATGTATAAGCGTATGTGGACATGCACAACGCTAGTTATGAAAGATTTCATGCAATTATTAATTTCATAAACCTGAAACCATCACGATATGAATGAAAGAAGGTGATGCACTATATGATCATATGATAGCCTCCATATGTATTGAAGCTTAGAGCTCAAGGTTTGAAGCATGATGAGAATAACGTGCACTCTTACATGAATGAAGGCATTAAGTAAACATGGTGTATTAAGTAAAGAAAAGTATGTTGAACCAAAACTGATGTATTATTTGATGAAATGAATGATATGCATTCTTATATGAAAAATAGCTTTAAGCCAAATAATGTGCTAAGTAAAGAAGAATATGTTAATCAAAGATGTCTTAAAAGTTATGCCTGCAGGTTTTAGTTCAGTTATGGATTAGATAGGAATGCCTAGAGGGATACAGTCGCAGCAGCCATAGTTGACCCCGTTTGGGTCTTATTCCTTAATGGAACCATCGTTTGATCTCGTTTGGGTCCATAGTTTGTTCCTTGCTGGAACCATTGCTCGACCCCATTTGGGTCTATTGTTTGTTCCTTGCTAGAACCATTGGTTGACCCCGTTTGGGTCCATTATTTGATAACTTCAGATATCCATAGTTTGATACCCTCGGGTATCCATTGCTCTCGTTATCTACCTTTTGAACTAGTACTTAGGCAGGCTATTAAAGATGATAAATTATACCCAAGATAAAGTAAAACATGCATGGATTGCTCTATTTTATGTGATGTAAGTATGAGGAATGACCTATTGAATGATTGTCTTAAATTTTTTTGACTATAAACTGTCTTATGAAATGAAATGTTGTGCTTTGTGATACATGGTTGAAATGTCTCATTTCAATTAATGAAGATTCCTGTATGAGTATCAATATGAGATGGTTCCACCAATGGGATTCAACATAGATTATATGAACCCTAAAGCATACACTATTGTGCTAGAAGTTATACGAAATATAACATGTGCATTATGTTTCATGTACTTTGTTTATAAAATGTATACATGTGACATTGAGACTTTGTCTTATAATCTTGATATGTAATGCTTGTTCTTTATGATCACCTGTTACCCTGTCAATCTATTTATTTATATATAAATGTTTACACATAGGTAGACATAATGATAACATTCATTTAACCAAGTGCAATGCAAGACATGAAATGATACTTGTAAAAGAATCAGGTTACCATGCTAAGATAATAGGAAGGATGTAAAGTTGTGAATCTCATATGAAAATTGTCTGATATATGTGAAGTAATTATGCCTGCCAAGACTAATTGTAGATGCTATATGACTTAAGTATGCCTTTATATTATGAATTCATGTCTACTACCTATCTTAGGTGACAATGTGATTTAAAGTACTAAGTGGAGATCTTATGCCATTAATAACTATGATGTCTAGCCTATTGATTAAAAAGGATTATAAGATGCACGATTTATACTAAGTTAAGGAAGGTAAAGGGTACGATGATGGTGATAGTGATGAATGGCTAAGCTTTTAGGAAGTGAGATAAATTTCATAACGCATTCAATTATTCTAAACATGATACCCATTAGTAAATTTGAAGACTCTCCTAAGAATTTTTTATTTATGAAGTGAAGAATATAATAAACTCATATGTTATCCTGTGTGATTGTGAAATTTTTATACATGTACATGATGAATCGTGGAAAGAGGATTATCTTTATATATATATAGAGAGAGAGAGAGTTTTGTTTCCCACTAAGCTTTATAGCTTAGCACGGTTTTGTTTATCCATGTATGCTTCAAGATAAGCTTCAAAGGATAGGGCAAGATGCAGTTGCCTTGAGGAATTTAGGATACCTGAAGGCCATTTATGTTATGATTATTTATTGATAAGCTTGATTATTTTATTGTGGAATGTAATAATGACCCGTCTTATTATTATTATTATTGCCTAGTCTTTAATAGGTTTATGATGATGATGATGATTGATGATTATCCATGGTTAAGGAATTAGGGTGTTACATGCTACCTACAAATGTTCAGATCCTCATCTGCCTCCTACACATAAAGCATCCTATACCCGATTAAGTTGCATCTTATGATGTGCATATCCAGCATAATCTCAAAGCTTATAACTATGTTGTCCTTAGCTTACGGTCCAATCTCTAAATCAAAAGCTTCAAATGATATTAAAAGTCAAATAACAATGCCACCGATGACCACTACTATGCTTGGCAACTGAGCTATCATGCTAATGTTATATAAAATATCATGGCTGATGTTAAGGCACTGCCTAGCAATTATAGGCTATAAAATCCAAATGTCCATGACATTAAGGGACCCCTAGCTTCCTAATTGTCCTATTTATGAACATGATAAGGCCCTTTGTAGGTACCTCAGGACCTATGAAAATAGCATGGTGGCTTTCACCACTGAAGGATCATAGGGAGTGCTCAGCCTGACAATGGTGGCCAATTAATCTGGTATAGCATTTCTTTTGGTAATGGCAATATCGTCGCCTATATTCAAATGGAAAACTTCAACAACCTATACCCATGATAAACTGAAGGGGATGTTGAAAACCCAAAATGTAATGACCCCTGCCTCTATATTAGGACACTAGTATTCTTGGTAGTGAAATGTGACTTAGAAATATCTAACTACCCAGGATATATGGCAAAAGCGGGTGTATAAAAATCAAACTAGCAGGCTCATCCAAGAACCTCACACTCTTCCCCTAAGATCCCTATGGTCTTGAGGAAGTACTGGCTCATAATCTATTAGGCTAAATATGCATGCAACTAAGAGCCTGAACTCGGTCAACTTGCTCCCATTTTATCTAAGCTGGTGCTTGAACAACTGGCTAGGCCTATGGCTATATACAACAAGTCATCTTACATCTTTAATGGCAAATTGACTTTTAGTGGATGAAACTCAATAAAATTGGTGTCTAAATGTACATGCTTTGATCCCGCTAACGATGGATAAAATGGCTTAAGAAATCAATCTTAAACGAAGAAGGTATAGCCAAAAAAATTGATCTAAAAGTCTGTGAGTCATGTTCCAGAAGAGAGAGAAAAATAAAAGGAGAAAGAAAAAGATGATATACACTTAAATGCAATTTATTAAGTCATGGCTCAAGGGCGTGACTCGCTCTGTAAGTCATGGCCTTGTACCGTGACCCATAAGCAAAATGGTGCTAAATTGAATAAAAAGGGAAAGTCCCCCCCCCCCCCCATCCGGCTTTGAGCCATAACTCACACAAAGAATATCAAGGAGCAACGGACAGGCATGTAATGCTACAAACACCTTCAAGTAAATACTATTCATTTAGTAAAAATTTCAAAAGCATAACAACTTATAAATCATGCTACCCCAAACTTGTAAATTGGTAAAACAACACTCCCAAAAGACAACCTCCATCTCCAATACTCCAATAGAAATCACAACACTTCTAATGTCCCTCATCAAACATTCATTTATAAAGTTCATATTCAATAACTATAATAACATATATATATATATATATATATATATATATATATATATATATATACACACACATACATACATATCATATGTTCAATAAAGTTTAGTATGCATTACACATTACATATCCATTACTAATAAGCTAACACATAATACATATGAATTAATACGTCTAAAAAGGATCTTCAAATACCTATCCTTGCATGCAGTCAAATAAACCATACATTAAGAAAAAATATTACCTATTGGTGGATATAACTACACAAAATTTCATCTATACAAACTATATTTTACTAAATTACCATTTTGCCTTTATTTATTAATTTCAACCATTTAATTATAATTTATTCCCTTAATGCCTTAAATTTTCCATTTAGTCCTTCTATTACACATTTTCTCCTATTTCTTTCACATAATTCTTACTTAAGTGGAAAAATACACTTTAGTCCCTAAACTTTCCTTTTTGCATATCTAAACCTTATTTTTCTCTAATTTTGGTTTTTCTTTGCTTCTTTTAATCTTTATTCCATCTTAACCTTAAAATTTAAATTTTGGCCTTTATACTTACCCCTTTAGTAGTATATTATGGTTTGGTCACTGAAACTTTTCCTTACTTACTATTTTACCCCTTTTTATCCAGTTGATCATTTTAATCCTTTCAACCATATTTGTTATGCCAATTTATGGTTTTCCCCTTTTTTCCATAATTATATTTTTATCCTTTTCAAATAAATTAGTAATATTTTTTAATTATTTTATGATGTGTTTGACATCTTTTCATGTCAAAATTCCTATTCGATCCCTATTTTCTTATTGGAATAAAATTCTAGCCCTAGTTGTGTGTAGTGAAAATCCTCAAACCTGATATATGGGTTGAGGATTTTAATGATACTATATGGAATGGAAAGGCCACATGGCATGACCTAACTACTTCAGAATATATTGAGGGGTCACTTGGGATCATCAGCTTCTCAATTATAATCTAATGTGTGTTGAGGGATCACTTAGGATGATCAACTCATCAACTATGAACCTAATCTGAATTAAGGGATAACTTGGGGTGATCAACTCCTCAAATGCAAATCTAATATATGCATTACTACAAATTAAGTTGTTATTTTACTGTGGCGGTTATTTTACGGCTAACCATTATATCCAAAAATCCTGGATTTCCCATTGTATACTAATGGCAATTTTTTTTACTTTATCTCATACATTTATAAATTTTCAACGCATTTCACATTATGCCCACTTTCTTATTTACTCATTTGTCATCCATTCATATTCACCATGTATGAATTTGTCATATTCATAAATATTAACATCCAAACTTGATAATAATATACCATGTTCAACATGTGTACCATTCGTCCATGTGAAGTCCATGTGTATTCAACATGATTTTTCATACATTATCATGTCTCTTATGTTTCTATTATCATTTTTAAACTTTTTTTAATTATATATACTCAAATTACAGTAATATTCACTTTGCACATAAATGAACACCACTTACATTATATTATATCTAAGTCAAATCTTGAGTTCTAATCAAAAATACTATGTTTATTCATCATTATATTACTCATTCTATGCCAAATATTCAATTTATTATCAAATTATCACATGGTGTGTCTAGGTTTACCATTTGACCTCACTATATTTTTTCTCATTACAATTATTTTCTTCATCAATTATTTTTCTTTTCATGATATTTCATCATTTTAGCATGTTGTCTTGAATGATTTCATAAATCTATCTAAATTTTCATAGTTACACAATGTAAATTTAGGCAAAGAAAATAAATGAAATTAAGTGTAGGATGGTATCCTTAGCTTTTCCCCTTTTGTTTTTCTTTTCAGTATGTGTTCTTCTTAATTAGAGCAACTTTCTTTCACCAGAAATTTCCAATTTTCAAGCTCTATTTTGCTCCAATTTGATTTCTATGATTAAAAGGATGTCTTTTAGTTTATGCAGATAAAATTAAAGCTTAACATTTGGTGGGAATTGGAAGAAGTATGAAAAAAATGGTAAAGAACACAAAAGAGCATGGTTCAGATTTCATGAAGAAGAAGTGGGAGATTTCCACATTTATAGGGAGATTTGGAGATATTTCTCCACTTTTCTATTTTGTCCTTTAGTGTATAAATGGATGGCCAAGATTTGACCATTTATTATTTGATCTAATGGCTTATTTTTAAGTCACTTGTCATTGTCATGTTAATTCCCACACTCTTTCAAGCCTAATTTAATATTTCATTTAATTTTGGCTCAATTTCTTATGACATTTATGCCTTTAAACAAATCAAAAATGACCTTTAACCCCACTAAATAAATAAACCTCCATTTTCACCATTTTTCAAGAAATGATGTTTCCCTCATTAGAATATTCTAAAATTTTGCCTCATATGCAAAAACATATGCAATAAATTGTTTTTAAAATTTCAAGTCATTTTGATATCGCTATAATAAACTTCTAGTTCCAGAAGTAAAATCAACTGGATTGAAACCTAAAAATTTGAAACTGTCAGAAAAATTAGTTTTCACTTCTAATAACTTATTTAGGTTATTTCTAATAAGTCTATGCAATCGGCAAAATGTTTTGAGATCTATAGAATATTTTAGAACCTGGTCAAACTTATGTTCAACCTTATATTGATATCGAGAAATTTCTTGACTGTCTATTTTAGGGACCTATTTGAGCTTAAATTATTCAGAAATTAAACTACTAGACTTCATTTAATACATATTTTCTCATTTAATGGTTAAGTATAAACTTTTCAATACGTCACCCACCCCAAAATTTACATGTGTTGCACACGTTTAACATTTAAGCACTTACAAAATTCACTATACTATGCTAATGTAACCACACTAAATACCATATCTAGTAGTATTTTTCGTAATCTAGATTATACTAGTCATGTTAGATGAAATTTATACCATTGCATTATTTCTTATATTATTATCTACATTTTATTATTTTATTTATTATTATACAAAATATGATATTAACATTATTATTTACTCCTTGAATTGCATGGTGCTTTTGATCCACTGTGCAACTCTTTTAGAGTTTTCTTGCAAAACTCAAGGGATTTTTAAAATATATCAAAAGAATGCATGTCCTATTCAAAATGCATCATCTAAGTGGATTAAGAGTGAGTCACTATCTAAGGGTGTGACTCAAATGAGTTAAGAGAATGACTCAACCTTGGCTTATAAATCCCCCTCCAACCTTCTCATTTGGCATGCAGTGCTTCTTTAAATGGCCTTATTTCCCAAGTAAATGCCTTATACTTTTTTTTTCCTTTTCTTCGTCATTATTAATTTCATTAATTATTAGTTTATTATTATTTATTATTTAATTTTGCCCTTATTTTTTTCCTCTTTTTTTTACACACTTTACTTATTTTTCATTTAATTATTTTTTTAATGCTTCCATGCTACTATGATATTATATTATATTATATTATATTATTATTTTTGTATCTTTTTATTTTTTTATTTTTTATTTTTTTATTTTTTATTTTACCTTATATATTTATATATTTTATTGTGTAATTCTCATTATTATTTTACTACTATATGTTATTTTTAATTTTACCCACTATGACTAATTATCATTTTACACACCTTAGCTGTTGTAAAAGTTCTTATTATTTATTATATGTATCTTTTTCCTTTCTAATTTTTTTACAGATTCCATTAATCTATATGGCCATTTCTTTCCTTGCAAAGCTACATAGACTACTCGATGCCCCTAGAACTTGGAAATATTATATCTTAGCCCCGTATTCTGGCATAAGATTCTTTAGAAGAGCCCAACTTGACAAGAATCTTCTATTAATGGTTACTCAATACTGGGTTCCCATATTTAATGTTTTTAGATTTACCCATCAGAAATTAGATCCTTTAGTTGAAGAGTTCATGAGAATTATTGATGTTGATTTTGCTCCTAGAATCCTATCATGTGTTCTGAGTTATGTACTAGATTACCCAAGAGATACAACTTAAGTTTTAGAAATTCTCCCGTCTACAATTATAAGATTAATGCCTTGGAATGGACCCATTCTTCTAGAGCCACTGCTTAATGCTCTAAATGACTTCTTTAACATACCCACCTTCCATGTTGGTGTTATTTTGCTTATTTATCTTACTCTGTATTTAACAATGAACTTAGGGGAAACAACTAGTGACTATCAATTACTCAACATTATCAAAGGCATATACAATGGCTTTACTCTTTTTCCTTTGATACTGGCAAGCACTGTCCTCTATCTAGACATTGTCTATACTAAACCCTGTTGCCTCCCTTTCTGGGAGTTCCTTATTACTTTAGGTAATAGTCATTATTTTAAAAGGTAGTGCACCCCATGTGGGTTTTCACACTAGCTTTTCTTAGCAGGAAATGCATCATTTCAAATTTGCATGAAACCCTGTGCCTTAGTTTTGCCTAAATGGAACCAGCCTATTCTAGTAACTTTTATTTTTTCATTTTTTCGATTTTTTAATTTTCATTTTTCCGATTTTTTCATTTTTCATTTTTAGATCTGGCTACAAGAGAAACTTGAATTACTGGAAAAACCTCCTTCCAAAGTGATTATCATATATTCTTTAAGGCACCACCTTCTTAGAAGATGACTTTATGACTTCAATTCTTCTTATAAAGGTATTATGTGTCTAATATCAATAGCTAATAAAAATATCAATTTCATGGCTGATACCTCACTATATAACTTAGGATGGGCATTCTAGATGCGTGCCACTATATGGCTTGGATAATGCCAATTTTTGCATTGTTTCCCATTGCGTTTGACAATTTAAGGAACGATAGGACATCGCGAGGTGGCCACTATCATTTTAAGGAGGAATCTTGTCCATCTCATTTATCTTTTGTTATCAACTTCTTTGGACTCAATTGTATGCAAAAGTTGATACTCTAGGATTGACCAACTATGATTTTGCCACTTTTGCCACATATAAGAGATGGGTTAAAAGCCCTACAGTTGACAATAAGGTAAATTAGTTAAAATAATGTTCTGGCAAAAGCAATAGAGGATGATCCATGTATTTTTTAAATGTAACGTAAAACAATATACTACATGTAACACCCTTCTCGGAACAGTCTTTTTCGAAGCGAAACTTAGCCGAAACCGGTACGGATTTTTTTTTTCTACCGAACAATTCGAAACATTTAAAATACTTTTTCATTAATTCCAGAATCAAACAGCAATTAAAACCAGCATCATATCGAAACTTATACTGTCCATACATCCAAGACAAATAACCATACATTCTAAAAACAGTTCGAGATTTCACCTTAATAGTCTAAGTATATATATGCCAAAAGCTTATTCTAACGAATACAAAAATCTTCTCTTCCAATCTGGTCCTTCAATGTACTATGCTCTCGCAACACTTCAGAATCTGCATGCAGTAAACACTACGTGCTGAGCATTAAATATGCCCAGTGGTGACTACTAATCCAAGAATTTCCCAAGAATAAGCGTAATTTCGTTAATTTATGCTTCTACTATTCTTATTACATTAGGCATTTTCTTTTATTTCCGTCATTACTAATCTTGTTGTTATTTCATATTCTGATAACTATTAGTCCTTGGTTTTTTTTTAAACTTTCAATTTTACTTTGCAGAATCTTCTTTAGGTGGATCAATATCGGATTTACCTTTATTTTTACGTTAATGTGCACTATAAATTTTACTTGTAGTAATACTGTTACTTATTTTCTAGTCATATCAATTTAATTACCATATTATTTAACGATGTGAATTGGTACTCGTGTCTTTACTAGTACCAAAGTAAATTACTTAAATTCTTGGTGTACGGTTCAATCGTGTGATCTGTACTCTAATTATACTTCTTGTTGTCATTCTTTTATTTTTTGCTTTGACTTTTAACTAATAAATACATTACTAATTAAAAGCTTTTAAGCTTTATTGCAAAGCGATATAGGTATTTCGGGATACTTTGCAGTCAATTTCTCTTTCTTTCACATACCTATATATATTATTTTCATTCAAATAATTATTAAGACGTTTGTTTTTTTATTTCTTTTCATCGGTCAATTATTGTGTCTTTCTATTGTGTTACTTTTCGAAAAACTTTTCTTTCAGAAAAATGTTACGTAACTAACACATTTGCTTCATGTCAAAATCATCACTTTTTAACTCTAAACAGTAAATTAATATTGTTTTTCGGACTCATCATTATTTTTACAGTAATAATTAGAATAAGAAATACCACTTAATCAAATTATCTTTTTTTTTTTTTACGTAAAACAACATATATTTTAAAATCCTTATAAAAGCTTTCTTTTCTTTTGCTGACTAATTACACTTTTCAGAAATCTTTACAGATTTATTTTAACTTTGTATTTTCTTTCAAACGAATCATTAAACAGTACTTATTCATTTATTTCGATGTGCCCCTAGTACAATATAACAGGTTTCTCATAAAGGATACTCGGGACTGGACCCGAAGGTCCCACTAAACAGATAGAGAAATTATCTCGAAAGATCAAGTCTCACAGAGCAGAAACAGAAATAGATACACTTTCACTTTCACTGAAGCTATGGAGATCAATGATCCCACCCATAGCTAAGCAAGTCACCATGACTTGCACCGCGGTACAGCGATGTCCCTATGGCTAGCCAATTATATCCAAAACAAGAATCATAATACCTGTCTATCGCTAAGGACAAACATAATCAACTACCTTTGTAAACGTTTTTGAACATTTAAAACTCTTTAATTTCTTTCTTTTATCCCTTTGTACATTATATCCTGATTAAATACACTCTTTTAGTACTTTTGGCTTTTCAGTAACTTTTGTCTTTTCTTTCATTTTATCTTTTCAAGTCACTATTATGAATTATTCTTTAATAATTCACTCAAACACTTGGACTTTTTAATCTTTTATACCAATTATGAATTATGACACTTTAATTCACAATTCTCTTTTATTCTTTTTGTATAATTCTTTACGAATCATTTTCGATACCTTTAAGCTTGATATTCTTACAATTTTTCCTTTTTCAGTCCCATTTTTCAATTATTCGATATGCTGGCTTTTATTTCGTTGACGAATTATTTTTATACTCATTTACTCTTTTAATACTTTTTATTGACTAATTTATTTTGATAAATTAGTCACATCTTTATCTTGTTACTTTTTTCTCAATTAAAAGTTCTATTAATATAATTTATTATTTCTTAACTCAAAAATACATAATTTAACTTTTTCTATCGATTTATTCATTTCAAATTCATAATTACGATTTTACCATTATAATCATTTATTTTCATGTTTATTCTATAATTTCTTCCTTTATTCATCTTTTATTATTTATTTTACCATTTCTGGTAAAATTTCATTTTAGTCGTTATCTCATGGAAACTTTATCTTTTACTATAGATAATTTTCCGAAATTACCATTTTACCCTTGGTACACATTTCTTACTTATTTTCATGCATTAATTACCTACTTTGGCAAAATTACCATTTTGCCCCAAACTTTTCATTTTCTTTCATTTAAGTCCTTTTTGTATTAAAAATTCATTTTATCTTTCTTTTATTTACGTATTAATTCTTTTCCATCATTTTCATTTATTTATGAATTATTTTCCAATAATTCATTATTCTTCTTATTCTTACGACCTAAAAATTATTTCGAAGAATTCGATGGTTGACTTTTTATTCGTTATCATTGACATTAATTTATTTTCACATTAATTCATCACTTTTGTCATTTTTATACAATTATGCCTTAAAAATTCAATTATTTTTATTATACATATACACATAAAAATTCCAATAAAATTCTAATAAATTCAATAAATTCCCATAAAATTTATTTAGGCATTATTTATTGGTTACTATCATTTTTCATCAAAATAATAATTTAATTCACAATTAATCACAATTTTCATTCAATACATACACTATACATAACCTTTAAAATTTCCAAATAATTTCTAATTATTCTCTAAAAATTTATAGACATCAATTATCAAGTCTATTATTAATTTAAGCTACCATACATTATTTTCATGCATTTTTTTCTTACTATTTCTTCTCACTAAAATTCGGCCACCATTCTTTTTCTACCTTAAAATTTTTCTTTCTTTCATTTTCACTTTCCATTCATCATTTCTCTAGTCTAATTACAATAACCCCATCACAATTACATCAATTAATAATATTGCACATTTTTATCTTAGTTATATAACCAAGAAAAATTCATATTAAATGGGAAATTAAGGGATTTGGTAGTTACTTACCTCTTTCCATGCTTTAGCTTCCTAAGGCTTCCTTTTCCATGCCTTACACCAAAGAAGTCCATCATTCACCTAAAGGACCAATGGTGGCCGAATTCCTCATCAAGGAAAACACCAAGATTTCAATCTTTTTAGCTCAATTAACCCATAAAAATGGATTCTAGGCACTTAAAACTACTTATAGGTACCTTCAAACAAATTTAAAACCTTAAAAATCTCTTACCTCAATTTGACCCCTAAGCCTTTCCCTCTTGATTTTTCTTGCTTCCCTCCTTCAAATCAAAAGCTTGAGGATTGATTAATTATCTAGAGGGATGGAACTACAACTCCTAAGTTTGAAGTTATGAGAAATCTTGAGTAAATAAGAAGCAAGAGAGAGAGAAGAGAAGGAGAGGCCATTTTGGCCAAAGAAGAAGAAGAAGATGGTGATCAATTTTTCTGGAGTTTTCTCTAGATTTTCAGCCCTTAAATACTACTCTAATGGGCCAAAATTTGGGCTTTATGAATGGGCTTTGCCCACTTAAACTCTAAGGCCCATTTAGGCCTTTTTAAAGCCCAATCAAATTTCTCTCTCTTTCTCACTTCAAATCACTTCAATTTTGATTCCATCATTCTTAAAACATCAAAAATAGTTAGGACATAAATTTTTGGCTCAATCGGAGTCCGTTATCGGTCCGATTCAAATTTATCAATCCGATTCGACAACTACCGGTGTCACCAAAAAATTCTATTCTCATCACCAAAATATTCTACATGAAAATTCATGTGGGCATGCAAAATCTGGCAATATTCAGAGATCATTTGCTATTTTTAATTATTTAAGCAAAATGAAGTCCCCTTCCCTACAGGGAAAAATGACTCGCTACCTTTTTCGTATTTTTGACTTTTGGAGGTCTATTTGACCTCAAATTCACTTCAAATTTCAATCTTAGACTCACCATAACTATTTCTTCCAATGGGCCAATAAAATATTTTTGACTTTCGGGTGTCCTTTCGGGCCCGAGAAATACTATTCACTATCGGAAAGTACTATTCACGGCTGATCCTATGTTGAGGCCATTACAATTCTCCCCTACTAAAAGAAATTTCGTCCTCGAAATTTACTTACAACACAAAGTAGAGGATACCATATAATTATATTGTCAAACTTCTTTCACATTCAATAGTTCCAAAAGATTTTTGCCAAGGGAACCCATTTACATTTAAAACTAACAAATCTTTATCAGTTCCTCTTTTCTAAACATATCATCCTGAATGTAGATTCCTTTCATATCTTGAATCAAATTAAGGCTTATTAATCCGTTTACACTCCATTAAGTTCAGTATAAAAGATTCAACCTTTTCATTCTGATATCGTCTTTACAAGAATCAGCTCTTACAATAGATAACCATTATTCATTGTCTCATGTACTTTACCATATTCCTTCTTTTAATAGCGGAATTAGCCCTTCGAACTCATCATTAGTCAAGGGCGAATCTCTAAAACCACGCTAAGATTATCACCAGTCTTCCTCTTTTGACACTTAACAAATTCGTTGACAGATTGTTTAATCACATTATTCCACTTCTAAATAAATACCGTTACAAGTCAGAGCAATTCTCAAATAAGTCTAATGCTCTGCATCCATATATCAACATATTTAACATTTACTTACATCTGTCACATTCCACTTCCAATATGGCTTCCAGAATTAGGCTTTTAATCCTGACACACCTGATGTTGTCAGGCATTACTATCTCGATGAACTTTAGTAAGAATCCTTCAATTACTATCAATGACTGTTACCTAAACATTCTTTTTCAGAATTATTGTCCTTACCTGTTGTACAAAATCAGTTTCACTTATTTTCCAGTTAAACACGCCCCATCTGGAGCCAAACTTAAACTGGCTCTCACAGCTAGAAAACCAAGAACATTATCATTAACCATTTCTACTTATCCTTTCCATCGATTCATCAATAGGGTCGGTATGCTAACAAATTTACTGACATGACCAATATCTCACAATGGCCACACCCAAATTGAAAAACAATCTCAAGCACACTATTTCTTACCTCATTTTTAGGTTGTCCTTATGCTCATCATATCTCCTGTCAGTTTCATCCTATCAAGTGGGGCCTAAACATACAGTATAATGCATATCAGATGCTGTCAAACAATATGAAATGTCATGCAATGAATGTATAATGTCATGTATGCATATAGAATACTGTCAAGTATCCTCATATAATGCAGAGATCATAGCCCATCCCAGAGCTATGAGAAATACAATAAAATCCCCACTCCTATAAGGAAGTCACCGACAGATATTTAGAGCATCTTAAACAACCTTAACTTATAACAATTTTACTCACTAACATTCTTAAACCAAAGCAATCCAGTCAAGTATCTCCTTATCCTTATAATTTATCTGTACTCACAATACAATTCCTTTTTATTTCTATCACACTCTTTATTTTGTGCTTCCTTTAACTGTTTCTCATCCATAAAGATACTTAAACTCTCACATTTTCACTTAATGTCAGTCAACTTTTCTTTCTCCTGCTTGACTCTCATAACGTCTCAAGCAGCAATACTTCCATTCCCATTCACTACCATTTTTACCGTGCTGAAACCATTCTTTCACAGTTATCAAGCTCAGTCAAAAGTCAACTCGTCCACCTTAATACAGATAGGGGAGCAAGTACCCTTCAGATTATTTAACACTTATCCACTTACAATTGGCATGTATATACAGACAAACCTATCACTTAATCTTATCCCACTCCGATCTTAGAACCGCTTAAACATTTGCTCTGATACCACAAAATGTAAAACCCTTCTCGGAACAGTCTTTTTCGAAGCGAAACTTAGCCGAAACCGGTACTGATTTTTTTTTTCTACCGACCAATTCGAAACATTTAAAATACTTTTTCATTAATTCCAGAATCAAATAGCAATTAAAACCAACATCATATCGTATATTGTCCATACATCCAAGACAAATAACCATACATTCTAAAAATAGTTCGAGATTTTACCTTAATAGTCTAAGTATATATATGCCAAAAGCTTATTCTAACGAATACAAAAATCTTCTCTTCCGATCTGGTCCTTTAATGTACTATGCTCCCGCAACGCTTCAGAATCTGCACGCAGTAAACACTACGTGCTGAGCATTAAATATGCCCAGTGGTGACTACTAATCCAAGAATTTCCCAAGAATAAGCGTAATTTCGTTAATTTATGCTTCTACTATTCTTATTACATTAGGCATTTTCTTTTATTTCCGTCATTACTAATCTTGTTGTTATTTCATATTCTGATAACTATTAGTCCTTGATTTTTTTTAAACTTTCAATTTTACTTTGCAGAATCTTCTTTAGGTGGATCAATATCGGATTTACCTTTATTTTTACGTTAATGTGCACTATAACTTTTACTTGTAGTAATACTGTTACTTATTTTCTAGTCATATCAATTTAATTACCATATTATTTAACGATGTGAATTGGTACTCGTGTCTTTACTAGTACCAAAGTAAATTACTTAAATTCTTGGTGTACGGTTCAATCGTGTGATCTGTACTCTAATTATACTTCTTGTTGTCATTCTTTAATTTTTTGCTTTGACTTTTAACTAATAAATACATTACTAATTAAAAGCTTTTAAGCTTTATTGCAAAGCGATATAGGTATTTCGCTATACTTTGCAGTCAATTTCTCTTTCTTTCACATACCTATATATATTATTTTCATTCAAATACTTATTAAGACGTATGTTTTTTTTTTATTTCTTTTCATCGGTCAATTATTGTGTCTTTCTATTGTGTTACTTTTCGAAAAACTTTTCTTTCAAAAAAATATTACGTAACTAACACATTTGCTTCATGTCAAAATCATCACTTTTTAACTCTAAACAGTAAATTAATATTGTTTTCCGGACTCATCATTATTTTTACAGTAATAATTAGAATAAGAAATACCACTTAATCAAATTATCTTTTTTTTTTTACGTAAAACAACATATATTTTAAAATCCTTATAAAAGCTTTCTTTTCTTTTGCTGACTAATTACACTTTTCAGAAATCTTTACAGATTTATTTTAACTTTGTATTTTCTTTCAAACGAATCATTAAACAGTACTTATTCATTCATTTCAATGTGCCCCTAGTACAATATAACAGGTTTCTCATAAAGGATACTCGGGACTGGACCCGAAGGTCCCACTAAACAGATAGAGAAATGATCTCGAAAGATCAAGTCTCACAGAGCAGAAACAGAAACAGACACACTTTCACTTTCACTGAAGCTATGGAGATCAACGATCCCACGCATAGCTAAGCAAGTCGCCATGACTTGAATCGCGGTACAGAGATGTCCCTATGGCTAGCCAATTATATCCAAAATAAGAATTATAATACCTGTCTATCGCTAAGGGCAAACATAATCAACTACCTTTGTAAACGTTTTTGAACATTTAAAACTCTTTAATTTCTTTCTTTTATCCCTTTGTACATTATATCCTGATTAAATACACTCTTTTAGTACTTTTGGCTTTTCAGTAACTTTTGTCTTTTCTTTCATTTTATCTTTTCAAGTCACTATTGTGAATTATTCTTTAATAATTCACTCAAACACTTGGACTTTTTAATCTTTTATACCAATTATGAATTATGACACTTTAATTCACAATTCTCTTTTGTTCTTTTTGTATAATTCTTTACGAATCATTTTTGATACCTTTAGGCTTGATATTCTTACAATTTTTCCTTTTTCAGTCCCATTTTTCAATTATTCGATATGCTGGCTTTTATTTCGTTGGCGAATTATTTTTATACTCATTTACTCTTTTAATACTTTTTATTGACTAATTTATTTTGATAAATTAGTCACATCTTTATCTTGTTACTTTTTTCTCAATTAAAGGTTCTATTAATATAATTTATTATTTCTTAACTCAAAAATACATAATTTAACTTTTTCTATCGATTTATTCATTTCAAATTCATAATTACGATTTTGCCATTATAATCATTTATTTTCATGTTTATTCTATAATTTCTTCCTTTATTCATCTTTTATTATTTATTTTACCATTTTTGGTAAAATTTCATTTTAGTCGTTATCTCATGGAAACTTTATCTTTTACTATAGATAATTCTCCGAAATTACCATTTTACCCTTGGTACACATTTCTTACTTATTTTCATGCGTTAATTACCTACTTTGGCAAAATTACCATTTTGCCCCAAACTTTTCATTTTCTTTCATTTAAGTCCTTTTTGTATTAAAAATTCATTTTATTTTTCTTTTATTTACGTATTAATTCTTTTCCATCATTTTCATTTATTTATGAATTATTTTCCAATAATTCATTATTCTTCTTATTTTTACGACCTAAAAATTATTTCGAAGAATTCGATGGTTGACTTTTTATTCCTTATCATTGACATTAATTTATTTTCACATTAATTCATCACTTTTGTCATTTTTATACAATTATGCCTTAAAAATTCAATTATTTTCATTATACATATACACATAAAAATTCCAATAAAATTCTAATAAATTCAATAAATTCCCAAAAAATTTATTTAGGCATTATTTATTGGTTACTATCATTTTTCATCAAAATAATCATTTAATTCACAATTAATCACAATTTTCATTCAATACATACACTATACATAACCTTTAAAATTTTCAAATAATTTCTAATTATTCTCTAAAAATTTATAGACATCAATTATCAATTCTATTATTAATTTTAGCTACCGTACATTATTTTCATGTATTTTTTTCTTACTATTTATTTTCACTAAAATTTGGCCACCATTCTTTTTCTACCTTAAAATTTTTCTTTCTTTCATTTTCACTTTCCATTCATCATTTCTCTAGTCTAATTACAATAACCCCATCACAATTACATCAATTAACAATATTGCATATTTTTATCTTAGTTACATAACCAAGAAAAATTCATATTAAATGGAAAATTAAGGGATTTGGTAGTCACTTACCTCTTTCCATGCTTTAGCTTCCTAAGGCTTCCTTTTTCATGCCTTACACCAAAGAAGTCCATCATTCACCTAAAGGACCAATGGTGGCCGAATTCCTCATCAAGGAAAACACCAAGATTTCAATCTTTTTAGCTCAATTAACCCACAAAAATGAATTCTAGGCACTTAAAACTACTTATAGGTACCTTCAAACAAATTTAAAACCTTAAAAATCTCTTACCTCAATTTGACCCCTAAGCCTTTTCCTCTTGATTTTTCTTGCTTCCCTCCTTCAAATCAAAAGCTTGAGGATTGATTAATTATCTACAGGGATGGAACTACAACTCCTAAGTTGGAAGTTATGTGAAATCTTGAGTAAATAAGAAGCAAGAGAGAGAGAAGAGAAGGAGAGGCCATTTCGGCCAAAGAAGAAGAAGAAGATGGTGATCAATTTTTCTGGAGTTTTCTCTAGATTTCCAGCACTTAAATACTACTCTAATGGGCCAAAATTTGGGCTTTGCCTGCTTAAACTCTAAAGCCCATTTAGTCCTTTTTAAAACCCAATCAAATTTCTCTCTCTTTCTCACTTCAAATCACTTCAATTTTGATTCCATCATTCTTAAAACATCAAAAATAGTTAGGACATAAATTTTTGGCTCAATCGGAGTTCGTTATCGGTCCGATTCAAACTTATCGGTCCGATTCGGTAACTACCGGTGTCACCAAAAAATTCTATTCTCATCACCGAAATATTCTACATGAAAATTCATGTAGGCACGCAAACTCTGGCAATATTCGAAGATCGTTTGCTATTTTTAATTATTTAAACAAAATCAAGTCCCCTTCCCTACCAGGAAAAATGACTCGCTACCTTTTTCGTATTTTTGACTTTTGGAGGCCTATTTGACCTCAAATTCACTTTAAATTTCAATTCTAGACTCACCATAACTATTCCTTTCCAATGGTCCAATAAAATATTTTTGACTTTCGGGTGTCCTTTCAGATCCAGAAAACACTATTCACTACCGAAAAGTACTATTCACGGCTGACCCGGTGTTGAGGCCATTACACTACTTTTTATATCAACCTAGATAACTCAATGTATGTAAAATGAACTACTATTGTTTAAATTAATGTACGAGTTTGCACTAAATATGTAAATATTTTAACATAATTGCACTGCACATGATTACTATTTAACATCAAGTTCAAAAGTATGAAACTTTATTCAATTTGTAGATAAACCTTGAAACCATCTTTGCCCTATTATCAATCAACCCGCTCGGGTTTTCTTGATTGAACATTTTCACTTTGCCTCTAATCTTTACCTAAGATGTCTTTTTTCGATTTTCACGTTAGTGAGTCACCCAATTTTAGCAAAGCCAACATTTTTTGATTTTTGACCTTCAAGACTATATTCTCTTCTTTTTATTTTTTATTTTTTTATTTTTTTAAATCTAGCCATGAAACCTTTTTAGCTTGTCAATATTGACTAACTTTTTGAATTTATTCATATCACCGTCACTTAGTATCGTAAATCTCTTAAATAACCGCTTTTTTAACATAAATGGACCTTTCCATGTTGGTCTAAACTTACCTCTAATATCTAAAATGTTTGACCTTATCTGCTTGAAAACCAGATCTCCATCTTTCAAAGGATGCTTTCTAACCTTCTTTCTATAGGATCGACCCAACATCTTTTGGTAAATCTGATTGTGATAATGGGCTTACATCTTGTCCCTATCTCACATGTTAAGCTAAAGAAATCTTTGCCTAATCCATTCTACTTTCACTAACTTAGACTTTAAAACCACCCCTGATGACTGGTGCATAATTTCAACTGGTAACACAGCTTTCATCCTATATACTAACAAATATAAAGTGGCTCATGTTGAGGTCTTGGCTATAGTTCAGTATCCCTATAATACGAAAGGCAACTTGTCAACCCAATTTTTATAAGTTCTAACAATTTTGGCCATAATTCTTTTAACATTTTTTTGGCTATGTAGACTGCTCTATTCACTTAAGGATGATAAGGTAAGGATTCATGGTGATGAACTACACATTTTCTGAGTAGCCATTTAGTTTCCCCTTGAAAGTGGGACCCACTATTTGAAATTATATGATGTAGAAGCTCGTATCAACATATCAATTTTTTCTTAATGAACTTGACCATTTCTCTCACATACAGATTTCTAAAAAAACTCTGCTTCTATCCATTTTTAGAAGTACTCAATAGCTACCACATTAAATCTGTGTTTGTTTTATGTTGAAGGTTGGATCATCCCCATAATATCAATACCCCAAGCAATAAATAGCTAAGGCAAGGTGAGATTACATAGTTCTAATACTAGCATATGTCTCCAACTTGTGTATTGATGGCATAAGTAACATTCCTCCATATATCTTGAACAATTTGTATCTATAGTGAGGTAGAAAAACACTTGGCGCATAATCTTTTTGGCTAAAGCCAGCCTATTCATTTGAGCACCACAAACTCCAGCAAACACCACTTTCATGACTCCTTTGGCTTTTTCTCATCCGAAATCTTAACTGTAAGCTATCTAGTTATCCCTTGTAGAGCACTCCTTCTATATTGATGAACTGAGCAAACAGCTTACGCAACATCTTTTGATCTTTTTTGGTAGCATCCTCTAGAAACATCGACTTCTTAAGGTAATTCTTAATGTTAAAACACTAAGGTTTCCTATCATTTTCCTCAATATCAATTACTTTCTTAGCTTTAAAACATGGTTTATCATAACAAAAAATAAGTACGGGCTTCAAGATCACACATTATGGGTTATCCCATATTAATACCAAAGTTGCCAAAGTATTGGCCTATTGATTCTCATCCCGAGGCATATACCCAAAGTTACAAATTTCAAATTGATCACTTAAGACCTTTAAACACTTTATGTAAGGCAACAACCATTCTTCTTTCACATCCCATTCATCCCTTACTTGGTAAATCACTAAAGATAATGGTTGTAAACTTCTACAGTCTTTACCCTCAGGGCTAATAAAGCTTCTAGCACAATAATACATTCTTTATTATTTGTAGCTTTATATTTAAGTTTCTTGGCCAAAGGTAACTTTTCTCCCTCTAAGGTCACCAGGATCACTCCTACTCCACAACCTTTACTATTCATAGCTTCATAAAAGTACATTTGCCATTCGTGAATTACAATAGTTACAATGTTCTCATTAAGAAACTCATAGGTTATTTCTTCTTCCTCTAACAGCTGATCAACTAGGAATTCTACTATATCTCTTCCTTTGATGGTTTTCCTATTAATATATTCGTTATCAAACTCTTGTAAGAGGATTAACCAATTACCCATTTTTCCCAACAATGAAGGCATTTCCTGTAAGTACTTGAAAAGATTATATTTGGCCACTACTTACACTTTGTATGAATGGAAGCACTTTTATAGCTTTTTAAAAGCCCAAATGAATACCAAACAAATCTTTTATACCTTCACATATTTAACTTCATATGGTAGAAATTTTTTATTGAGATAGTACACAACATATTCGATTCTAAAATCATTCTCTTACACCATCATTTCTCCTAGTGAGCTATTTTCTATGGCTAGATATAAAATCAAGGGTTTCCTAACTTGTGGTGATCTCAACACTATTGGATGTATAAGATTTCCCTAATTGTATCAAAAGCTACTTGGTAATTATCATTTCAAACTACTGGTTGATCTTTCTGAAATAATTTGAAAATAGGCTTATAGATCGAGATCAACTTGGCTATAAACCAACTAATGCACTGGAGAATACCAATAAACTCTCTAACTTCTTTTTTATGGCACAAGCAGCACTTTTATAGCCTTTATTTTATCAATATCTGCTTCCATTCCTCTTTAACTCAAAATAAGTGCCAGAAGCTTCCCTAAAGTTACTCCAAACACACATTTCTTTGGGTTCTGATGGAGATAATAGCTATCAATCCTCAGAAAAAAAATTTCCAACGCCTCAAAATGACACTTCTGTCTTGCTGATTTAATCATCATATCATTAACGTATACCTTCACTTCCCTATCAATTAAATCATATAGGATCTTTGTAGCCATCCTTTGGAAAGCAATGCCTACATTAATTACTCTGAATGACATGACCCAACAAGCACACTTGCCCTACTTAATGATGAATCTTGTCTTGATTTTGTCAATAATCTTATTCAAAATCTACTTATATCCAGTATATCCATCCAAAAAATTATAAATTGCTCATATAGCTGCACTGTCAACTAGAACATCTATGTGAGGTAGCGAAAAATTATCTTTTGAGGCCTTGTTTAGAAACCTATAATCTATATAGACTCTAACTCTTCCATCTTTCTTAGCCATGAGAACTACATTTGCTAACTATATGGTGTATTGGACTTCTACCAGGAATTTAGCCTCTATCTATTTCTTTACCTTTTATTTAACCTTTTCTATCCATTCCAGCCCAAGCATTTTAAGTTTTTACTTGATAGGTTTATATCTAGGATAAGTGGTAATAACATGTCTGGCTACTTCCTTATTCTTTACATTTAGCAAAGCCTCCCTATCTATGTAGCACCCTTATCCTATAATCTATACATATCACTTTATCCATCTCATTACACATGTTTTACTATGCAACATAAACATATACCAACTATATAGAGAACTGATATTCATACTTAATCCATAAGAGTGCTAAACTATTAAGACTTTACAATATACATTAGAGTCTTTTTACAAAATATAACAATTGATTAACATCTTACAAAACAATTGTACTTTACAAGATTTCCAACACAACATAAAACCCTCAAAATACAAAAAGGAACAAAAAAGAAGACTATATACTTTATAATCTTCAAAGACTTATGTTGGCCAACCTGCTACAGATATCAGTCCTACGAGAAAGTCCTAGCCTTGCAACCTACATGGATGAAACACCCATGCTAAGCTGTAAAGCTTAGTGGGGAACTAAATCATGATAAACGACCACTCACAGTGATCGTCAACAAGCACACAACATACCTCAAATATAACAATGATTTATTTCAAGAAATGAAAGAAATTGAACATTTACATTCACTTATATAAATTATAAAGTTCAATGGTAAGAATATGTATTTACGTTTCAATCACCATATATGATTATACAAGTTCCACCATCCTTTGGACTTCAATTGAACTATTTATAATATGATTATTTTATTAATCAATGCTTAATCATAGAAGTATAGTTATCTATTATTAATTTCATAAACAATCTTCACAAGTATTGAAATTATCTTACTTCTATTCTTGTATGTCTAGGATATACACACATTAGAATTATATAACAAAACAACACTTCCAATTACCATGAGATTATTAAATTACTATAGGCTTACTTCATATTCCATAAGTTATTCATGTTATAACATATTAGATATATCATAAAAATAAGCCTATCAACCAAACATAACACTTATATATTATTACCATTAATAAAAAATACATGTTAAAGAATGTGTACATGCAACAATGTGAACACATATAATAAAGCCTTATTAAACTTTTCTTAATCTTTGATAATAAAGTGTGCACTTTTCTAAGGAGGTGGATATCAGGTTATACGATAGTACCCGAAGGTATAAAATTGTTGATTATAACAGTGGCACCCTGAGGTGCAAATAAGATACCCGAAGGTATTAAACAATGATCCCTTGTAGGGATAAAACTGCCTATACACTTAAATAGTTCATTTGTATGAATTTTCTGAGTTCCTTAACAATAGAATCCAGCCACGACTCCTTCTAATGAATCGTAGATAATTGAATCTAGTTTACCCAAATTTTTGAATCACCTCAATCCTAGGTCTACAAATCTAGATATGGACAAAACAAGCAGCTTGGTTCACAAAAACCACACCAAGTTTTTCCTCAACATTCAAAACCATTATTTTTTTCCTATTTAATCTCTCAATAACCCTAAGCAAACTAATAAATTACCATTAAAATTAAGTAATCCAAGCATAAAAATTTATATCCACACATGCATGAAGAATAAGTTTCCAAACCTGATCATGCAACTCAAATCTTCTCTTCTACTCTTGTAATCTTCTTCTTCTTCTTAATGATTTACACCTCTTTGTTCTTGAATGACCAAAATGCAATGGAATTTCATCAAGAATACTTAGAGAGATTGTATAATAATGAAATAAATGAGAGAAATTCTGAATTTTCTCAAGCAATATACGCCCCTCTCTCTATCCACTTTAATCTCTTTCTTTCTTTCAACCAAATTCAACTTTTATAATAGAATGCAAATTCCCTTTTTGGTCCTTCAAAATCTTGCAGGTCACACTAAGTTTCCTCCTTTATTTGCATGTTACACAATGTTCCACTTATTTTTTTCTTTTCTTAAATCAACCTCTCCTATATTTCCCTTTTCATTAATTTACCCTTCAAGTTTCATATTAACAAATTGACCCCTAAACTAATACTTTATATTTCAATTAAACCCTTGAATATTATTAAACCAACAATAATAATTTAATTATACCCTTATAAAATTCATACCATATAATTCACACATTTATCACATAATTAATGATAACTTAGTAACATTTTTGCTCCAATCAATATCTTAACTCTTAATAATTCATCTAATAATGCTCAATTAGACTTTAATAACTTGTAATTGCCCTTGAATTCTACTAGGGTCTATTTTGGGTCCTAAAAATCTACCTTTGCAATGGCTTCTACAACATCCTTATCTAATCTAGGCACTGGAACTTTAAATCCAAACTTCTCTTTTCATTTGACCCTAGAGGATAACATCTTTGGCATTATGATCTCCTCAGAGATATCATTATCCCATTTAGATAACGTGATCATGATTTTTTCATCCTAAACTCCCTTAGCAGGTTTGATGGTTTCATTAACCCAACCTTCATTTAATATATCAAAACTAGGAATACCCTTCCTTTCAATTAGCACAGGTTTAATCACAACATAGCATTGTGATTCTATAGATATCGATACAAAGCTATCCAAGATATACGGGATTGTCTTCTTAGAATTAGGTTTGTTATAACTTAATTCCTATCGACCCATTTACCCTGTTGTGGTGATTGCTTTAGAAGGGCCCTATAAATCCTTACTAAGCCCAACTCCTGGCAAGAAAATTATATTCTTCATCATATTCACCACTTGATGAGTTTATTCTCATTCACCCATATCATCAGCACTAATGGCAGTTATATGAAACCTACTAAATGGTTGGTTTGCTATACCCAAAACAGAAACTTGATTTTCCCTAGTAGCCTTTATAGTAATCATTTTACCTTCATGTGGAATCTTAATCATTTGGTGAAGAATGGATGGGACTCCTCCTAGTTTTTAAAACCAAGGTGTCCCCGATAGCATAAAAAAGTTAGATGATATTGGCAATAGCATAAATTCTACCTTTGTGTCAACTAGCCCTATCTTAACACCATCCTTGAAAGTTCCTGCTACTTGTTTTTGAAAATTATCATAAGGTATGACTATCGAATCAAACTTGCTCAATATAGATTCATTCAACCAAAAAGCTGGGACTGTTATAAGTGGGTATACATTAATAAACGATATCCATAATCATCACACAGGTTATATGTTTACCATTATCATGCACCTTTATATACAAGGGGTAGTTATGCTTTCTGCCTTCAATGGGTAAATCCCTATTAGTGTACACAATGTTCTCTCCTACATTTCCCCTAACCAAATCTAGTTAACAATGAGGGAAAAATAATGGTAGACATAGTAGACTTACACAAAGCCTCTACCACTTTCTATATATAAAAGGGCGACTACATAAACAAATCCTAGATAGAAATATGAGTAGGAGTTTTCTTTAACTGTTTAGAATTTGGTCTTATACTTGCTCTCTTTCTTTAGGTAAAGGCAGAGGATCCTATTTTCTCTCCATTTCTGGCACTACTATTCCATTTCTTCTTTGTTGTCAGAAACCAACAGATCTATGGGGTGTTCTTTAGCATCTTTCTCATTCTCACTAGGCAATTCCAAATCATTAATCATGCCTACTGATGGCTTATCTCTTTTTTTCGATGATGTTTTCAGAGTTGTCAAAATATTCATGCCTTATCCTTCTTCATCAACATTTTACTGTGTAAAATGGGTAATGGCCAAACATTCATTGCCATACAAGTCACATAGCACATACCATTTTGGTAAACTTTAACCAATCATTAACACTAGTGGTGGCATAGCATTGTAATTTCCCTCATTTTCTCTCTTCTTCGAGATGGAGATCTACTTACTATCGATCAGATCCTGAATCCTATCTCTCAGAGTTTGACAATGATTTATAAGGTTCCGTATATGTTGGTGATAAGCACAATATTGATCAGCTTAATGATTAGGTTGACCCTTACTTTGAGTGATAATAGTTGTAATTTTCCTTCTTTTATCAAGTGGTAAAGCACCTATGACAAGGATCTACCCAGGTTTGAATAGTATATATGAGTTATCTAAGTAACAGATACCTCAGTTATTTTTCCAATAGCAGTTGTAACACTAGCTTTACCGGTCATACCTTCATATCCTCATCGACTAGTGTTGAAACTTTCACTATCTATAGAGCTCAATTTATTTGCCAAGTATTCACCCTCAACTTCTATGGTGATATCTTTTAAAGACTCCTAATCCATTTTCCCTTTCATCTTTAAACCATCTATCATATGGAGGTTAGCATTTCTAATAAAAAGCTTAATATGATTAGCTGTATCAAGCTTCCTTTTCATCTCCATCATCCTATTCCTCCACTTTATCAAATACTTAAAGAAGGATGTATCCTACTTCTATTGTAACAACTCCAAATCTTTTAGGATGACTTCCATTCTAGTGCTACATTTATACTACCTCATAAATTATTTCATTAATCTATCGCAATCTTTCTTGGTACATCTGTCTAGACTGTAATACTTATCAATGGCAGGGCCTGTCAGACTAACATTAAAAGACTTAACCTTTTGCCTTTTTATAAGAATAATGCCCTTTTATAACCAAAGTGTATTGTTTTGTAAGGGTAGAAGGATCAAAAGTGTCATCAAACTTAGATAACCCAGGCACATCATCACTTTTTAGGTCTTTATCTTCTGGACTAAACCTTTTGCTAGCTAAAAATACAAAACCATCACTTTTATCTTTTCCTTCAATTTTTTAGGGCCTGATCCTCTATTTTGGATGACTTACTCCATGGAACTTATGTCATTGCTGGTTCTTCTTCCTCCTTAGGAATGAAATCTTCATCAAGAGCAACACCCTTGCCTTTTCGTTGTTCAATAAGTAAAACTCTCTGCCCATCACCCCTCAATTAAGCCACTAGAGAAAGCCTTATAATAGTTATTACAGTTGAAGTGCCCCTAATAACAATAGGTTCTTCATGTGTGGTGGTAAGTGTTAAAGGTTATTGGCTAGCAGGCTATACTAAAAAGTCAATCATTTCGACCTTTATAGCCCTCATCCTTTTTTTAAATTCATTAAACCTTATGTCTAACTCTTGATGTTCAGAGGCTCCTATCTATGTTGGATATACCATTACTACACTTTTAAAGCTAATCCAAAGATGTTTGCCAAGCCTAAATCAGTTTTTGATGTTGATTCCAATTATTCTGATAAAGGCTTCCTAACAAAAAGCCCATTCAAACCCCTAAACCACTTGGATGACTTAATGATGGCTTCAGTGATCTAAAATAATTCTCTAACAAGGCTTGGGTATTCCAACTCAACTAAATGGTCTACTTTCTTTGAGTACATTTTGAGCAATGTTATTATTAATTCACCTAAGGAAAATTCATAAAGGAACTCAAGCTCAAAACTCAACCAATAAGCACTCATCTTTTGAGATACCAAAACTCATATTACAAAGATTCTATTGAGATGGCAGGTTGAACCCCTAAACCATTTATATGGTTTTGTAATAACTTAAAAGGAATGCATGATTGTGCATGTAGTGCAAGACCATATTGTGCATGCAAACTAGAAAAAAATCATCCAACTTTATTACCTCCCACATAAGTGGTTGTATAGTCTCTTTCCAAGGTAGGGTTAACTCATGGGTTAATAGGGAATATACTGAACATGAATGGTGCACGATAAAAAGTTAATGGCATAACCTTTTTGCATTTAAAGAGCCAACAAATGCATTTTTGATCACTATGTATTTAAATAATTCAAACAAATTAACATAAACCTATCAAGGCATAATAGCCTTTGATCAGTATATACCTCAATTTATTAGAATTTAAATAAATATAGAGGGATTGAAATAGCAAGCACAATATTATGGTTCATATTGCCTAAGAAAAGCATCTATTGTCATTATATGAGGTATTGGTCTGGTGGCACAATATTAGGGCTACCTAAGTATAGTCCTTGCCAATAGTTCTAACTCATAATGAGTGTAATGACTAATTAGGTCACCATTTGACATACCAAATGGTACGAGGCTTGGGTAAGTGATTATCCCCTAACGCTTCCCTACATTGAGTGAACATAGGGTTATGCTTTGAGATCACACCATTGGTCAAATGGAAATGCCTTAATACAACCTATTTTTGAAGAAGGTTGGAATTAACCAAGTTACTTTCAGAGTAAAATCTTGTGATCCCTAGTAGACTCACCATTGTGATGTGCGTCAAACCCCATAAGGCATTCGGTTCATTCTCACCACTATGACATGCACCAAACCCTACAAGGCATCCAGTTTATTCTTAAAAACCCATTTTTAAAGCTCAAGAATGAATTAAAGTTCATTTAAATCTTGAAGGTTGGTTGCTTCGTAACAGATAAGATTTTGTTCCCATATATTGTTGGCGACCAACCGCTGAGGGCATTTGTTGGGCACCCAAGGTAGGTATCAAGGAGTCACAACCCAATAAAATATTAGGAAAGTGAATTCTAATCTCGTAAAGCCGAAACTAGTGATAGTTTGGACTGCACTTCTATTTATAACTTGGTTATTGCTTATATAAACAAGGGTTTATGGTTAATTATCCCAACCTCTTCTCGAGCATTTCTAAGGTAAAAAACTAAAAAAACGCATTGCAAGCAAATTAGAAAACTGTAAAACAATTTAAGAAAATAAATAAAGAATAATTACACTAAAAAATCATACCTAACATGAGGGAATTTATTGAATCTTTTTAATGAGGACGTTGATCATCGCATATTTTTACAAAAGAGGGCAAGATTTTTGGTGTATATTAGAGAAAATAAGTCAATTAGCCCACGAGGCATTTGAAAAAATATCATTAATTAATTTTAAGGTAAAAGAATAGTTTGTATTAAAACTAAATCCTTAATACTATATATTATTTTGTGGGAGAATATTAGAATAATGGTTCCCTTTTATTACAGAAAAATCCCACTCAAATTTGTGTAAAATCATTTGGTGAGTTTTTCATATTTACTTTTGGAAAATCATTCATTATTATACAAGTATAATAAAAAGCATACATCATAATATTGATTGATCTGGGAACATTGATTCCCTCATATATATTTATAAAATTCTTTATGTTAATTTTAGGATTAAAAGTGAACATTGGTCTATTTTATGTGAAAAAATCTAATTAATTGAGTAAAAAATATTTGAAGTGAGTTTCCTTTGATTATAGCTAAACAAATCCCTTTTTACTAAGTATTACAACCTATTTACAACAAAAAGAATAATAGAAGCCAAATACAGAACTAGGCTAATTTCTAAATTAACGAAGGTGAAATTAAACTAAATCTGAGTTAACTTAGGTCACCAATTTCCAATTCTTTAACGCAAGAGCAACACATGGTTTGCCAAAATAGAAAAAAACATTGAATAATAATAATAATAATAATAATAATAATAATAATAATAATAATAATAAAGGCATTTAGATCATAAAAAAATATTAACGAAAATAAAAACATCAAAATAGGCATTAATGAAATTATAATACAAGAGTTTAATAAAAACAAAAAGGCAAAACAAAATATAACAAAACAAATAATTACAATAGCAAAGAAAATAAAGGCAAAAATAAAGAAAAGAAGCAAAATGACAAAGAAAAGCAAGAAAACACCAAAAGTATGAGTCACAGACTCATCTAAGAAGAGGAAAGGAATGACTTAGAGCCTAAAATGTGAGTCACAACCTTGAGTGGGGTGAGTCATGCCCTACCAAGTAAGTCATTTGCTATTCCAAGAGCAAGTCACCGCCTTTCAACTCAAGGCCATGAGTCATGTTTGGTTCATCCAGTAGCTATTAAAATGACACCATAGCTATTCTAAAAATATATAAATGACATTTTAGGCCATAAACATGCATAAAAATGACCTAAAATCAACCTTGATGCATAAAATAACCGTTAAAATGATTAAAAATAATTAATTCCAAGAATCACGATATGAGGACCTTAAGATTAAGAAAGAGAAATAAGCATAATAAAGCCACAAAAGTTCACTTAAATGTATGCATAAGTAAAAATTCATGCTTAAAACTTAATTATACATATGCATGTACCTTTAAAATATCATTTAGGTAAGACTAATAAAAAATAACATGTATCATAAAAAGAAATAGAGAAACAGGGCATGGAAAGCTACATAAAAATACAAAACAAATATGTATAAGAACAAAAGCTATAGATCTACATGTGAGCAATATTTTTACCTATTACATTACCTTTGGTAGAGCTACTCTAAAAACTAGTTTTAATGTACTCTTCACCTTTTCCTCCCTCTGTTTCTTACAATTTTTTTGAAAATCGGATAAAAATAAAGTTTGTTATTTTTCCTTATTTTATTCTCTCTCTTTAGATTATGCTATCTCCCCAAGACTAAATCCTTTTTTGTCATTTAAGAATCATCATTAGCCTCAAATGCTAAGGATTAGGATTAAAAATGCAATAAATATTTTTTTGTTAAAAACTAATCTCGTATATTGCAAAAAGAAAATTGCAATTTTGGATGAAAATGCCCAGTTATAGCCTTAACTGGTGAGTCAAAGGCATGACTGGAAGTTAGGTCACTTAAAAAAGCCCAAAAATCCATTTAAAAGTAAAAATAACATAAGTCATAGGCTTGAGCCATGATTCACTCATGATTCATACCCTTGAGTCATGCCTCGTAACTCAAATGATGGTCAAAAAGAGGTGGAATGAGTCACCCTTAAAGGATATGACTCAGGAGAGAGTGATTGTCTTGACCTATGAGTCAAGGCTATAACTCATTTCTAAGTCGATTTTAAGCCTTTAAATGTGCTCATTTTATCCATCCAAGAACCAAAAAAATTGGTACATCCCCGAAACATCTTTTTTTATTCTTAAAAACCATATAAAAACCTATGGGAGGGTATTTCCCAAAACAAATACTGAAGAAAGATAGAGTACTTTTATTTTCTGGCTTCTTTATAAATGCATTATCCCCATAAGATAGCTCTGACAGACGGTGACTTAGGAACCAGTGTCAATAGAACCTACTAATGTACTAAAGCCTACCTAGAAATCCTCTAGCTTCTTTTTCTTTTTAGAGTATATGCATTTCCCTAATGGTCTTGACTTTAATGCAATCTATCTCAGTTCCCCTCTGACTCACTACTATCCTAGTTGCTTACTTATGGTAACCCTAAATATACACTTCATTAGGTTAAGCAAAGATTATAATTATCAATCCTCTAAAAGAAGTTCTTTAATGCCTCAAAATGTCCTTCTTTGGTAGCCAACTTGATCATCATACCAACCACATTGACTTCCACCTCATTAAGGATCAAGTCACCCAAAATTCAAGTTGTCATCCTCTGATAGGTGGCACTTGTGATAACTTTTATTTTGTGTTTATTTACATTATATTTTTATATGTGTTTACATCTTGTTTTGCATATTTTTCATGTTTTAAGTATTAAAATTCTCTTTTCACGCCAAATAGGATTATATTAAGAATTATGAAGTTTTTGTATGTTTAATGGTGTACTTTTGACTTTTATGCAGAAAAGTTGACTTGCACTTGGCTGTGACCATTTATCTTAGTCTTGTATCTTGTAGATTTTCAAAATGCACTGTTTCACCAAGGGACCTTCTCTAGTGAAAATTTCGAGGAAGATTCAATCCAGAAGGGTATGCATAGCTAAGACTAAAATGCCTTAGCCATATACTAATGCTAAAGTACTTTTTTAACCGATTGGACTTAGCTCAGACCATTTGTCTCAACCATGCTCCTTCACAGACTAGTATTAAAGCTGCATTTTATCTAGCTTTAAAGGAAATTTTTTTAGGTTTTTGAATTTTAGGGTTTTTCACTATATTTTTAGTTCATAGTTCTTCATTAGTTTAGGATTTTATACTTAGCTTTTATATATTTACTTGTAAAAATTACATTTATAATATATTTTATACCAAAAATACAAAAATGCATAGTCATAGTTTAGTTTATAGAGTAAAGTTATAGTTTTCAATCAAGTTCAACTTAGAGAAGAAGAGGATAAGCCATTACAATTTTAGATCTACATTTCTAAATGGGTTTAAGGGCTTTTTCTTTCCTTTTCTTTGTTTTCTTCGTTATGTGTAGTGAGCAGTTCTTTTGTTGTTTAGGGATATTTGAATCTCCTAAACCATGTAAGGATATGAACTTCTTTGTTTAAATATATGTTTCAAATGTTTCTTTCCCTTATGCTTATCTTGGTATGGATGTTATTTAAGTATTTATGTTGTTAATTTTATTCAAGTTGATGGAATTATGCTTGTTGAATAGTTATATCATGCATGCTTTATTTTTCTTCACATATTATATAGTTTTGATGGCATTTTAGGAATAAGAGCTATTAGATCTACGGTTTATGTGTTGTAAAACAAGAAAAAGAGAGGAAAATGAATAGGTATTGAAGTAGTAAGCTCTAAAATGCGATACTAGTACATATCTAGGTCTTTGGACCCATGCTTATACTTGCTATCAAATTGACTCCGATTGGGAAAATGGGTAGTTAGAGTCGTAAGCTTCGAAATGGAAAAGTAGGGGTTTAGATGGTTTGTCCACATCTGAGATACATTAATGTTATGTTAAAATGAATCTTAAATGGGAATAAGAAGGATTAGATTCCTGAAAAATGTTTCTATTCATTGTTATTTTTATCCATTTCTTATTTTATGTTTTTATCATTTTATTTAATTCATACTTTGTGTTTGAATACTTTTATGTTAATTATTAATATCACTAATTACCACACAATCAACAAACCGTTGGGACATTTTTTTAACAATTAACTATAATCAATAAATTATTCTTGTGCTAGTTTTATTCCCTAAGGTTCGATACTTATAGGTCTTAAAAATACCCCACTTAATTATTTGTCAATTTAGTACATTATTTTAAAGAGATGGATAGCGATTTATACGATAGCATCCGAAGGTAGAAAATAGTCTAACCGATCAAATGCATCCAAATAGGGAATATGTTTGTTTAGTCACCCAAATAGGGTCGATTACAATCCAAATGGGGTTGTAATTTTATAACTACAAGATACCCATATAGACATGCCCATTTATCCACATCCTAGAGTTAACGCAGGCAATCAAATTTCTTTACAAAAAACTCACTTCACTTTTTATTTACTTTATTCAAATATATAAATATATGTACATTTATAAAAATGTATACTCATGTGCAAATATTTAAGGTAATCAACATGCTATAATTTCCAATTGAAAGTATTGCTATTCTTTATTTGTAAGGAGATCAAGACATGTATATCAACATGAACACATATATAAACAATATTTATCATCATGTTATATTAAGTGTCTCTATTTAAAATATACATGCCAACATATCCATATTTTCGTGTTTTTTCTAAACATGCCATATGTTTAAGAACACATTTGAATATGCTTATAATACTTGCACAAGCTTTGAACTATCATACTTCCCAAAGTATAATTATAAGAATTGTGAATGTATGATATATATCTGATGGGAATATATATATATATATACATGCACCATATGTACATACCTTTATGAAGTACTATATCAATTCTCATGCATCAATATGTTTAAAATTCAATACCATATAATCATATAGGTTTAGTATGTTAAACATATAATAGAATTGTTAACATGTGCATGTCATTCATATTTCTAAGATTGACATATATTCATCCATATTCATATCATATAAGAAGATGCACAATCTCTGATGTATACACATGTATATCCAATCTCATATAACCATACAAGTAATTGTAAATGAACATATATTTTTCTAATCATAAACTTTAGCATGACAATTCATTTGGATAGCATATAAGCATATACATATTATCTCAAATAAGTGATAAGTATAATAATACATATATTTGTCATACATCATGCTTCATCAACTTCTTATATCTATTGTTTTACCATAAAATATTATCATATACCTCTCTATATGTTGTCTTTACACTGTGAAATGCTCTAAAGATCTTTAAGGAAGTTTAGGTAAACTTTGATAACAATTTGGAACCTTTAAATCAATTATAAATTAAATGAGAAACGGTCGTGATTATTACCAAATGAGTACTTACCATGACATAGGTGCACTTTAGGTTCTGGACTATCTTATGATCATTACCAAATTAGTACTGACCGTGACATACATTCTTTCCATTGGTAGATTTATTGTTTCATTTTATTTGTGATTTTTGACCTTATAAGCATCAATTTTAGGCAATATGACCTTCTACAAACTTCTTCCTCTAAATTATCATCTCAAAATCACCTCTAAATCTTAAGATACATACAAATTACTAAAGATTAATTCTAATGATAGGGTTACAGGCTGTCTAATTTTCAATTTGATTTTTGACATAACTATAGGCAGGATTTAACTTGGTCATCTTTGTAGAAAACCTAGATATTGAAGTCTAGATTCTATCCTAATTAGAATTAGTCAATTTTTTTCCTTATAACTCATATTATTAACAAAAAAAAAACTCCTTATAAGTCTAGTAAACATAAAGATAGATTTGTCAACAGTGATAACCTATGTTATCACTATTTTGAAAATTTATGGAATAAAATAAGTATAGAATTAGACTAAACTTTCTTCATGAAAGTTGTGTTCTTATATGTCTAGTTTACTTAGAATTTTGTCTCATAGAATTTTAACCTCTCTACCAAGAGTTATACCTAAAATACTGCAGTTTCCTCTCTGTAATTGGATAGCAGCTCACATCCAACTTCAACTCAAGATTAAACATACTTAAAAGCGGAATAAAAAAAGGTTTCTCCTACAAAAATATAGATCCATATCTTAGGTGTAATTGCCAGCTAAAAACACCCTATTTAGAGTTGTATAACTCAAACTATACTCTAAAAATTGAAACCGGTTCATAATGAACCAACACATATTTCTATCAAATGAACACATGCAAAGTATAAATTTTTAACTCCTATCTTTCAAATTATATTACCAATTAAAAATACATCCATTAAATATGTTAAACCATAATTCCAATGATAATGATCACATGCAACATGAAATAATTTCCCAAACCTATCATGCAATCTTCACTCATTTACAACTTATCTTTTTCTCTCTATTTCTACTCTTCTTCTTCTATTGACTTGCTTATTTCCTTGAAGACACCATACTCTAAGATTTCTTCACATGCAAGATATATAAGTAAAAGGTAGTTCTTTTAGTGAAGGGACCGGATTATGTAAGAAGGAATAAAGGTTTATAAATTTGAGAGAGAATGAATAAATCTATTAGAGAGAGTAAATAAAGAAATCTGAGTTTTTCCCTCGATGTGGCTAACCAATCAACTCTTTATACCCCTTAAAATCATTTTTCTTTCTCCATCACGTAAGGCACTAGAGTATAAAGTGGGAGGAAAAGTCTCCTTTAGCTCCTCTAATTAATTGTATGTTAAAAGTCTGCCCCAACTCACTTCTAATTACAAATTCAATCCCCTTATATACTTTCTCTTATGATATCAATCCCACCTAATCCTTTTTTTAACATTGGCCCCAAAATTTCTATCCTCTTTTAATTTAACCCTTAAATTTCCAAACTATCACCAAATAATGGGGTATATTCCTATTATAAAAATGAAATAATTTTATAGTTTTTACTTATTTATCTTGAATTTTAGTTAAATAAGTAATAGTGTGAAAATTTTTTATTTTTCATTATAATATTATTTTTATTTTATTTTATTCTTTTTTTTGTGTGTTTCAACAAACTTTCTTAACACAATCAAGATATCCTAACTAATGGAGTAAAAGCACAATCCATGTAAGCTAGCAAATTATAGAAATAAAGAGAATTCAAAACCAATGACAATGGGAAAACATAATGCATGCAATTTTATCCACCTATCCCATAAATATCTCGACGATGAAAATAATCAGCTTCTCACCAATCAAGAGCTAAGTTATATCTTTTTTGTTTTTTTTTCTAATTCAGTGGTGTCATTGTAAATATTTAATAAAGTCAAAATAAAATAAAAATTAAAAAGAAAATATGCACCCAACCTTTTTTTTAATTAATTTTTTACTCCACTCCCTCCCACCTAGCTACATCTCTTAAAAAATGGGAAATGACACATTTTAAGTTAATAGGTATCTCTTAAAATCAGAGTAACATCAATATGGAAATCCAGTTCACATCACTCATTATTTCGTATTTAGGAATTTATAATGATAATAAATAATGTAAAACTAATGACATTACTGGCATTTTTTCTAGAATTAAAATAAAATATCAATCCACTATGTACATATAAAAAATTGATATCACTTTAATCAATCTATATGACTTATATTTCTTTTAGTTTGCCTACACTTATATTAATTTAGTAAAAAAATGTAAGCTAGTTATATAATGATGATGGCTATTTTAGCTCAAAAACATTTTTAAATTTTAAAGAATAACCACTTACTATTTACAATATTTCGAAAATAAATTTAATTCAAGACATACTTTAAAAAACATATGTGCAGTATTTTAATATTTTAAGAGTGAATTTAGTTCTTATCCAATATTTACATAATAATTAATATAAAAATTTGATAAATTATGGTCCAATATTAATATGAGAATTATATCATGACAATTATATATAATTTAGATATTAATAGTAAACCAAAGTATATATATAAAATAAGAAGTGTAAATATAATTTCCTATCCCAAAACCCAAAACATATTTATGTGGTAAATATGTCTGGAGATTTGTTGGCTACAAAGTACAAGATAAAAAAAAAGCAAGAAAAGAAAGGAAAAAAGAAAAACAATTCGAGGAATAGAAGGGAAGGGGGAGAACAAAGGCAGGTGCTCTCATCGATTAGCGGCTCCACCATTGGCGACCTTCATCTCGTTGCAAACTCTCATTGTTGATCACAGGTACATCACCTCCTCACTCCATTACCATAATCAATGGTGTCATCCTCCTTTTCCCCTCATTCATCTCTTTTTGTCATGACTTCTTCCCTTCTTTCCAATGATCGACGATGGCAGCAAGCAATACGATCACCATCGAAAAGCTCCCAATGACGAGATGAACCTCCCGATGCCTACTGCCTCCCCTCATTGTCGATAATGCATAGATTGAAAATGGGTATGTTGAGCCGCTTTGGTGTAGATCCCGACTAAACTATGGGTCCTTTAGGTGAGTGACCATCGGTAATGGGTCCCGATGTTCTTGGCTTCTCGATGGCATTTTGGTGAAGTTCCAATAAGCATTATAATGCACCAAAATAATTAATGTTAGGATTTTATTAAGTTGATTTTAATTAATTTTTATGCTTATTGGATGATCTTGTGATGAAACTAATGCATATAATCCATGATTTTGGATTGATGATTGAGAAGATTGATAAAGTGGAGGACTGGATCTACAAGGTACTTTGAAAGATAGGTACTCTCTCTTTTTTTTTTGAGTCATAGAAATTTTTTATCATTTGTTTCATATTTCAAGAAACTTTGTATTGAATTCTGATTGCACTGAATTAGTTAATGACAGCAAATATATACACATATATACTTTCAATATGTACAAAAACATTAATGTGGAATACAACTTTTTGTTGGAAAATATTTGATTCAAAATATATTTATAATATGTAATTATGAAATTAATCAAATATAATTCTTATAGGAAATTATGAAATATTAAGATTTTGAAATAAGATATAATTAATAAGAAATCATTAAATAGGAAGATGAAATAATATTTTTACTAATATAAAATTATATGAAGGTATCAAGATATCTTCTCAAGTTACAGATATGCCTATCTGCATATGGTATTTTTTTTACATTTATAATTTAGCCTACCAACCCAACCTTGAGTGATGTAAGTACTTCATGTTGCTTTTATATGCGTTTTATTCTAGAATTAATATTTTTCAACTAAAGTAGACTTTTTTTGAAGAATTTATTTTCTCAACTTATGACAATTACTCTACTGTCATGTTGAAATTATTATTTTTAATATTGAATTTCTAACATTGGCTTTTTTTCTTCGAACATGTTTATTATATATAATAATCCTGGTTTTAATGAATGAAACATATGATCATTGCATTTTTTTATTATTTTTTTGGAAAATCACATTATAAATTTGCTTTCTTTTTGAAGTAGGCTTCTTTTATCCATTAATAAAGATTTCAAATATAAAAAATAAATAGATCAAAAAGAAAAATAAATAAAGTTAAATATAACTAAAACAATCTTTGCTGATATTGATTTGTTAGACTAGTAGCAGCTACTAAATCATTTTCATGGTTTCTTGTGGTATGACTTTTTACCAGTGAATTGGATTTGACTATTGACTTTGTAGGTATGGAACACATAAACTAATGCTAATCTAAATTTTACTGGACCTGTTGGATAAGTTTATGCATTGGTTGTGGGTAATGAGTTGCTCTTTGTTGGTACACAGGTAAGCCACTCATGCCAAAGTGTATTGTTTCAAAGTTCTAATTGATTCTCAAGTTCTTTGTATAAACTATCAATTAAATTAACGAGAGGCAAAGGTGTCATGTTCTATTTATCTAGCATTGCCATTGTATAAAATATGCTACTAGTTTTTGGCATGTGATAGTTAGAACATTGCTATTGTTTAAAATGTGCTACAAAGTTTTTGGCATGTGATAGGTTTTTCTATTTGATTGCAAGCAAATTTAAGTTTGCAGCTTAAATTTGTAGAAAGACCATTTGTTTATCATAATGTCCTTATGCCTTTCGCGCTAATAGAATCAATATATTATCCCCATCTATTATTAGATAATTATTAAAAATATATAATATTTTTAGTGATAAATAATTCCATCATGAATTTTTTATCATAAGGCAAATTTACCGATGGAAATGTTCTTATTGTCGCAATATTTACCTATGCAACATATCAATCCATCGAAAATTTACCTATGAAATACATATTTCCATCGGTAATATTTTCAATGGAAATAAGTATTACGCAGGCAAATTTAGCGATTAAATTTAATTTTGTTAGTAAAAATGCCATATGAATATAGTTTTTCGATCAGTACTTCTCGATGGAATTATTGATGGATGATGTTTTCCTTCTATAAATTTACTTATAGAAATATTTTCTACAGATAAAGGTGCCTACAATCGATTGTCCTTTACCATTTTTCGTCGCTAAATTCCATCAGCATTTTCGTTTCCCTATGAAAATTCTCTCAATTCCATCGTGAAAATGGATTTTTCTTATAATGACCTAATCCTTCTTTTAACATTAGCACCAAAGTTTTTATCCTCTTTTAATTTAACCCTCAAACTATTTTTCCTTTTTTAACTACACCATTATAAAATCATGCCTTATAATTCACATGCACAACATACAATAAAATTACCACTTAATTACACTTATGTCACAATTGATCTCTTAACTATATTTTATTCCAATTATACACACTTATATACCACAATACCAATTGACTCTTTTACCTTCTATCACAAAAGATCATTAATCCACTAGGTCCTAACTACTAATAATTCACTTACTTAAGCTTAATTAGACACTAATACCATGTTAATACACTTGAATTCTACTAGGGCCTATTTTAGGGTCCTTACAATTCTCTCCCCCTTAAAAAATTTCATCCTCGAAATTCATACCTGTAACCTTTACTCATATACATCACTATTGATCCTATACCTTTGTGTTTATCACCATTGTCTTTAATCCTATACAACCTCTACCATCTTCTCTCATTTTCTTCTTTAACTTGATTCACTTCTCATTTAACTTTATCTCCAAATAAGGGCAACTTTATCATACTTGTTATATCATTACTATGCTCTATGTATATCCTATCAGTTTTATTTTTAGTTGGGCCCTGTACATGTAATATAATGCTATGTTATGTGTGAATAATGCTTTCATGTATGCAATAGAATGCATATGCATATTCTCATGTAATGCACATGTTTACCCCATCCCAACTATGAAATATTTTATCAACTGCCCATTCCTATTAAGGAATCACTGACAAGTGTACAGAGCATCTTAATCAACCACAATTTCCTCACAACAACTTCACATATGAATAATTTTATCTATTATGCATAAACTCTTTCCTATAAACCATATTGGAAATAATTCTCTTTATAATCTATTAACACACTTGTACTATAACTTGATCACTAATCATATATGCATATCATAACCTTTACTATTCAATCTAAAATTATGAGCCCATTAAATGCACCCTCATACATACAGGTCACTTTTAAACTTCCATCTTATCTAATATTCCAAAAGTACATATACACAACTCCAACTTCAAAATCTATCAAATCATCCCACTTTCAATCTAATCATAGCAAAATAGGTATAATTATGTTGGCCCACACTCTAAAACTTCCTATTATAACAATTTCTGAACTCTTATAGATCAAAAATTACTAAACTTATGCTCTGATACCACTAATTGTAACACTCTTATCCTATAACCTAGCATAACACTATATTCTAAATCGCAAACATGTTTTAATTATGCTAAACAGATATATTATAAGAAACTTAAACTATAACTTATGAACTTTACATAAAAATCTCTTTAAACATTACAATATTTACATATTCTAATTAATTATACTTATACAAAAATTTAAAAATAATTTAAAACTAAATGAAAACTATACACTTCCAGTATCTTTCTTATGCGGCCATCTCGTTGCAAATATGAACTTTGAAAAAAAAGTCGTATCCTTGCAACCTAAACGGATAAAAACTCATGCTAAGCTATAAACCTTAGTGGGAGACTTAAAACATGATAAACGACCACTTATAGTGATCATCGATGAGCACTCATCATACCTCAAATAATACAATGATTTAATAAAAATAGCTTTTTAATTCAAGAGATGAACAAGATTTAACATTATATCAACTTATGAAAATCATATTGCTCAAATATAGTAAATTGACATTGATGCCTTATTCATAACATATAATCCTATAAGCTTAAACACCTTTAGGCTTTTAAATCAACCATTTATATTAAAAAAGTTACTAACACTCGTATCCAGATATAGTATAACTTTGATACTCTTATTTACTACTTCGTCATTTGTTAACCATCCATTTAGTTAACATATAGTTACTATCCTTATATCCCATTTTTTCTTGTAATCTTAAGATATACATCTCAAAACTACCCATTTAGTTCAGTAGCATAAATATATGTTATCAATCTCATATAAAATCTCCATAAATATTGCGATTATCCTTTCATCTCCTCATGTATATCTTTATTATATTCACTTCAGAATTATTTGGCAAATCTATACTTTCATTTAGCATATTATTATTTTATTACTTAATGCTTACTTTATCGTGCATAAAGTTACTCATGTTTCAACATATTAGGTGTATCATAGTAACATGCCTACCAATCAAGCATATCAATTATACATCATCACTTGATTATTCTTATAAACATAGGGTCACGAGTCTTAGGTTCACATATATGATACTACACGTAACATTTCAATGTATACATGTTACTATATAGCTCTTATATTCTTTGATATGGACACAATTTTGGAATTATGATAATGATTTCTTTCATTCAATAATATGATACCCTTTTTCTCTAAGACGTGCTTTTTGACATATCATACATTGTCATATATCAAGAAAAAGGCATATATATACCATTAATATAGTTAAAGCATTAGTACTATGCAAGCTCATCATTTATCCATCTATAATGTATTTTAATACTTATTGTACTACATACATATATTTATGATGTAACCCACTCATAAATGCATGTTCCATATGTAATAAAAGGAATTCCAAGTTAAGAATCGACATATTTTGTGACACTTTAAATTAAACATTAAGTTATTCTTAATTTTGGTATAAAGCCTGCACTATTCTAAAGAGGTGGATAACAGGTTATACGCTAGTACCCGAAGGTACAAAATGGTATGATCGATCAAGGAGACCCAAATGGGGTTGGCTACAATCCAAACAGGGTTGTTTATGATCCAAATAGAACAATATCTATTAAGTCGCCCAAATGGGGTCGACTACAACCCAAATGGGATTGAAATTTTGCACCTATGACATACCTTTATAGGCATGCCTATCTATCCACATCCTAGACTCAATTCAAGAAGTCAAATTTCTTTACAAAAAACTCACATCATTTTTTCTTGACTTTATTCAAATATATAAATATAGATACATTTATAAAAATGTAAACTCGTGTGAAACTATATAAGGTAATCAATATACGATCATATCCACTTTTGAATATTGCTATGCTTTATTTTTAAGAAGATCAAGGCATGTATCTCTATATGAACCCATATATAAACAACATTTATCATCATGTTATATTGAGTGTCTCTATTCAAAATATACATGCCAACATATTTATATTTTCATATTTCTTTTAAACACGCCATATGCTTAAGAACGCATTTGAATATGCTTATAATTTCATACTTGCACAAGCTTTGAACTATCATACTTCCCAAAGTATAATCATAAGAATTGTTAATGTATGATATCTATTAGATGGGAATATATATATACATACCATAGGTACATATGTAACTTTATGATGTACTATGTCAATTCTCATACATCAATATGTTTAAAACTTAATACCATATAATTATATAGGTTTAATATGTTAAACATATAACATCAAGTCATTACAACCATAATAGAATTGCTAAGATGTGCATGTCATTCATATTTTTAAGATTAACATTTATTCATTCATATTCACATCTTATAAAAAGATACACAATCTTTGATGTATACACATGTATATTCAATTTCATATAAACATATGAGTAATTGTAAATGAACATATATTGTTATAACCATATAATTTAGCATGATAATTCATTCGCATAACATATAAGCATATACATATTATCTTAAATAAGTGATAAGTATAATAATTCATATATTTGTCATAAGCCATGCCTTATCAACTTTTGATACCTACTACTTTACCATAAAATATTATCATACACCACTTTATATGTTATTTCTATATTGTGAAATGCTTTAAAGATCTTTAAGGAGGTTCGGTTAAACTTTGGTAACAATTTGGAATCTTTAAATCAATTGTAAATTAAATAAGGAGGGGTCATGGTCTTTACCAAATGGGTAATGACTGTGACATAGATGTACTTTAGGTTTTGGTCTACCTCACAGTAATTACCAAATTGGTACTGACCATGACATACATTTTGTCTATAGGCAGATTTACTGCTTCACCTTGTTTGTTATTTTTGACCTTTTAAGCATCATTTTTAGGCAAAGTAGCCTTCTACGAACTTCTTCCTCTTTGTTTCTCATTTTTGGAACATTAAAAATCATCTCTAATTCTCAAGATATTTACAAATTACTAAAGATTTTTTCTAATGATAGGGTTATAGGCTGTTCGATTTTCTATCTATTTTTTGACATAACTAGAGCATGAATTCAACTTGGTCATCTTTATAGAAAACCTAGATATGGAAGTCTAGATTACAACCTAATTGGAATTAGTCAAGTGACTATTTTACAACTTATATTATTGACAAAACACTCATGATAGTTCCAATAAACATAAAAATAAATTTGTCAACAAGGGCAACCTATGTTATCACCAATTTGAAAATTCGTGGAATAAAATAGGCATAGAATTAGACTAACTTTACTTAATAAAAATTGTGGTCCTATTTTCTAGTTTACCTAAAATATTGTCTCATAGAATTTTGACACTTCCACGTGGAATTATGCCCAAAATAATGCAATATGCTCACTATTATTGGAAAATGGCTCACATCCAACTTTAACTCAAGATTAAACATACTTAAAGATAGAATCAAATATAGGTTTCTCCTACAAAAATATAGATCCATATCTTAGGTGTAATTATCAACTAGAACCACCATATTTAGAGTTGTATAACTCAAATTATACTTTAAAAATTGAAATCAATTCATAGTGAACCAACATAGATTTCCATTAAATGAACACATACAAAGTATAAATCTTTATCTCCCATCTTTAAAATTATATTACCAATTAAATATACATCCTTTACGTATTTTAATCTATAATTCCAACCATAATGATCACATTCAACGTGATAAAAGTTCCACAACCTATCATGCAATCTTAACTCTTCTATAACTCCTCTTTTTCTCTATATTTCTACTCTTTTTCTTCTATTAAATTGCTTATTTCCTTGAAGGCACCATACTCTAAGCTTTATTCACTTGCAACATGACAAAAGCAAAGGTTGGTTCTGTTGGGAATTAATCGATTACATAATTCACATGTATAAGCGAAAATTAAAATTTTTAACCAATATATCTTATCTCACCATGAATTTACAATATGAATATTAATGAGAATAAGAAAAATCATCTTTGATTTTTGTTAAATAGTTCTTTTTCATTCTCACCGGGTTTTTGCAAATCACAGTGTCCAAAATAGAACACCTCCAATTGTAATCCACACTAGAGAAGGATCAAATGAACCAAAAAATGATGGAATCACAAGGCTGGCTGAATTCTCCTTGATGCTAGCAAGGAGAGAGTGGCGGCTAAGGTTGGAGAATAATTAGAGAATTTCTTTTTCTTATAAAACTCACTTAACCCTGAATCCCATTATCTTGGATTTTTATAGTTAGGTCAAAAATCCAAATTCATAATGAGATTGGACTTTTTAGGTTTCTAGAAATATTATTAATTTATTTGGGCTTAATTAAATCCAATTTAAGTCCTTTCTCAAAAGATTATGCACATAACCCATAAACTAGGCCCTTTTATGCATTTACTTGGATTTAATCATCCAAATTAATTTTAAATCCATCCAAATTAAATATGTAGGCTCCATAACACTTATAAAATATATTTAATTTATTTTAGTCCAAGAATTAGGCCTTTAAGGCCTTCTATTTGGAGTTGGCATGGAACCCATCCTCTGGTGTGTTTCTGCGCCAAAACCAATTCTCAGGGCCTCATATATTTCTCCAATAGATCTATTAATTATCATATCAATCCTATAACACTTATAATCCAATAATAATTAATTATGAAATATAATATTTCAATTAGGTCTATTTTGCAGAACATTTCTAAAAAATTTTACGAACATTTCTACTATATCATAATTAATTAAACTCTTTAATTAATTATTCTCTTATTCATTTCTCTTCTCCCATGATAATATCAAATATTATTATCCTTATCATTTTACCATTTTATCCTTTACTCTATATGTGTGTGACCTATTGGGTTCCTATCCATATTGTTAGTATAATATATAATTATGAGTTCTATCCAAAACTAATATGATTTAAACTTCTTTAAATCATTTTATCAATCCTTTATTGATATTTATGATACACTTGATGGAATATGACATGGTATGCACATAAAGATCACGTAGTGAAAAATAATAAAATTTGATCATACATGCCATACAATTCCATGATAAGAATCGAAACATGCAATTTTAGGGTTTTAAAACTTACAAATTTAGATGCCTTTAAAACTTGATTTTGGTGATGACCAACAACCAAGGAGGATATCTTAGCCTTAGACCTTCACCACCAATGCCAAGGAACAACCTTTATGCCACTCCTCTCTATTCTCACACACACACTTGTAAAGATAGCTTAAAACCGAGAGTGCTAGCTCTATGACTTTGTATTCGGCAATGGGAATGATTTGAAGCCACAAGATCTGATCTTGTTCTTCCTTTAGGTTACTATTTCAGCCCAAGAACACAAGAGAACAAGAAAGAGTTCTTTCCCCTTGAGTATTTCGGCCAAGAGAGAAAAAGAGCAAATCGGCATACCCTTTTATTCATTTAATTCATTAATATATATCACTTAATTTAGGTCAAGTGTGAGTGCCGAAAATTAAGTATTAATTTCAGCCTTTATAACTTTCTAATTAAGAGATATATCTTAATTTAAATTCTATTAGAATTTAAATTCAAATGGCATTAGTCATTTAATCAAAACAAACTTACTTATTTAAGGTGATAAGTTACCGAATTCAACTAGTATTTTAGTTTGAATTATTGCTACTTTAATACTCAATTAACTTAATTATACATAGATAATTAATCAATTGAAATTAAACCTAGCACATGCCAACAAATTTCTCTCGTGACCAACTGTTAACAGATTTGCTGTTTTAGGCAAAATAACAGTTCAACACAAAAAACTTGTTTCACATATTTGCCTAAAACAGCTAGCTATTTTAGGCAAAATCGTGGCTGAACAGATTTTCCTATTTTAGGCAAAATCGTGGCTGAACAAATTTTCCTAAAACAGCAAGTAGTTTTAGGCAAAATGAAAACTTGACAGTTTTGCTGAAAATAACTAGCTGTTTTAGGCAAAATGAAAGCTTGACAGATTTGGCTATTTTAGGCAAAAATTTGTTTTCCCATTTTATGCATTAATTTGACTTAAAATAAAAGCCCAAATTAATTTCCAATACACTATTTAAATATTTTAAGCCCAATGCTTTGTGTGCGATCCTATAGGTCCATTTAATATTGGTAATGAATTAATAAATTTATTCAAAAGTTATATATATTCTTTAGCAAGATATTATAGCATTCCTAATTAAATGAAAATGCATTTGGCATTTAGTGACCTAATGCAATTTTGCATAATCCCTTACCCTTAAATATCAGAATTAATATAAGGCATGGAACTAGTCATCCTTATACATATTAATTCCTTTCTTGATATTCCAGTGACACTGAACTCTCAGATAAATAATGATTACTCATATTTCATCTCGGTATGGCCATACACTTCTCAGTTGACTGATCAAGTGGCCGATGATATTTTCTCTCTTATAGAGAGGGGTAATCCCTTCACTTCTCTCATGCTCTCTAACATGAATCAATGCATACCCAAGCATACCCATACTTATCACTCTGTTACGAGCATGTTAGGTGTATGTCAAAGTATACAGCAATTCATAAAGAGTTTCATAGAGATTTTAGGTCTAAGAACTCCAATACAAAACTTGCATACGAGAAACACTTATGACTTGTACCATGTAGTGTTCTCATGAGTGGATCGAATCCAGATACCATGCTCTAAACATGTATCTATGATCTCTGATTGACACTCTTATCCTTATGATCCGTAAGATAGAACTCAACTTATCAGAGAGAGCATACTAGTCTTAATTCATTTGTTATTCCCATAACAATGACTGACTAGGGATATTTAGAATGAAGTCTCATTTGTTTGAAGGTCTTACAACCATGTGCCTCACACATGATAACTTAAACTGAAAAAACATTCTTGGACAGTTCTATCAATTGATATGCACAAGAATACAATAGATAAAATAAATGCCTCATTTATTAACTAAAGTGTTTTATTACAATTTATTGGGGCTAAGGCTTACACTTGATGGAATATGACATGGTATGCACATAAAGATCACACAGCGGAAAATAATAAAATTTTATCATACATGCCATATAATTCCATGACAAGAATCGACACATGCAATTTTAGGGATTTAAAACTTACAACTTTAGATGCCTTTAAAACTTGATTTTGATGATGACCAGCAACCAAGGAGGATATCTTAGCCTTAGACCTTCACCACCAATGCCAAGGAACAGCCTTTACGCCACTCCTCTCTATTCTCACACACACACTTGCAAAGATAACTTAAAACCGAGAGTACTAGCTCTATGACTATGTATTCAGCAATGGGAATGATTTGAAGCCACAAGATCTGATCTTGTTCTTCCTTTAGGTTACTGTTTCAGCCCAAGAACACAAGAAAACAAGGAAGAGTTCTTTCCCCTTGAATATTTCGGCCAAGAGAGAAAAAGAGCAAAACGGCATACCCTTTTATTCATTTAATTCATTAATATATATCACTTAATTTAGGTCAAGTGTGAGTACCAAAAATTAAGTATTAATTTTAGCCTCCATCACTTCCTAATTAAGAGATATATCTTAATTGAAATTCTATTAGAATTTAAATTCAAATGGCATTAGTCATTTAATCAAAACAAACTTACTTATTTAAGGTGATAAGTTGCCGATTTCAACTAGTATTTTAGTTCGAATTTTGGCTAATTTAATTCCCTCTCAAGTATTATATTTTGATTAAATACAAATTAGAATTTAATACTCAATTAACTTAATTATACATAGATAATTAATCAATTGAAATTAAACCTAGCACATGCCAACAAATTTATCTCGTGACCTAATGTCACAAGATTTGCCTAAAACAGCAATCTATTTTAGGCAAAATGACAGTTCAACATATTTGCCTAAAATAGCTAGCTATTTTAGGGAAAAAACTTGTTTCAAAAATTTGGTTGTTTTAGGCAAAATCGTAGCTGAACATATTTGCCTAAAACAGCAAGCTGTTTTAGGCAAAATGAATGCTTGACTGTTTTGCTGTTTTAGGCAAAATGAAAGCTTGACAGTTTTGCCTAGCTGTTTTAGGCAAAAATCTGTTTTCCCATTTTATGCATTAATTTGACTTTAAATAAAAACCCAAATTAATTTTCAATACGCTATTTAAATATTTTAAGCCCAATGCTTTATGTGCAATCCTATAGGTCCATTTAATATTGGCAATGAATTAATAAATTAATTCAAAGGCTATATATATTCTCTAGCAAGATATTATAGCATTCCAAATTAAATGAAAATGCATATGGCATTTAGTGACCTAATGCAATTTTGCATAATCCCTTACCCTTAAATATTAGAATTAATATAAAGCCTGGAACTAGTCATCCTTATACATATTAATTCCTTTCTTGATATTCCAATGGCACTGAAGTCTCAGATAAATAATGATTACTCATTATTTTATCTCGGTATGGCCATACACTTCTCAGTTCACTAATCAAATGGCCGATGATATTTTCTCTCTTATAGAGAAGGGTAATCCCTTCACTTCTCTCATGCTCTCTAACATGAATCAATGCATACCCAAGCATACCCATACTTTTCACTCTATTACGAGCATGTTAGGTGTATGTCAAAGTATACAGTAATTCATAAAGAGTTTCATAGAGATTTTAGGTCTAAGAACTCTGATACAAAACTTGCATATGGGAAACACTTATGACTTATACCATATAGTGTTCTCATGAGTGGATCGAATCCAGATACCATATTCTAAACATGTATCTATGATCTCTGATTGACACTCTTGTCCTTATGATCCGTAAGACAGAACTCAACTTATCAGAGAGAGCATACTAGTCTTAATTCATTTGTTATTCCCATAACAATGACTGACTAAGGATATTTAGAATGAAGTCTCAATTGTTTCAAGGTCTTACAACCATGTGCCTCACACATGATAACTTAAACTGAAACAACATTCTTGGACAGTTATATCAATTGATTTGCACAAGAATACAATAGATAAAACAAATGCCTCATTTATTAACTGAAGTGTTTTATTACAATGTATTGAGGCTAGGGCTTACACTAACAACACTATTATACAAGTCATGAACGGCCTCTAGCTAGGCATCATGACTATCCAAATGTCAAGAAAGTCAAGTGGTTTTGACTATACCCTTCCATAGAAATAGTTACCGTACAATTACTCCTTTCACCACTCTTATCTCAATTAGATTCTGAGTATGGATTTACATCAACTCATATAAATTTAATTATGTATGTTCTATTAATTTAACCATTATTCCCAAAATATCCTTTATGGATCCCTATCTATCTTGACATATTACTATGGCTAGAGATTCTCTGAATAAGGCAATTATAGAATCATGCGAGATAACTTCCCTTAATAAATCTAGGATAGTGAATCCCTTATCAATCACTCAACTATCTTTAAGTAGGTCCTAATATTCCCAACCTCCTAACTATGTTCACCCCTAATTGGAAGTAATCAGTTATAGAGTCAAAGTATATCACTTGCTACTTAAGATAACCTTGGTGATCTCAAGTCTAAGGATACTTGCAAAACCGTTATGAAGAAATTCCTCACTGACATAGATTTAATATTCATGTGAGGATTCTCTTTGTAGGTCTCCAATGAACTTGTTCTTCTAACAAGTATTCACATGTTAGCTTTGATCATCACCCATAATCACAATTATGAGAACCACTGCTTGAACTATTCAAGAAGCATAACATGTGCTAGTCTGTCTAGATCAATAATGTCCTATCTTGTTAATTCTATGACTAATGATATTTAGATATTATCACGTTTGCATGCAATAGACATCTCTTTGTTAGTGTAAGTACTAGTCCCAATGCATTGTTATAAAACACTCAAGTTAATAAATGAGGCATTTATTTTATCTATTGTATTCCTGTGCATATCAATTGATAGAATTATCCAAGAATGTTGTTTCAGTTTAAGTTATCATGTGTGAGGCACATGATTGTAAGACCTTGAAACAAATGAGACTTCATTTTAAATATCCCTAGTAAGTCATTGTTATGGGAATAACAAATAAATTAAGACTGGTTTGCTCTCTCTGATAATTTGAGTTCTGTCTTACGGATCATAAGGACTGGAGTGTCAATCAGAGATCATAAATACATGTTTAGAACATGGTATGTGGATTCAATCCATTCATAATAACGCTACACAGTACAAGTCATAAGTGTTTCTCATGTGCAAGTTTTGCATCAGAGTTCTTAGACCTAAAATCTCTATGAAACTCTTTATAAATTACTATGTACTTTGACATATACCTAATGTTCACATAATAGAGTGAAAAGTATGGGTATGCACTGATCCATGTTAGAGACCATGAGAGAAGTAAAGGGATTACCCCTTTTGATAAGAGAGAAAATATCATCAGCCACTTGATCAGTGAACTGAAAAGTGTATGGCCATACTGAGATGAAATAATAAGTAATCATTATTTATCTGAAAGTTCAGTGTCACTGGAATATCAAGAAAGGAACTAGTATATATAAGGATGACTGGTTCCATGCCTTATATTAATTCTGATATTTAAGGGTAAGGGATTATGCAAAATTGCATTAGGTCACTAAATGCCATTTGCATTTTCATTTAATTTGGAATGCTATAATATCTTACTAGCGAATATATATAGCCTTTGGATTATTAAATAGACCTATAGGATCGCACATAAAGCATTGGGCTTAAAATATTTAAATAGTATATTGGGCATTAATTTGGGCTTATATTTAAAGTCAAATTAATGTATGTAATGGGTAAACAGTCTGTTAAACAAGTTTTTTGCCTTAAATAGCTAGCTGTATAAGGCAAATCTGCTGAATAGGTTTTTTACCTTAAACAGCTAGCTATTTAAAGCAAATCTATTAAATTGTTATTTTTCCTTAAACAACTAGTTGTTTATGGAAAATCTATTAACAGTTGGTCCAGGAGAGAAATTTATTGGCATGTGCTACGTTTAAATTCAATTAATTAATTATCTATGTATAATTAAGCTAATTGAGTATTAAATCATAAATTGTATTTAATCAAAATATAATACTTGAGAGGAAATTAATGTGACGGAAATTAATGTGACAGAAATTAAAGCTAGGAATCCTAGTTCAATTCGGCAACCAATTACCCTAAATAAGTAAGTTTGTTTTGATTAAATATCTTATGCCATTTTAAATTAATTTGAATTTAAAACCTAATAGAGTTTGAATTAATTTAAATCACTTAATGAGAAAGTGATGGAGGCTGAAAATATTCCTATTTCTAAGGGATTTTGGTAGTACCTATCTTTTCTAAAATAATGATATAAATGGATTAATTATATTTTGACCTAGGTGAGAATTTCTCTCTCTAGTGCCGCCACTCTCAAGAGAAAGAATTTTTTCTTAATCGCTTGTATTCTTGGGCAGCAATAGCAACCTAAAGGAAGAACAAGAGCAGATCTTATGGTTTCAAACCATTCCCATTGCTGATTACACAATCATAGAGCTAGCACTCTTGATTTTAAGTTATCTTTGCAAGTGTGTGTGTAAGCATAGAGTGGTGTGGCGTAAAGGCTGCTCCTTTGGCATTCGTGTTCTAAATTTGAAGTGTATGTCTATCTTATACATTTTTCATTGTAAAATCAAGTTTTGAAGAGTATCCAAGTTTGTAAATTTTAAAACTCTAAAATTGCATGTTTCGATTCTTTATCGTATATTGCGTGGCATGAATGATCAATATTTTTTTATTTTTCCACTGTGTGATCTTCATGTATATGCCATGTGATTTCCTTTAAGTGGTATCAGAGCCTAACCATACTTATTTTAGTGCTTGGGATGCATTAAATCTTGATTCAAAATCGTTCTTGCATGAAACCGCAATGCTGAAATTTTCTGGTTTGAGTTTTTTGCATTATTTTAGTGTAAAAATGATTTTAAATGTTTTATTAGGTATTATAATTATTATAAAATGTTTATATACTGTCTTGAGATGTTCTTAAAGCTATTCATGGTCGATTTTAATTATACATACCTGATCGTACATGTTAATCTTGAAACTAGGTGCTAGTTTGCATGATATATGTTTGTTTAACAACTAGTTTTCAATATTAAATGTAAAAATGTGTTTGGCATGTTTGTAAGTGATTTTTAAAGATTAATAATAGGTCTGGACATGTTTTAAAATGGTTTTAATTATGGTCCATGATAATTTAATTGATTATTTTTAAAATCACTCAAAACTATGACTAGCTTGTATTTGTTGCATGTTTAATCAACATTGTTTGTTTTGTTTTGATTAAAATGGAAAAAAAAACATTTAGATCAGATCTGAACAAAACTTTAACTCAATGTTTATGGCTTTATTTAAATTATTAAATGGCTCATAAAATCGTTTTAAGTATTTGTGCATTATTTGTGGCATTATATGAGCATTAAACAACTAGTTTCATTGTTGTTTGTTTGTTTTAGTATATATGCCCTGTATGACATATGTTCTTCATGAATTTTTATGTTTAATTCATGTTGTTTCATATTATATGTATTTTAAATATTTATGGGTTGTATGACATAATATTAAAAATGGCAAAATTGGAAATTATACTAGAGTTGATTTATAACACAAATCTAACTAGTTTGTGTTTTGGACTTTTAAGAGAACTTTTCAATAAGGGGATTTAGTCCATTGGGCTTTGTCCTAGGCCTATCATGGGGTCTTCTCTTAAAAGTGCAAGTACACAATTTCCATTAATGGGCTTTGCTAAATTAATTAAAATTGGACTTTGTTTTATCCATGAATGTTATGTATATTTATTTGTTTGTTTTGTGTGATGAATGGATATGCATGGTCCATTCATGGGCCCTGGGTTTTTGTAATTAAATATGGCCTGTGTACCATTATGGATTATTGTAAAAGTTTCATTTATTTCTTAGTATAGAATTTATTTGAAGACTTTGTAAATCAATACGAAGCCCACCAGAGTGGAGAAGCCCAACTCGATGATTCTTATGTAATAGTATAGAATCTTAGTTGTAGGTTTTTGGGCCCATGTTTGTCACGCTTTATGTTATGCAATTATATATATATGCATGCTATGAATGGATGACAAATCATATGCCATGTAAGCCATAATAAAATGAATCCCTAAAATAGTAAGTCATAAAGGTTCCTTCCTAATTTGAAACATGTTAAGGCATCGATCATCGGTCACGTAGACTAGGAGTCTTAGATACGCCTGATTATCTTTATGAGGCATGGGTTGTGAATGTAGGTTAGACTTAACATGGAAAGGGATGCCCGGACCTAGGCAACTAATAAATTGGTTTGTGCTATAACATCTTAAGATGTTAGCCCATTTGATCCAAGAGTCATGTAAGAGACATGATTGGAGTTTTCCTACCTAAGTAACTTAACTTGTTAGGTGTACAAGGTCAGCTTGACTAATAAGTTGTTGTGAAAAGTGGATCTTGGCCCACATAAAATCACTAACGCGAATTATTTAAAAGGATATTAATTTGGTTTGTGGGATTGTTATAAGATCTCATTTAATCTTGCTAAGTTTTATTGTAGATTGAAAAATGGCATCTTCAAACAATAACTTTTCATTGCGATCGATCTTAGAAAAGGACAAATTGAATGGCACCAATTTCATAGACTGGTCTCGAAACTTGAGAATTATTCTCAAGCAAGAGAAGAAGTCGTATGTTTTGGATGCACCCTTGCTCGAGGAACCTACTAGAAACACCTCTACAGTTCAAAAGAAAACTTTTGAGACTAAGAAAAGCTACTCCATTGATGTGACATATCTGATGCTGGCCACTATGGTGCCTGATTTGCAAAACCAACTCATGGACCAAGAGGCTTATGCAATCATAGTGCACCTCAAGGAGATCTTCCAAGAGCAAGCTCATCACGAGAGGTTCGTGACAACAAAGGCCTTGATTTCTTGTAAGATGGTTGCGGGTTCTCCCATCAGTACTCATGTACTCAAGATGAAAGGGTATCTTGATACTTTTAAGAAGCTTGAGGTATAAGTCCTGAAGGAATAGGCCAATGACTTGATCTTAGGTTCATTGACTGATGATTATGATCCATTTGTTATGAATTATAACATGCATAAAATGAACAAGATAGTCACCGAGGTTCATGGAATGCTTAAGAATGCTAAAGAGAACATTCAAAAGACTAATCCCATACTCATAGTTCAAGGGGGAATTAAGAAGGGACCCGCTAAAGGAAAGGCAAAACCCAAGATTGACTTGGCACAGCCTAAGTCTAGTGGGAGTACACCTCAGGCCCAACTCAAGCCCAAGGCACAAAAGCTCAAAGAGAGTGAGAGCACATGCTTCCATTGCAACAAGTTAGGGCATTGGAGGAAGAATTATGCTCTCTTCAAGGAAAAATAAAAGAAGAATGGAGCCAAGGCATCCAGTTCTGGTATTTTTGTTGTTGAAATTAACTTTTCTATTTCTACCACTTGGGTATTGGATACCGATTGTGGTTTTCATATTTGTTCAAATGTGTAAGGATTAAGAAATGGGTGATTACTTAGGAAGAATGAAGTGGACCTCCGTGTGGGGAATGGAGCACAAGTTGCTGCGATGGAGATAGGTGACTATCAACTCACTTTACCTTCCGAACTTTGTTTAGATTTGAAAAATTGGTATAATATGCCTGCTATGAGCATAAACATTATTTCATTTTCTTTTTTGGATATGGATGGATTTGATTTTGTTATTGATAATGGCAATATTCATATTCGTCGCTAAGGCATTTTATATGGCAATGCCATGTTATAAAATGGCCTTTATATCCTTGATCTACAAAACAAAGAGTCCATATACAGCATTAATACAAAGAAGGTTAAATCAAATGAATTGAACCCTACTTACTTCTGGCATTGTCGTTTAGGACATGCAAATGAAAAATGCATTTCAATACTCCATAAATCTAGAATGCTTGGGTCATTCGATTTGGAATCTTATGACACATGCGAGCCATGTTTGAATGGAAAGATGACAAAGAGTCCTTTTAATAAGAAAGGTGAGAGGACTAGTGACTTATTGGAGCTAATACATACTGATGTATATGGACCATTAAGTACACATGCTAGAGGTGGTTTTAGTTACTTCGTGACATTCACAGATGACTTCAATAGATATGGCTACATCTATCTAATGAAGAATAAGTCTGAAACTTTTGAAAAAATCAATGAATTTAAGAACGAAGTACAAAACCAACTTGGAAAAAGTATAAAAGCCATTCGATCAGATCGAGGTGGTGAATACTTAAGCCAAGAGTTTGACGGTCATCTAAAGGAGTGTGCAATTATTTCACAGCTCACTCCTCCTGGAACACCACAATGGAATGGTGTGTCCAAAAGGAGAAATTGAACTCTATTGGACATGGTTCGATCAATGATTAGTCAAACTAATATTTCTATCTCTTTTTGGGGTTATGCATTAGAAACTATTACATTTCTGCTGAACTGTACTCCTACTAAAGCAATTGAGAAGACAACATACGAGGTATGGACTGGGAAATAGCCCAATATGTCATTTCTTAGGATTTGGGGTTGTGAGGCACATGTTAAGAAATTAACATCTAACAAACTAGAGCCCAAATCCACTGTCTGCTTGTTTGTAGGTTATCCCAAAGAAACAAAGGGATACTACTTTTACTCATAAGCCGAGAACAAAGTTTTTGTAGCTCGCAAGGCTATTTTCTTAGAAAAGGAGTTCATTCTCAAAAAAAGACAGTGGGAGTAAAGTAGAACTTAGAGAAATTCAAGTGCCACAAACTCCTGTAGAGGATGAGTTGGAAATGGGATCAAGTTCATAACCAGTTATGAAACAATAACCCATTGCGCAAAAACCTAAAAGGTCTGGTAGGGTACGTCGGGAGATTGAGAGATACAGTTTTCTAATCACCGACAGTGACACTATTGAGTTAGTGGATCGTGAGGATCCAACTACCTACCAAAAAGCTATTGAGAGCCCTGACTTGGAAAATTGGCTTGGAGCCATGAAATTCGAGATGCAGTCAATGTACGATAACCAAGTTTGGACCTTGGTTGATCCACCAGAAGGTGCTAAGGTAATTGAATGCAAGTGGCTATTTAAACTCAAAGCTGATAAGACCTACAAAGGTAGACTAGTAGCAAAAGGTTTTTAACAAACTCATGGTGTAGACTATGATGAGACCTTTTCGTATGTAGTCATGCTCAAGTCCATTAGGATCTTGCTTGCCATAGCTGCATATCATGACTATGAGATATGGCAAATGGATGTCAAAACTACTTTCCTCAATGAAAATCTACTTGAGGATGTGTATATGACACAACCTGAGGGTTTTGTCAATCCCAAGCATCTTAAGAAGGTTTGCAAGCTTCAAAAATCCATTTATGGATTAAAGCAACCATCTCGAAGTTACAATCTCCATTTTGATAAAGCATTCAAAGAATTTGACTTCATCAAAAATAAAGATGAGCCTTGTGTGTACAAGAAGGTTAGTGGGAGCATAATAGTATTTCTAGTCCTATATGTGGATGACATCCTTCTCATTGGGAAGGACATTCCAACATTGGAAAAGGTTAAGCAATGGTTGGGGAAGTGTTTCTCAATGAAAGACTTAGGTGAAGCCGAGACAATACTTGGTATTTGGATCTATATAGATAGATCGAATCAGCTTTTGGGACTAAGTCAAGAAAAGTAGATAGACAAAGTACTAAAGCGTTTTAGTATGGGAGACTCAAAGAAAAGGTACATACCTTTGGCTTTGGGAGTTCTTTTGACTAAAGAACAATGTCTTAAAACTAAAAAGGAGAGGAGAGGGACAACATGAGTAGAATCCCATATGCATCTGCTATTGAATTTATCATGTATGCTATGTTATGTACTAGGTTGGATGTTACTCATACACTGAGTATAACCATTAGTTTTCAGCAAGACCCTGGTGAGAAGCACTGGTCTGCTGTAAAAGGGATTCTAAAGTACCTATAAAAGACTAAGGATCACTTCTTGGTGTATGGTGGTCAAGAAGAGCTCGTCATACAAGGTTATGTCGATGCTGCTTTTCAAACCAGTACTCAGGACTCAAGATCGTAATCTAGATTTATTTTTATTTTGAACAATGGTGCTGTCAGCTGGAGAAGCTCAAAGCAAGAGACCATTGCCGACTCAACTATAAAATCTGAGTATATTGCAGCAAGTGAAGCTGCAAAGGAGGCTGTTTGGATTAGAAATTTCATTTCTAGATTATGAGTGGTCCCAAGTACCCTAGATCCATTAGATATTTTCTGTGACAATAACGGGGCCATCGCACAGGCCAAGGAGCCCAAGTCACACCAGAAATCCAAACACATACTTAGGAGGTATCACCTGATCAGAGAGATCATTGATCGTAGGGACGTCAAGATTAGCAAGATAACAAGTGAAAATAATGTAGCAGATACTTTGATGAAATAGTTGCATTCAAATCTGCACAAAGCTCATTTAAGAGCGTTCGGTCTTAGGGCTATGCCTAATTAGGACTAGTGCTAGTGGGAGATTGTTAGTGTAAGCCCTAGCCCCAATGCATTGTTATAAAAAAACTTAAGTTAATAAATGAGGCATTTGTTTTATCTATTGTATTCCCATGCATATCAATTGATAGAACTATCCAAGAATGTTGTTTCAGTTTAAATTATCATGTGCGAGGCACATGGTTAACATTGAAATAAATGAGACTTCATTCTAAATATCCCTAGTCAGTCGTTGTTATGGGAATAACAAATGAATTAAGACTAGTATACTCTCTCTGATAATTTGAGTTATGTCTTATGGATCATAAGGACTGGAATGTCAATCAGAGATCATAGATACATGTTTAGAACATGGTATCTAGATTTGATCCATTCATGAGAACACTATATGGTACAAGTCATAAGTGTTTCTCATGTGCAAGTTTTGCATCAGAGTTCTTAGACCTAAAATCTCTATGAAACTCTTTATGAATTACTGTGTACTTTGACATACACCTAACGTGCTCGTAACAGAGTGACAAGTATGGGTATGCACTGATCCATGTTAGAGACCATGAGAGAAGTAAAGGGATTACCCCTCTCGATAAGAGAGAAAATATCATCGGCCACTTGATCAGTGAACTGAGAAGTGTACGGCCATACCGAGATGAAATAATGAGTAATCATTATTTATCTGAAATTTTATTGTCACTGGAATATCAAGATAGGAATTAGTATATATAAGGATGACTGATTCCATGCCTTATATTAATTCTGATATTTAAGGGTAATGGACTATGCAAAATTGCATTAGGTCACTAAATGCCTTTGGATTATTTATTAATTCATTGCTAATATTAAATGGACCTATAGGATCGCACACAAAGCATTGGGCTTAAAATATTTAAATAGTGTATTGGGCATTAATTTGGGCTTGTATTTAAAGTCAAATTAATGTATGTAATGGATAAATAGTATTTTTTTGCCTTAAACAGTAAATCTGTTAAACAAGTTCTTAAATCTGCTGAAAGGGTTTTTTGCCTTAAATAGCTAGTCGTTTAAGGCAAATCTATTAAACTATTATTTTGCTTTAAATAGCTAGCTGTTTATGGCAAATCTGTTAACAGTTGGTCCACGAGAGAAATTTATTGGCATGTGCTAGGTTTAATTTCAATTAATTAATTATCTATGTATAATTAAGTTAATTGAGTATTAAATCCTAAATTGTATTTAATCAAAATATAATACTTGAGAGGGAATTAATGTGGCCGAAATTCAAGGCAACCAATTACCCTAAATAAGTAAGTTTTTTTTTTATTAAATGTCTTATGTCATTTTAAATTAATTTGAATTTAAAACCTAATAGAGTTTGAATTAATTTAAATCATTTAATTAGGAAGTGATGGAGGATGAAAATATTCCTAATTCTAAGGAATTTTGGCATTACCTATCTTTCCTAAATTAATGATATAAATTGATTAATTCTATGTTGACCTAGGTGAGAATTTATCTCTCTAGTGCCGCCACTCTCAAGAGAAAGAATTTTTTCTTAATCTCTTGTGTTCTTGGGTAGCAATAGCAACCTAAAGAAAGAACAAGATCATATCTTATGGCTTCAAACCATTCCCATTGCCAAATACACAATCATAGAGCTAGAAATCTTGATTTTAAGCTATCTTTGCAAGTGTGTGTGTGAGCATAGAGTGGTGTGACGTAAAGGCTGCTCCTTTGGCATTGGTGTTCCAGATCTGAAGTGTATAAGTCTATCTTATACATTTGCCATTGCAAAATCAAGTTTTGAAGAGCATCCAAGCTTGTAAGTTTTTAAACTCTAAAATTACATGTTTCGATTCTTTGTCGTATATATCATGGCATGAATGATCAATATTTTCTTATTTTTTCGCTGCGTGATCTTCATGTATATGCCATGTGATTTCCCTTCACTCATATCATGAACACTTTCATGATTGCCTTTGCATTATGTTTATAATATCTAGAACTTTATTTATTAATTTAAGATATATAGACTCATGTATTTTAAATATAGTATTAATAAATGAATGATGCCTTTTATTAAGAATATGAATTTATATATGTGAAAAACATCTCTTTTAAATGGGCTCTAGGGTATACTCTCTAATAGGTTCTTTTAGTGAAGAGGCCAAATTATAGAAGAAGGAAGAAAGGTTTAATGATTTAAAAGAGAAGAAGTAAATCTATGAGCGAGAGAGTAAAGAAGAAATCTTAGTTTTTCCCTTGATGTGGACGACCAAGCCACTATTTATACCCCTTCAAATTATTTTTCTCTTGTTATCATGCAAGGCACTATAGTGTAACATGGTAGGAAACGTCTCCTATAGCTTCTTCAATTATTTGCATGTCAAAAGTTTTCCCCCACTTACTTCTTATTTCAAATTCAATCCCCTCATATACTTTCTCGTATAAAATCAACCCCACCAAATTCTTCAAAACATTGGGCCCAAAATTTCTATCCTCTTTTTATTTAACCCTTAAACTATTTTTTTCCTTTCTAATTATACCGTTATAAAATCATGCTTTATAATTCACATACACAATATATAATAAAATTACCACTAAATCACACTTATATCCCAATTGATCTCTTAACTATATTTTATTCCAATTATACACACATATATACCACAATACCGATTAACTCTTTTACCCTTTACCACATAAGACCATTAATCCACTAGGTCTTAACTACTAATAATCCATTTACTTAAGCTTAATTAGATATTAATACCATGCTCATACCTTTGAATTCTGCTAGGGCCTATTTGAGATCCTTAAATGTTTGATGCAGGTTTTGGGGGATGATTCAATCCAGAAGGGTATACATAGCTAAGACTAAAGTGTCTCATCCATATGCTGCTGCCAGTACTCTTTTAACCAATTGGACTCAATTGAGATCATTTATCTCCATCGTGTGACTCTATAAACCCGTATAAAAGCTGCATTCGATCTAACTTTAATGAAGATTTTTTTAGGTTTTTAAATTTTGAGGTTTTTCTATGAAGTTTTAGTTTGTCATTCTTCATACTTTTAGGATTTTATACTTAAATTTTATAGATTTACTTATAAATATTACATTTTTAATATAGTTTATACCAAAAATACATATTCATAGTTTTGTTTATACAGTAAAGTTATAAGTTTCAATCAAGTTCAGCTTTGAGGAGAAGAGGAGAAGAGGAGAAGCCATTGTAATTTTAGATTTAAATTTCTATATGGGTTTAAGAGTTTTTTCTTTTCTTTTTCTTTGTTATTTTCATCATGTGTAGTGAGTAGTTCTTTTGTTGTTTAGGGATCTTTGAATCCCCTAAACCATGTAAAGATATTAACTTCTTTATTTAAATATATGTTTCAGATGTTTCTTTCCATTGTGCTTATCTTGGTATGGATGTTGTTCGAGTATTTATGTTGTTAATCTTATTCAAGTTGATGGATTTATACTTGTTTAATAGCAATATCATGCATGCCTTATTTTTCTTCACGCATTATGTAGTTTTGATGGCATTTTTGGAATGGAAATAGTTAGATTTAGGGATTGTGTGTTGTAAAATAAGAAAAAGAGAGGAAAATGAATAGATATTGAAATAGCAAGCTATGGAATGGGATACTAGTTCATATCTAGGTCTCGGGACCTATGCTTATGCTGGCTATAAAAGTGGCTATAGAATGGAAAATCACGTAGTTAGATTAGTAGGCTCCGGAATGGGATAATAGAGTTTTATATGGATTTTTCACATCTGAGATATATTAATGTTATGTTAAAATAAATCTTACATAGGAATAGGGAGGATTAGATTCTCGAACAACATTTCAAGTCATTATTAATTTTATCCATTTCATAGTTTTTGTTTTTATCATTTTATTTAATTCATACTTTGTGTTTCATTACTTTTATGTTAATAATTAATATCACTAAATACAGCCCAATCAACAAACCATTAGAACAATCCTTTAACACATAACTCTAACCAATCAATTATTCTTGCACTAATTTTGTTCCCTAGGTTCGATACTTGTGGGCTTTAAAAATACCCTACTTTATTACTTGTCGATTCAGTACACTTTATGACATCCGACTAACCTATATTCTTAAGTCCAAATGGCATAACCTTATAGGCATAAGTACCACATTCAATGATGAAAGCAATCTTGATTGTATCTAGCATACCCATCTATAAAGCTATACATAAACTATCCACTAAGACATCTATATAGGAGAGCTGGAAGTTATCCTTAGGATAAGTTTTGTTAAGATCCTTATAATCTACATAGACTCTGATCTTTCCATCTTTCATAGTCATAGGAACTACATTCGTTAACCAAGTTAGGTATTGGACTTCTACCAAGAACTTGGCTTCTATTTGCTTCTTCACTTCTTCTTTAACCTTTTTAACCCACTCTAGTCTAAGTCTCCTAAGCTACTGCTTGACTGGCTTATAACCTGCGAAAGTTGGAATGGCATGTTCAACTATCTCTCGATCAATCCTTGATATGTCATCATAAGTCCAGGGAAAGACTCTTTCATACCTTTTTAATATTCGCTCAAAGTTTTCTCTCTCTGTAGGAGTTATGTCAAATGCTGTAAAGATTTCTTTTGGATTTTCTTTTGTTTTAATATTAAATAAGCATGTATTAATTGAATTGATATCAAACATGAATGATTCATGATCATGATTATGCAGATTGAAATCAAAAGAAACATCACACAAGTAACCAAAAGTGTTCGTCTTATTAATATAATCAAAAGAAAAGAAATTATTCACATAAAAAAGTTTAGTAGCATAAACAATATCAATAAACACATCATCTTCAGTCTTTAGCTCAAATAAAAATGTCTCTCCAGCTTCCTCTTTTGGCTCTGATGCTTCAACTCCCACTTTTTCTTCACCCTTACTCTAAATAGCAAGTAGCTTTTTAGTTACTATCTCTTTTGGAACTTCCCTGTCCCAAGTTGATTGATGTAAAATAATCTCTTCATCCTAAAAACTTTCAACTGGCTTGATAATGCCTTATTCCCAATTGAATACATCATTAAATAGCTCAAAACTATGTACAATCTTATCTCCCACCATCTGAGACTCATTCTCCCCACAATAAAGGTAGGTCCCAAAAGCTGGCATTAAACTCTTAGAAATATGATGAACTTTACATGCTACCCCCTTACCCTTACTTTTCTTTTCTGAACTGGTGTAGTTGAGGCCCTTTCTATCTTCTGACCTTTAGTGGTGATTGCAATTTGAGGGCCTTAAGAATTCTTACCCAACCCAACTCAAGGCAAGAAGTGCATCTTTTTCAGTATGTTGATCACTTATGGGTTATCAGCTAGACCATTCTCACTCTCATCATCCTCAATTACAAATACGTGCAATGCATTAAAATGCTACTTTACAATCTCAAGCACTGATACTTAATTCTCCCTAATAGCCTTAATGGTGACTACCTTATCATCATATGGTATCTTGATCATTTGATGCAACATAAAAGGCATGCCTTTTAACTTGTGGAACTATGATCTATGGAAGTAGTACAAAAAAGATGGCAGGGATAGGCAATACCGCAAACTCAACTTTAATTTCCATTAGCGTTATCTTCATTATAGCTTTAAAATCCCCTGCAGCCTATCTCTTTAAATTATCATAAGTACATATGGTCAAGTCATATTTGTTTAACATGCTCTCATTCAGCCCGAATATATGAATAGCTACCAATTGCCACACATTAATTGAGGACCCATCATCTACCATCATGCAAGCTATGTGCTTGCCATTCACCTAAGCCTTAATGTAAAGAGGGTGATTATGATTCCTTCCTTGAGTGGGTAGATTTGCATTTGAGTACACAATATTATCCCTAGTTCCTCCCTTAACCAAGTCTAAAAGCTCAAATGGTGAAATGGTTGTAGTGATAGTAGACTTATACAAAGCCTTAACCAACTTCTACGTATGCAGTGGAAATTACCTTAACAAATCCCAAATAGAAATCTGAGCTTGGGTCTTTTTCAATTGTTTGATGATCTGATTCTCCTCTTCTTTTTTTTCTAATAGGCACTATGCTAGTGGCTAGTTATTTCTCAACCTTAGGCACCACCCTTCCAATTCTAATGACTGCCTTTACCTTTTTCACTTCCCTTACTTCCTTCTCAATCTCACTAGCTGAACTCCAAATATTAACGGGCATCATTGGCCCTTCATCCTCACTCCAAATATCAACTCCAGCAATCAATTATAGAAATTGGCCAATTTTTCTTAACTAACTTTGTTACTTTGATTGTGGAATGAGTAATGGCCATGTACTCACTCCTATAGAAGTCCTTCATTATATAACATTTTGGCAGGTTAGACCCAATCATAAACACAGGAGGCAGTACGGCATTGTACCCTCATTTCTTATTCTTCTCTCTCTTCTAAAGATTTAAAATCTATTTTTTTTCTATCAGATTTTGAATTTTGTTCCTCAGGTTATGGTAATAATCAATGAGATGCCCTGTGTGCTGATGGTAGGAACAATACCGATCCTCTCTATGGTAGAGTATCATGGAGTCGCCATCCAACAGAATGTTGGAAAATAAATCTCAACCTTTTGATGCCCAAATATAGATTGGTGTTCAGGACATCACTTTTACTTGGCATCTAGGTTAGGTATTTCTTATAATTAGGTTTTAATGATTAATCCACTATCTCCCTTTTCATACAATGCAGTATAATATATTAAATAAACACATCAATCAATTAAAGAAAGCAGTAAATATTAAATCAATAAACAACAAAAAAAATAATTTACTTAAATTATTACAGAAGCAAATCATCCAATTACAAATATAAAATACATTTAAAATTTGGGTTTTTTATTTGACAAGGAGCATTGCTTCCCTCATGTCTATTTACAAAAATGATCATTTTTACCATTTTAGGATAAAAATTGGGCATTGGTCCATTTTATTTAGGAAAACCAATTAATTAAATACAAAACATTTTAAGTGACTTTTTAATAGGCTCAAAGAATTATCTTTTACTACCTATTAAATCCCTAAAAATTAAATACATCCAAAATAAAAAAAAAAGAAAGTACAAATATAAATAAACTAACTACAAAACATAATGTAATAATCAAATGCAATAAAATAAAAAGAAAGAAAGAAAGAGGAATCATTTTAAGGACAGCTTCTAAAGCATGCCAATCTCCCAAAATACTCCACAAATATATAAAAAAATGGCTCCAAGGAACACAAAAGGCATACAAATCAAAATATATTAAATAATAAAATAAAATGTTCATAAAAATAATACTAGAATAATAAGATATTAAAAGAATAGAATGTAATCATGCAAAATAGAGGGCAAAATTAACATAAAAAAGCATTAAAACATGCAGAATATGTAAAACATGCAAAAATAACTCAAAAATATACCTAAAAGGCCCAAAAAGTGGTCATACATGCCTAAAGAAAGGGAGAGATGGGACAAGGAGAAGGCACCGAGATTTCCCATTGGTTGCTATGACCAACAGCCATCTATTGGGTCTTTTTCCCACTTGTCATCCAAAAGTAGAGGTAGAATGTAAAAAATCCAAGCCAAAATTGATAAATCCAACCTAAACTCCTAAACATGCAATTCTAAAGCCCTAAAATACACCAAATTTACCTATAATAATGAATAAACATATAAATCATGCTAAATCAGTAAGAAAACATGCCAAAATAAAAATTAAATCAAGATATCTACATGTTTTAATGGAGGAATATAAAACCTAGCATGCAATTCTAACATATTACACAACCTAAACCATCATGGCATAACACAAAGCAATAAAACCAAATTAACAACATGAAGAACATACATCATAGCATCATGAATATAAACTTAAATAACTACACAAACATGGTGTGAATTTAAAGAGAAAAAGAGATTGAAGCCTAGAATATTACCCTCAGGAATCATACATTGTAACTTTGGAAAGCAACAATCTAAGCTTCGATCCTGGATCCCACATTTGATAAAATATGTATATGAGTTTTTTGTGTTAAAAAATTGTTTAAGGCTTAACCTTCAAGAATAAAGAATTATTTACTCTGTCTTAAAGGTTTACTCCTCTTTTCCCTAAAAATCCCTAAAAATAATAATCCTTTTTTAAAACCCTAGCTGTTTGCTTAAGTACCTAGGGAGGAGTTAGAGATTGAATCTAACTCTTAACCCTTAGAAATTAGAAGTTTATCCCCTTAAATTTGCACTTAATCAAATTTAATCTTTAATTAGAATGTTAAAACTGGAAATTTGTAAATAACCCTATAGATGGGCATATGTAGTTGACAAATGGCCGTCCCTCACATAATTTCCTAAAATTTAAAAAAATACCCCTATATTTGTCGTAAACTAAAGGAAGATAGCCATAGATGGTCGTCCCTTCATTACAGATAATCGTCTTTCACTAGGAAAGGCCAAAACTCAAGTTTTTTGAAAAATTTTTCAAAATTCTAGGAAAAAAGAAGTTTAAAACCCATAAAAATATTTTTGAATTGAGAAAATCAAGGCCAAAACTCAGGATTCCTCTTCTTATCAAAAGTATAATGGTTCTTCATCATCGAGTAACCCTGATCTAGCTGTCTTTGGTCACTGTGTCTACACAAAGAATGGTTAGGGAATTGCATGTTGGGTACCTGTAAAATTTAGAATTCTATAATCAACCTGGTTGAGATGGCTCTTGTCTCGACCAATTTAATGCATTCACGATTCAGGCAAGATAACAAACCCCAACTTAGTTGATTTCCTTCTCAGTCGGGCCTATGCGTTCTGAACTAATTATGACTATGTTGATGTTCATCTTAGCCAAGTCCCTAGGTGAATAATCAACCTATCTGGGATGACATCCATTGTAATCGAGTTCCCTCTGTGTTACACTATATATATGTGTGTTTAACAAATACTCAAAGACTCCAAGACTCAAGTTAATTATTATAACATTCCTGTCATTTATAGATGAATTAATAAAGAACATTATATGATAATTGACATAACATATCCATTTGTAAGCTTGCGAATACAAGATTTGATTATGATTTTCGTTGGGAATTTTACTTGATCATGAGAAATAGTATGCATATGAATATTTCAATGCATTTATCAAGTAAATATATGTTACTACCACTTTGGTATGATCATGAGTATGACTTCATTATGAGTTATGAGTTCATAAATATATATGTGCACCCATGTTCATATACATTTCATGAATCAATGAATTAAAGGTATGAAAAGTGAGTTGGTGTATATGTATAGTACTTGGTAGTAGATAGATAGGCATGCCTATAAGAATAGTCACAAAGGCTAGTGTTTTGGCCCTATTTGGGTCTATAGTCTATCCTTGTTTCTGATTATAGTCTTGGCCTTGTTCGGGTCTATAAATTTGATACCTTTAAGTATCTATAGAATTTGACACCTACAGATATCTATACAACTGATACCTTGGAGTATCCATAGTACCTGTTATCCACGCCTATAGAGCTTAGGCTGGCATTTATTAGTGTTGTACCCTAAAAGTGGAGAGCCATATGATAGATTTTATAATAATGATAAGTAAGTAAATACCTTAAACATGGATGTATACATGACCACATACACTTGCACGCAAACTTATGTAAAGTTGAGATAGTTTTTAAATCTAAAGAAAAGAGGAATTACAGTAGTAGAATATGAGAAGGAATTTAGTAGTTTGAGTAAGTATATGTTGGAACCCATATTGATTGAAGTTTTTTTATTCCGTTAATTTTGGGAAGGGTTGAATGAGATTATCATAGATCATTTGATTAAAGCAACCACTTTGCAAGCAATAAGCTATTATTAGCTTGTCCAAGTAGCTATCAGGTTAAAGAAGTTTGAAGCAGTGAAGAGAGAAAGAGAGATCAAAGAAAACATTTTTCTAAAGGGGGTCTATCATTAGGAATAAGACCTTGTACTACATCAAGGAGCCAACCAGCTAAATCTATAAATAGTCCTCCTACTCAACATCTAGAGCAAGTAGAGATGCACCGATAAGGCAAAGGGAAGGACCACCGATTGAATGTTCTCATTGTGTTAGAAGGCACTAAGGCACTTGTTGGCTATTGATAGGTGCCTATTTTAAGTGTGGTTATATTTATGATTTTGTAGTGAAATGTTTAATGGGACAAGAGTAAAGGGTCATACCACAGAATAGTATAGGAGCTTTTAATACACCACCGGTGCCTAGAGGTCGTAATGGACAAAGCCAATATAGATCTCCAGTTAGAGAAAGGTCAGAGACAATGGATCAATCTATGGTTACTATAACTTCGACTAGGGCATATGCTATGAAGGCCTAAGAGGATATGGATGCCCTATAAGTGATAGCCAATATTTTCTCTCTTTTTGATACCGATGTTTATGCTTTGATAGATCTAGGTTCTATATATACTCACATATGCATTGGGAATTTAAGTAAAAAAATGTCAGTTATAGACCAGTTAGCATATGATATATATGGAACAAGGAGCCATAGCATTTGTATGAGTAGAGTACGTCAAAATTGCCCTATTCTAGTATAAAGGATAGAGTTTTAAGCTAATTTGATTGAACTACAGTTTTGAGAGTTTGATATAATTTTAGGCATGGATAGGTTAACAAAGCACCAAGAAAATATAAATTATTACAAAAAGACAGTAGCAATGAAGAGTCTTGATGGTGAGGAGGTCATAGTGCAGGGCATCCAATCAAAGCCCTTAGCAAACGTCATTTCAGCTATGCAAGCTAGATAAATGCATAGAAAGGGTTATGAAGCATTTTTGGTAGTGGTACTTGATTCCAAAAGAGAAAAAGTATATCTTCTTGATATACTTGTATCTTGAGAATTTCTAGATGTGTTTCCAAAAGAGTTACTCGGACCCCTTCTTGATAGAGAGGTGGACCTATTGGTTGGTTATCAATAAGTACGCTGAATAGATAAGTAATAAAGTAGGGTATTTTTAAAACTTAGGAATATCGAACCAAAGGGAACATAATCGATGCAAGATAAATGATTGATTCGAGTATATGCTAAAAGAATTACCTGATTATTTATTGATTTTTATTATGTGATTGGTGATAAAAACAGTTAACATAAAAGTAAGAAAATGTAGAGTATATATTAGCAAGATAATTAAAATAGAAATTAAGAAATGAATAGAAATAACAATAGTTAAAGATGTTGTTCAGGAACCTAATCCTCCCTATCCCTATGCAAGGTTCATTTTAACGTAACATTCCTACATTTCAGATGTGGACAACATATTTAAACCTTTAGTATCTCATTCCAGAGCCTATTACTTTAACTACCTGGTACCCATTATGGAGCTTACCCGATAGCCAGTATAAGCACGAGTCCTAAGATCTAAGTGTGAACTAATATACCATTCTAGAGCTTACTAATCCAACACCTATTCGTTTTCCTCTCTTTTTCATTTTTTAATACATAAACCCTAGATCTAACAACTCTCTTCCCAAAGTCACCATCAAAACTATTGCAATTGTGATGAACAATAGAACATGCATGGTATAAACATTAAACAAGCATAAATCCATCAACTTGAATAAGATTAATAGCATCCATACTTGAAGAACACCCATACCAAGATAAGCATAAGGAAAAAAAAACATCTAAAACATATAATACCAAAATAAGTTCATATTCCTAACATGGTTTAGGGGATTCAAATATACCCAAACAACAAAATAACTGCTCACTACGCATAATTAAAAAAACAAGAAAAAGGTAAGAAGAAACTCTTAAACCTATATTGAACATGTGGATCTAAAGTTGCATTGATTTATTCTCTTCTTCTCTAAGTTAAGCTTGATTGAAAACTGGAACTTTAAACTATGAACTATCGCTATATATTTTTGTATTTTTGATGTAAAACTATATGAAAAGTGTAATTTTTAAAGGTAAATCTACAAAAACTATGTGTAAAAACCCTAAAGTATGAAGAACTACAAGCTAAAATTATAAAGAAAACCATAAAACTTCAAAAACCTAAAAGATCTCTTTTCTAGCCAGATGGAATGTAGCTTTTATACTAATCCAGTGCAAAACACGGTTGAGACAATTGGCCTCAGACAATTCTCCTAGGATACATATTGGGGCCTTACATAACCCCTCATCATGACACTAGAAGAGTTAAAATTAGTCTTTAATTTATAACAGATTGTGAATAAATTTGAAGATTTTTTACTCTCAATTCTCTACTAGACACAACTAGGAATATAAACTTACAAATCAAGCATTAAGAATAAGGGAAAATTAAGAATCTTAAATTAAAAATTGTATAACATCAATTAATTATCCAAAATAAATCTAAGGATTTAAGAAACCTTTAACAAAAGAATAAATCTACTCAATAAATATGGTGCTTAAGCCAAAAATAGTACAAAGAGAAAGTGTGTTACAACTTTTGGAAGATGAACTCAAAATCAAAAAATTACAACTTCTCTAAGCTTGTTCTCTTTCAAATTGATGAACAAATGAAGAAATGAATGAAATAATTGAATCTAGCTAAAAACTACTAAATTGGAAGCTAAACTAGTCTAATAAATTGTTTTTCATTTTTATACTTATTATAATTGAGGAAGGAAGCTTTTTAAGTAAGACAAGCCATTTTTGCATTCTGGATGCGATATAACCCATGGTTGTGACCAACTTTTAATCACAATCATCACTAAGTTTAAACTTCAAATTGCTTTTTGAAAAGAACACATGTCATGGTCATGACCAATAATTCATTCATAGTCGTGGGTAAGCACTTCAAAGTAAATAGATTTTACCAAAATTAGCAATCACGAGTGCAATTCTTGATACTCTCACGGCTGTGATTATTAGAAATCATAATCCTCAATTCATTTGCTCTAGAAATTAGCTCTAAAAATTCATTTTACACCAAAATTAGTAAAATTTACCTACAAAATATAGAAAAAAAATACATAAATCAATAAATTCTTGGCAAAATCATTATTTTTTTTTAAACAACAAACAAATTCATTACTAAGAAACAAATTCAGGTTTTAAACCTTAAGAATATAAGGGGTGGGTGCATGCCCTAGAATATAAGGTCTGACATAGAAACGAATGTTGTAGCTAGAACATGAGCCACCCGATTCGTATACCTTTTAACAAAATTAAATCTAAGATTTACATCAATAAAAGAAAGAGACATACAATCGAAAATTATAATACCAAGGTCAGAATCAAAACAATTTCGATCATTTGAAGCTCTATGAACAATCTCCGAGTCTGATTCAATTTGAACAAAGTGGTAGGGATTATCCTTAAACTAGTTTAAAGCTTCCCTTACCCTTAAAGCTTCCACCATAGTTGGGTCAAGAAGACCATGATCAATTTTAACACCAGCAACAATGAATTTACCCAGATAATGCCACACAAAAAACTTGAACCCGACTTGTGTAACTCATAAAAAATAGCATCATCAGTATTAATCTTGATCCATCCCTTATCAGGTGGTTTTCCAGCTAGTTGCATTCATATTAGAAATGACAATAGCTCGACTACAAGGATCCTTTTTCCTAACATATTACTAAGAGGAGAGTAGGTTAGAAGCCATAAAGAAGATTGCATCATAAGTATGCTGAATACCCTGCCATATTAAATCATTCGTGCATTTCCAGATTGCCCAACATAAAGACGGAACAGAGCATCACTTGTCCGAAGTGAGAAACTAAAGAATATCAATAAACCAAGACTGCATATCAACATAATTCAGATTTTGCAAGCAAAATCTTGCCTTAAGCCAAACTTGTTTTGCCAAGTTGCATTCAATCAAGAAATGTACAACAAATTCAGCACCACATCCATAAAAGAGATAAGAAGTCTCAACATATATACCTTTAGAGAGCTGAGTAACACAAACAGAAAATGTTAGACAAAAGAGCACACCATATAAAGCTCTTTATTTTAGGAGGGGTCATCAAATTCCATAGATTTTTCATGAATAGATTTATAAGTGCTTCTAACTGAGTATCTTCCATGACGCTCAAAGATCCATTGCCAGCTATCAAGTATATTTCTCCAACTCATCGAAATTCTAGTAATTAAATTGCGATCTCTCTTTTCAAAATTAGATAGAAAATCAAGGGTGAGTTTACTTACAGAAAACAGTTTTCTGTTTTCTATTTTCTATAGAAAATTTGAAAAATGCGTTCACCTATCAACAAATGAAAAATTATTTTCCTGAAAACAGAAAACAAAAAAATGAAAAAATGTGTACATTTATTAAAAATAGAAAATGCTTTCTAAATTAAAAAAACTAAATTATATATTATTAAATATATATATATATATATACGCACACACACACACACACACCAATTTTAAAAATTGAAATAATACGTATATATAATTAAATTATAAATTTATTAAAATAATTAAATTTAATATTTATAAATTAACCAACATTGAATTAACATGGCATATATTATCTTATGCCAAATGCGATGCAGTAAAGAATAGTTTCCCTTGAGGGCTTGATGTAATAAAAGATTTCAAAATTTTCGAAAGTTGCAATAAGAATGGTTTCTCTCAATATATCATCATCAACTGACCACTGACATTATCACAATCGAAATGCATCTAGACCTTTCCAATTCCTTTAACCACCCAGAGCATAAATAGTAAAGTACTAATCAAATTTAGATTACTTATCTATTGAAGCAGAAATTTGTCTAATCTAGGTGCAACTCCCTTTTCACCGTATCGATTTAATGGTGGAGAAACCTATTATCGAATACCCAAAACCATTAACTGTCATCCCAAAAGCTTTCAGTATTTATTCTCTGTGGCAGTTGGCAAGAAATTTCATGGCATTGCTTAACCTTAACCTTGTCCAATTTATTAGTGTCCTATTCTATAAGACAATTTAAAGCCTATTAGGAAACAAAGAAATGATTCGATTCAAAACTTAGTCCTCTGTTAAGGTACAAACTACATTAAGAATTTTGATTACTTCAACTTTTTATAAAACAAGATTAGGTAGTATTAAATACCTTCATCAACAAACCAAAGCATTAATAACTTAAACATAGCTATCAATCAGTGATTTCCTCATTTCATCAACAATGGCACTAGGCTGAGCTTCCCTTAACTTGAAAACACTCTCGATAACAGAGAGTTCAGTAGCTGTACTATCTGACTCGCGAATGTAGGCCATATATTATCTCATGGCAAGTTGAAGGGAGATAAACAAATGTACCAATATCATAACAAATGCATTTTGTTGGAGGGGCAAAGAAAAAAGAAGGAAAAAGTGTCAATTCAATGTCAACTTTCCAATTAAGAGAGTTACAAACCAGAATGTACACATACACGGCCCTGCACCACAATATAAATACAAAAAGAAACTCAAGTTAATGAAATGTTATAGAAGCTGATCATTTATTTCACAACATCCAAAATTTGATTCTATACCATGTCTAATTGGAAAAAATGAGCTATGAAAGAATATACAAAAGCAATTGTATGAGAAACTATCACACAAATGTAATGATACATTAAAAAACAAATTTCCTAGATATTTACAGTTAATGAATGCAACCAAAGTGCAAAAGCATAACGTGCACATGAGACATACTATTTTTGCAGGTTCTATTGCAAGAAAAAGCCCTTGACCACCAAAGGAGGACAAGTGCAGAGGCATTGCATATTTTGCTGAAATTTTAATTATTATTATGAAGATTGCCAGGACATAAAATTCCCTTGTCTGAAAAACTCTTATACCATGTCAATAACCAAGTGACCTGGAAGATCTGGCTCATTGGTGAAGACCTCAAGAATACTTGATATATATCCAACATTACTAAAAGCAATAGCTACTCATTAACAGTTTACAAGCTCTAGAGTATTCTATTGAGCAAGTTGTCAAAAGTTCAAAGGAAAAATTTACATGCTCTAGTTATTTGAGCATACCTTACAGAAGTGCTTACCATTTCTTTGAATCGTCATACTTTAAGCTATCTCGGCCACAGATGGATGCTATTGTGATAGGTTTGAGACATAAAAAGGCAGTAGATTTGGAGAAACATCATCCAACCTCCATAACAAAATTCATTGTTTAGTGGACAGATAATCCATATTAACATGATTAGCAGCAGATAATCTAACAATTTTTCAATGAGAATGCAACAGACTGTCAAATAATTAACCAAAAAATACCTTTAATTTTGTTGACAAAGGCATCTTCATAAGTTTTGAACTGGGAAACAGCTTGAGGCATATAATCCTATGGAATGATGTGGTTCTGTTTAAATATATTGAAATCAAAACAAATAAAAGATAAAAATAAACTAAAAATAAAAAAGCACTTTTTCAATGCTTAAACAGTGACGAGGCAAAGACTACAAGGGATTGAATGCTTAAACACAATAAAAATGAGAAACAATAAAAAAATAAAAAAAAAGAAGACAAATTGAAGCAAACCCAGAAGCTGAATTTGAAGAAGAAAGGGATATGAAGATGAGCAGCGAAGTGGGTAAATAGAGAAAAATACCTGCAAGGAGCGAAGATGGGAAGAAGAAGTTTGTCGAAAAGAACGAGCAGAGTGAATGGCGAAGTCTTTGGATTGGATTACAGTACGCTGCAAATCCTCAACCCAATTCTCAGTGGCGTCTCCATTGCTGCCTTCTCCCATTCTTTGATTTTTCTCTCAAATTAAAACTTCAATACATCGGATTAAAATTTCAAGACTGAAATTTCAGCTAAACCTAGCTGAATATCTCATTTGATAACACAAAAATATTACAATGAAGCATGAGATGGGATACGAAGACGACGGGAAACGAAGAGCAGACGTCATTTCTGAAAAAATGCAGTATTTTCTATGAATAAGAAAAATTTTGGAGAACATCTGAAAAGCAGTTTTTCATACCCTTTTATATTTTAGAAAATTAAAAAAATTGTTTTTTATTTTTCATTTAGAAAAATTTTACTATTAAACGTAATACTCTATTTTTTATAGAAAATTTTTTCGAAAAACAGACCTTGTTTTCGACAAATAAACAGGGCCAAGCCTCTCGCTTTGGGACTCGTTGGAGCGTCATTTCAAAGATCTACCTCTGGCACTTTCGATATTAACAACAAATCCGAGAATTCTTATGAAAACCGGAAAAGGCAAAGGATGGTCAATCACGTGCGAGTTGCCGGCCGAGGTCGGGATTTATCCCTTCTAACAAATCATTCGCAGCGACGTCGTCTTATTTTACTGTGTGGTGAACTGCAACGACTCGCCAATTGCTTGCTTCCCAATTTTCTCTCTGAAAATCTCATATAAGTTTTAGCCTCCCCTTTTTCATTCGCTCCTTCGCTGAGAGAAGACCGAGACTACGGAAAAGCATCACTGTCTCTCAGATCACTTGCTCTTTCTCTCCCTTCTTATTCGGTACTATTTTTAAATGTCTTTTCTGATTTTTCGCTGATCTGTGTGTCTGTATCTATCTGTACAGATATCAATGGCGTGATTTTGATTGAAGAAATTTGATCTGTCACAAAGTGCATAGCTAGATCTTGGTGTGGGATAAACTTTCACTTTTTTTCTAATTTTTCAATATTTGGTTCAGTTACTTTTATCTTGCTGTTCAAATGGTGTTGAGGAGATTTAGATCTTTGTTTGATTGGGTTTTCTTAGATTTGATATTGTTTGCTGAGCTTAGTTTCATTTTTTTTTTATTCAGTGGATTTACATTTACTAATTTTAGTGAAGAATTTTTGTTTTTTGCTTTCTCATTGTTAATATTGTAAATAATAAACAAGAATTCAAAGGAAGAGCTGTGCCAGGTCTTATTCATCGCCTTCAATTTGTAGTTACTAACCTTGTGGTCTTGTTTTTCTTCTTTTGGGATTATTGTCTGCATGCATATAATGCACAATTTTGATCTATTTCTGTGGATTTATTGTAATTTGTCTAATAGTTGAATATGTTCCCAAAGAGCATGACGTGAAGTGAAAGGGATATTTGGGTGTGGATGTTTCGTCTAGATGGTATAAGGATCCCTTGAACTCATTGTCTGTTGGCAGAGAAAAAATATAAGAGAGGATAAATGTACTGACTATAGAGTCATAATAAGTTCGAGACTTGGCTACACAGTTGCTAAAAAATATGATAAACGCTATAGTATGGAATATAGATAAGCTCAGATGGGCATAAACCATAAATTGCTAAGCGCTGGCAATAAGACAATGTTTGAGAAGGAAATTCTAGGACTCTTTCATTTGGGCATGTTGGGTTAGGTTTTTTTTTTTTGAAAAGGATGGTATTTATTTTGAGATGCCAAATAATTCATAGCTATAATTATCAAAATCAGTCTGCACTTGCAGATATCTTGGGCCAACTAATATATATAGATTGTATCATAGGACAGAATCTATTGAATGCTTATTTTTATCTCTGGATTTCGTCCCAGCATTGATGTCAGAGAATGCTCTAAGAGACCTAAATACACTACCTCGACCTGAGATGAAGAATGAAAATGCTGGCAAAGGAAGTTTTATTAAACCTTACCGTGGGAATATTGATGAAAATGTTGAAAAGTGGCACAGGCAAAACCCTGTCTCATTGGTATCACCTATTGCTGATAGAGGTGAAACTGTGAATCCTGGAGTAGATATTGGTAAGACAGAGGTAGAATACATCGAGTCAGAGAATTTGAGTGATGTAGACGATGTTGATACCAGTGTAAAGGTTAGTATTATGTATTATCACAGATTCCACACTGTATTTTACTAGGACTGCTTGTTGGTTGTCAGCAATATTAATATATTCTGATGAAACATATATTCAGGCACTCCTGGCTGGACTAGACTCTAATGATTGGGTTATTGTTTGTGACTCACTCAACGACTTGCGCCGAATATCAATATTTCACAAGGAAGCATTGCTTGATATGCTGTAAGTCCTAAAATTTATTGACAGGATAATTTTGATCTAGGAATATATAGTTCGAATAAATTTAATTCTCGTTTCTATGTGAAATTCATATGTTATTATCATTTTCAATGAACAGGGGTGATGCAGTACCACTTATTGTGAAGTCATTAAAGAATCCAAGAAGTGCTGTTTGTAAGACTGCAATAATGACATCTGCTGACATATTTAATGCATACAATGATCTCATAATTGAATTTTTGGATCCTCTGGTAATATGTTTCCACTTCAATTTGTGCAGTAATTAATTTATTTTGTTCTTTTGTTCATTGCCCTCGCCTCATTTGTGAAGTGATATATATTTTCTTCTTTGCTCTTGCTTCTTATGTTAAACTTCATTGATGCAGCTTGTACAACTTCTTCTCAAGTCTTCACAAGACAAAAGATTTGTATGTGAGGCAGCAGAGAGAGCCCTGGTGGCAATGACTACGTGGGTTTCCCCTGCACTGTTGTTACCAAAGTTACAGCCATTTCTCAAGAACAGGAATCCTCGAATTCGGGCTAAGGCATCAATGTGCTTTTCTAGAAGTGTACAACAACTGGTAGGAAAATGAATCTTGATAGAATCATCTGCTTTCAAATTTTATTAATGAGGTTTTATGGCATGACTGTATCTGTAGTTTTTCTGTGATGAGAATTTTTATTTCATCATATCGGTTAGTGTTTTCCCTTATGTAGACTTGGTTTTGGGAATCAATGAGGGCAACACCAGGGAACTGCTTTTTCTTTTTATATTTTCATTGTTCATAATTTTGCTATGGTAATTGGTAACCATGCTTGTTGTGATTTTATAATTTAATGGTACAAATTGCTTAGTTGTGTTTTTTGGGTAAAAATTTTCAGAAGTCTGAAATATGCAATCTTACTATTTCGCAGGAGTTGTTGCTTGTGTTGGATCTCTACCTCTGATCTAATGCCTAACTGGATGATCTTAACATTAAGGATCTGAGCTGAGCATGTGGTAGTTTTATCTAGAGGTGTGCATAATTCAGCTATAACCTATAAACCTAACTGAACAGACTGAATTTTTTTTTTTTTGGTTTGGTTATTAATTTTATAGAAAATTTGGTTATTTTGGTACAGTTCAGTTTTTAAGTGTAAAAACAGTAAAATAACCGAACTGATTGAAATTTACAAAAAAAGAAAAAGAATTATTTTTATTATAAAATTCCAAATATCTAAATCTTATGTTTATATTAATATTTTTTAATTGATTCCTCTGTTATTAGTTTAAATTTATATTTGTTATATAATTTGAATGGTATATAATTGGAATAATTGACTTTTTTTAATTTTTTTTCTTAATCAAATATGATATTTTATTTTAAAATTCAAATTGTAATTATGTTGTCAATATTAATATTTTTTAATTTTTAAAATTATGTTTATCTTAATGATTTATAAAATTTATTTAAAATTGTAATTGACTTTAGGTCTTGTAAATAAGGCTAACCTAACAAGCCCAAATAAAAAACCCAAACTGAAGTGTTTTGGTTATTTTGGTTTTGTTTGCAGTCTATTCTGTTTCCAATTTTAGTGAAAATTCAGTTCCCTGATATTTTAGTTTGGTTTGATTAGCCAACCCGATAGATTGATGCACACCCCTAGAACTACTTTTATTCTTGTGCATAAATCCTTTTTGCAGTGAGTAGTGGGAGTTAGGGGTCCTCACGGGACGGGGCCGGGCCAGGGATTGCAACTCCACTTACTGCCCCACCAGGATCGGGAATTCTTTGTCCCCATCCCCCGATTCTATAACGGGGAGGAAATTCTCCCCGTCCCTGTCCCATGGAGATCCCCGTCCCCACCGGGGTCGGGGATTTTCCGTCCGTGAGCATCCCTATTGGGAGTGGATCCTTTAAGTGGACCTATAGAAATACCTGTTTCAGTCAAGGTATTAATGGGTCCTGTATGATTGTTTCTCTTATCATGTATGGAGTTAGAAGCTGATGATTTCATTTCTTTATTTAATATACTTTTTGTATCACTGCAATGAGGAAATAGCATAAATCTCATATATTTTATTGATATTGTTGACTTCGCATGTTTTTCATAATCTTGTTTTATCAACAGGGCATTGAGGGAATCAAATCTTATGGAATTGACAAGTTGATACAAGTGGCTGCATCACAGCTCAGTGACCAGCTTCCTCAATCTAGGGAGGCTGCTCGAACCCTCCTTTTAGATCTGCAAACAGTATTTATGAAGTCAAATGACCTCACAACAACTCTATCTGAGTATTCAGAGTTGAATTCATGGGAGCATTTCTGCCAATCAAAACTTTCTCCATTAAGTGCACAAGCTGTGCTTCGCGTCACCAGTTCTCGAGGTCTTGTTTTGGGTTCCTAACACTGGCAGAAACTATGTAAAAACGTATATGAGTTTGAGTACTGGATATGATCTTTATTCCACTTGCATATATGATTTTCAGTGAGCAGAGTAATATTTCATTTTGTTCCATTTATTTGGGTTCTTCATCATTTTCCTGTAAATACCAAGAAACAATTAAATGTTCAATTTGCTGTTAAGCACGTAGTTGACTTGGAATACACTTTGCATGGGGAAAGTCTTTAATTTGGTTGATGCAGTCAATTGAATTTGTTCTGTTTCTTTTCGGTGTCTCGTTCACTTAGCCGGTGGAAAAAAAAAAAAAAAAAGAGGTGTCTTAGTTGTCGATTTTACGCTGATGCGATCTGTCCACTCTAATGCATATGAGTTATGCCAGTAACTAAACCCTGCTTGTCGAAGTGGATATTTTAACTTAGCAAAGATGCCATTAATATCTTGGAAATGTGTTATTTTCTGAGAAAGCTGAATTTCTAGTGCTTCATTTGTTGGCGAATGAGGCTTAATCGCCTGATCAGTTCAGAATAAAAGGGCAACTCTTGGCACAATGCTTCTACTACAAGCATTTTGAATTATAATCAATCAAATGGCTGATTTTGCTCCTGGTCTTGAAACATGTCTCCATTTATAATTTTTTGGTCGAATTAAAACGAAGAACTGCCTGTTTTTATTTATTTATTTATTTTTTCAGACAAATTCGTAACCTATTTCCTTTTCCGGTCTACAAATTCTGGTGCACAATTGATGGAGAGCCGAAAATTTTTACCCAATTGATGCAGAGCCGAAAATTTTCTTCAAATTTATTTGCATCTCATTTAGAATTTTGAAAGAGAATTGGGTAAGTTCAAATCTAAGAAGGATTAATGGTTTAAAACAAGCAAAACAACTTTTTTTTTTGACAATTGGTCTCTTTACATCTAAGGGAGAAGCTGCTCATTCTTCTGTCTCAGATAAAAGTTCATTTAACTCATGCGATGAATCATAAAATGCACCTACTAAATTGCAAAGTAATTTAGAAAATTTATGAGTGTCAAAATATCATGAGAATTGTGAGATAATGTATGTGCATACCTTTGTACCAATGGCTATGAAATCTCTAAATTTGAAGATTTTTCATCTTAGATGAATAGTTTGGTTAGATTATTGACTTCACGTCTTCGATTTTTAATAACTTGAGATAGTATATTAAATCTATTGAATATGCTATGCAACTTGTTTAAATATATCATTGTTGAGCATTGAAAGTTAGTTGTTGGCTATTTTATAATAAGTACTCATTCATATTTAAGATGATTTTAGGGAGGCTATTTTCACTATATGAAGATAAGTGTTTTTGTTAGCTCTTCCATTTGGGCTTTTGCATTCTTGCTTGAGACAACAAAGGTTTAACTGTGGAGGAATTTAATGTCATGCAATATATCATAGCTATTTTATCTATTTATATATCATTTTTGTTAGCTTTATGTTTGTATTTTGTTTATTTTCTTGTGTTATCTTTGTTTTTGGAGGTTTTTTTTTGTCTAATTGTGTGATTTGAAGTACAATTAAGAGCTTTAGATTAATGATTTGTAGGAAAAATGGCATTATGGAAGGTTTAGAATTTGTGTCAACTCATCCCTGTGGGTGTCGAATCCTTATAGGGGCTCCATATGTCGACTTGAGCAATGCTATACCGAGTCGTGACCAAGTATAAAGTGCACCGACTTGTGCCCTTATGTGTCAACTCATTACAGAGCCAACCTATGCTGACTCACCTAACTCGATACTAGTGTGCCAAGTCGTCACCAATGTCAAGCATTACAACCTTTCAAGTGCCTCTTCATGTGTAGACTCTTCTCCGAAAGGCATCATTTGGGAGACCTTTAGGCCTATAAATACATGAAATTAACCATATTTTAGGCATGAAAAAGCTACCAATTAACTACTAAAACAATTCAAAAAAGATTATGAGAAAAAAGTATACACTAAGGAAGAGAAAAGATTCAAAGAGGTCATTCAACATTCAAGTACTTTTCTAAAGAAGCATTGAGGAGTCATCAACCATTTTTTTTGTCTCTCTTTAGATCATTTGCTTGATGTTATAGCTCTTCTTTGTGTTTTATTTACTTTGAACGTTATGTATCTAGGCTAAGTTTGTTAATTAGAATTGCAAGTATGAATTGATCTTTGTAATAATATTTTGTTTAATAGATGAATGATTTAAGTTCAACTGGATGCTTAATATGTTATATATGTTTGATCACCATATATAACTTGTTAACCAATTTGTTCACAATGATAATTAGGGTATATTTGTGGAAAAGCAATCAAATTTACTTAAAGGATAGGAATCACTTGGAGACAAAGGTTTCACTTTAAGGTATAAAAGAATATGCATAGAACTTTATGATTTTTATCTATCTCCTTAATTTTATGTGAGTGTTTATGGACTCTAGATAAAAATACTATTATTTAATAATGAGAATTACACTTAGCGAAAGTATGACATATTCTCCAATTATTTGCATGCATATATGTTAATTGAATCTCTTATTTGATCAATTCATTTCTTATAGTTCTAATAACTTTATTGAATTATATTGTTAATTAGAATTTAAGTTTAGTTTAATTTAGTTTGATGATTTTAGGATTTTAGTATAACCAACTCTATCAACTTACAATTGCCTATCCATCTAAGTATCTATTCGATTAATATAAATCATACCATAAATTCTATGTATTCGACACCCTACTCACTCTATCTAAGTCCTAAAGGTTAGGGTAATAAATTTACACCACAACAAACACCCCAATGGTTTAAAGATGAATCACAGCCTAAAGGTGTGCCTCATCAAGTGAGTTAAGGGAGTGACTCATTTCTTGGCCTATAAATATAGTTTGAAACTCCTCATTTGGTTCACCGAGCCTTTGAAGTGCCTCCTTTTCCAAGTAAGCCCTTTTTCTACTCCTCTTTTTCTTCTTCCTTCCTTGGTAAATTTATTATATATGTGTGTGTGTGTGTTTTCCTATTATTATTATTATTATTATTATTATTATTATTATTATTATTATTATTATTATTATTATTCATTTTACCTATTTGTTTACTCATTACTTCTATATTATTATATTATTATTTATTACTTTTATTTCATTTACTATTTATTTATTATTTTTATTTTTCCCCATTTTTTCTTCTTTTCCTTTTTTATTTTATTATTTTTATTTTATCATTTCTTCCTTTTACATTTCATTTCCACACATACATTTTATAAACACATTTATTATGATTATTTATTTATTATTTTCCCTCCAATACAGTTTGTTACTTCACCATGGCCACACCTTTTCTTATGAAATTACACAGGCTACTTGATGCCCTTAGAACCTAGGAAAATCTCGTTTTGGCTCCGTATTCCAATATAAAATTCTTAAGAAGGCTTTGGCTTGACATGGGCCTCTTGTTGGTTATTTTTCGATAGTAGGATCCTAGATTCCATATTTTCAAGTTTATTCATCAAGAGCTGTGCCTTTTGGCTGAGAAATTTGCTACGATTATCGGTGCAAGCTTTGCCCCTGGGACTCTATCTTGTGTCCCAAACTTTATGCAAAATTATCCAAGGGATGTAACCCAGGCATTAGGAATTCTGCAACTAGTGATTATTAGATTTGTGCCTCATGGTGGCCCTATTCCTTTGGAACTTGTGCTCCATGCCTTAGATGACTTTACTAATGTGGCCACCTTTCATATCGGTATTATTTTGCTGATCTATCTCATCCAATATTTATTATTGACTTTTAAATGTTTAACTGGCCATTATCGATTATTTAGCATTATCTAAGGTATACATGATGGACTAATTCCCTTTGCTTTGATTATAGCGGAGAACAAGCCTAACATAGATGCAATCTGCTATGATGCTACTGCTTTCCTATCTGATAACCCCTTATTACTCCAAGTAACTAGTCATTGCTTTAAAGTCGTGCACCCCTTATAGGTATTCACACTAGCTTTTCTTGGCCAAATCCATTTTGGGGAATTTCACGTAACTCCATGCCTTATTTTTGCTTGAAATGGACCCAATCCACTCTAATGGCTTTTACTTGTTTTCATTTTCCATTTTTTTCTTCTTTTTTTTAATTATTATTCTTTCCATTTTTTATTCATTTAGATATGGCTGTAAGAGAAGTTAAAGCTGTTGGAAGAATGTCCCCCAAGGGTAATCAATGCATACTCTTTAAGGTATTATGTTCATAGACAACGACTGTGCCACTTTGATTCTCTTCAAGAAGGCATTATGTGGCTAGCCATAGTAACAGATGACAACACCATTTTCATATGTCTATGGTTAGAACCTCACGATGTTACTCAAGATGGGCATTCTAGCTGGATACCCTTATATGGCCTACAAAGGGCTACCTTTTGCATTGCCTCCCACTGTACTCGACAGTTTGGAGAACGACAGGATGTTGTGAGGTACCTATTGTCTTTCTAAGGTGGCATCTTGTCTGTTGCATTTTTTATGGCTGCCATCACCTTTAGGCTCAACTATACGCAAAGTACAATATCTGAAGATTCATGGATTATGACTTTACTACCTTAGCTATGTATAAGAAATGGGTTGCCAGTCCTGTAGTTGATAATAAACAGATTGGATAAAGTATAACTGTGAAAAAAGTAGTAGATAATGACTTGTAGTTTTTGCACATGTAAGATAAAAACTATGCATGTCTTTTTATAGAATGCAATATAACTCTAACACTACAAAAAGAATGCAGAATAGCGACAAAAATTTGTGACAAAAATAAAATTCATTGCTAAATGCACAATATAGCGACAACATTGCGATAACAAATGGATTTCATCGCAAATCTTGAAAGATTTGGTGGAAAAGCAAATATTGCAACAAATTAGTGACAACAAATATTTATTGTTGCTAATATCAGGCGCAAAAAATTTGGCGCAAACAATTGTGACAACAAAAACATATATGGCAACAACATTGTTGAAGCTAATTAGCGACAACAAAGTTGTAACTAATTGGCGACAACAATGTTGTCGCTAATTTAGCAAAACATATTATTTCGTACATATTATTGGAATTTATCGATTATATGCATCTCATACATAAGCAGAATTTAAAAATTTTTAACCAATATTACTGATCTTGCCATGAATGTACAATATTCATATTAATAAGAATAAGAAAAATCACCTTTAATTTTTGTTGAATAGTTGATTTTACTTTGCATCGGGTTGTTGCAAATCATAGTGTCCAAAATCGAACACCTCCAATGAGTAATCCATACTAGAGAATGATAAATTGAAACAACAAATTTGTTTAGAACAAGGAGTGGCCAAAAAACCCTAGAGCTAGCAAGGGAGTGGCACAAAATGGAGAGAGAGAATAGAAGAATAAGACTTTCTTATGTGTTAAATCACTTAACCCTAATTCCTCATTAGTTGGACTTTTATAATCAGGTTAAAATTCCAACTTTTAATGAGATTGGGCTCTTTAAAATTGCTGAAGAATTATTAATTGGGCCTCTGGAATTAATTATAATCATTTGGGCTTAATTAAATCCTAATTAAACCTTTTCATAAAAGACTATGCACAAAACCCACAAACTAGGCCCTTTGTGCAATTAATCAGATTTAACTACCTAAATGAATTCCAAATCAAACCAAATTAAATATGTAGGTTTCATAACACTTATGTAACATATATAAATTAATTTGGTCTAAGAAATAGGCCATTAAGGCCTTCTGTATTGAGTTGGCATGTGGCCCTCTATAGAAGGCTTCCACACCAGCTCCATTCCTCTGGCCCCTTTATAACTTCTCCAATGGATTTATTAATTATTATATTAGTCCTATAACACTTATAGTAGTCCTATAACACTTATAAGATAATAATAACTAATCATAAAATACATTATTTCAATTAGGACAAATTTACAGAACATTTCTCAAAAGTTTCGCGGATAATTTTACTTGATCATAATTAATTAAACTCTTTAATTAATTATTTTGTTATTCACTTCTCTACCCTCATAATAATATCAAATATTATTATCCTTGTCATTTTACCATTTTATCCTTTTCTCTATATGTGTGTGACCTATTGGGTTCCTGTCCATATTGGCAGTATAATATGTAATTGTGAGTTCTATCCAAAACTCACATGATTTAAACTCCTTCAAATCATTTTATCAATCCCCATTGATATTTTTGATACATCATTATACAAGTCATGATTGGCCTCTAGCTAGGGATCATGACTACCCAAATGTTAGAAAAGTCATGTGGTTTGACTATACCCTTCCATAGAAACAGTTACCGTGCAATTACTCCTTTCACCACTCTTATCTCAATTAGATTCTGAGTATGGATTTCTGTCAACTCACATAAATCTAATTATGTATGTTCTATTAATTTAACTATTGTTCCCAAAATGCCCTCGGTGGATCTCTATCCACCTTGGCATTTTACTTTGGCAGAGATTCTCTAAACAAGGCAATTATAGAATCATGCGAGATAACTTCCCTTATTAAATCTGGGATGGTAAATCCTTTGTCAATCACTCAACTATCTTCAAGTAGGTCATGATATACCCAATCTCCTAACTATGTTCAGTCCCAGTTGGAAGTAATCAGTTATGGAGTCAAAGTATACCACTTGCTACTTAAGATAACTTTAGTGATCTCAAGTCTAAGGATACTTGCACAACCGCTATGAAGAGATTCCTCACTGACATAGATTTAATATCCATGTGAGGATTCTCTTTATAGGTCTCTAATGAACTTGTTCTTCTAAGAAACATCCACATGTTAGCTTTGATTATCTTCCATAATCACAGTTATGAGAACCACTGCTTGAACCATTCAAAAATCATAACATGTGCTAGTCTGTCCGAATTAACAATGTCTTATCTTGTTAATTCTATGACTAGGGATATTTAGATATTAACACATTTGCATGCAATAGACATCTCACATCATGAACACTTTCATGATTGCCTTTGCACTGTGTTTATAATATCTAGGACTTTATTTATTAATTTAAGATTTACAAACTCATGTATTTAAACATAGCATTAATAAATGAATGATGCCTTTTATTAAGAATATAAATTTTATACATACGAAAAACATCCTTATTATATGGGTTCTAGGGCATACTCTATAACAATCTCCCACTTGCATTAGAGCCAATGACTCATATGTCTCAAACCCATGCTATTTATTTGGTGATCATACTTAATCTGGGAAAATGCTTTAGTGAGGGGACCTGCCACATTGTCATCTGTGGGAACCGTTTCTATTTTCACATCATTTCTAGCTACTATTTCCCTTATGAGATGGTAGCGTCTGAGAACATACTTGGATCGCTGATGAGACCGTGGTTCCTGTGCTTGCGCAATCGCTCCATTGTTGTCACAATATAAAGGAATCGGATCAACAGTGCTAGGCATCACTCCTAGTTCAGTTATGAACTTTTTGATCCAGACTGCTTCTGAAGCAGCAATGTACTTAGCTTCCGTCGTGAAATCAACAGTTGTTTCTTATTTGGAACTTTTTCAACTAACTGCTCCTCCTCCCATAATGAACACATAACCAAACTGTGATTTACAATCATCTATGTCAGATTGGAAGCTGGCATCTGTATACCCATTTACTTCCAAACTGCCCTCTCCATATACCAAGAATATATCCTTAGTCCTTCTCAAGTACTTAAGGATATTCTTGACAGCTGCTCAATGTTCCTCTCTAAAATTAGATTTGAATATGCTTGTGACACTCAAAGCAAATGCTACATCTGGACGTGTACATAACATAGCATACATTATAGAACCAATTACAGATGTATATGGTATTCTATTCATGCTCTCTCCATCCTCTAATGTCTGCGGATACATAGACTTAGAAAGGTGTTTCCCATGCACCATGGGTATAAACCCTTTCTTAGAGAGATCCATATTGAATCTCTTCAATACTTTATCTATATATGTACTCTGAGAAAGACCTAGCAACCTATTGGATCTATCTCTATAGATCCTTATTCCCAGAATATAGGATGCTTCTCCAAGGTCTTTCACGGATAATTGCTTGGATAACCATATTTTAATAGATTGGAAAAGAGAAATGTCATTTCCCATGATCAATATGTCATCCACATATAGAACTAGGAAGAAAATTGCACTCCCACTAACCCTTTTATACACACAAGGTTCATCTTCATTTTGTGAGAAACCAAACTCTTTGATCATCTCATTGAATCGTATGTTCCAGCTCCTAGAGGCTTGCTTCAATCCATAAATGGATCTTTGAAGCTTGCATACCTTTTCGCCATTTCTTGATGTGAATCCTTTTAGTTGTGTCATATACACATCCTCAGTAAGATTTCCATTAAGGAAAGTTGTATTCATATCCATTTGCCAAATCTCATAATCATAATGAGCTGCAATGGCTAAAAGTATTCTTATAGACTTAAGCATCGCTATAGGAGAAAAAGTTTCGTCATAGTCAATACCTTCTTTTTGACGATAACCTTTTGCTACTAAGCGAGCTTTATAAGTAACTATATTACCTTCCATGTCAGTCTTCTTTTTGAAGACCCATTTGCACCCTATGGGTTTTATCCCTTCATGTGGTTGAGTTAAAGTCCATACTTTATTCTCATACATGGAGTCCATTTCAGACTGCATAGCCTTAACCCATAAATCACGTTCTGAACTGTTAAAAAATTCTTGATAGCTTGTAGGCTCATTGTCCTCTACTATAGTTATGCCTCTATCCGAATCAATGTGAAATCCATATCTCACAGGGATAGAATGCATCCTAGTAGATCTTTTAGGAATTTGTGTGTAATTAGGTTCAACTGCAATCTCATCATTATGAAATTCAGTTTTGGGTTCAATCGGTTGATCTTCTTCTACTTGTGGGTCTTGAACTTCACCAAGTTCAATTTTACTCCCACTGTCCTCTCGTAGGAGAAATTCTCTTTCTAAGAAGACAGCATGCCTTGAAACAAACACCTTTTGTTCTAAGGGATGATAGAAATAATATCCAAACGTTTCTTTTTGATATCCTACAAATAAACATTTGTCAGACTTAACATTCAGTTTGTCTGACATTGTCCTCTTCACATAAGTAGGACAATCCCATACTTTCATATGACAAAGCTTGGGTTTCTTGTTATTCCACATCTCATATGGAGTAACATCAACCGATTTACTAGGAACTCTGTATAACACATAAACAGCAGTTTCTAATGCATATCCCCAAAAGGACTTAGGCAAGTCCGCTCGGCTCATCATTGATCGAACCATATCTAATAGTGTTCGATTTCTCCTTTCAGATACACCATTGTGTTGTGGTGTATATGGTGGAGTCCATTGAAATAAAATCCCATTATCTCTAAGATAATCCTGAAACTCTTGGCTTAAGTACTCTCCACCTCGATCTGATCTAAGTGTTTTAATACTTTTGCCAAGTTGTTTCTCTACTTCATTTCTGAATTCTTTGAACTTTTCAAATGCTTTTGATTTATATTTCATTAGATAGATGTATCCAAACCTGGAATAATCATCTATGAAAGTAATGAGTAGGAGTAACCTCCTCTGGCATGTATAGTCATTGGACCACATACATCTGAATGTATTAAGTCCAAAACCATTTTAGCTCGTTCTCCTTTACCAATAAAGGGACCTTTTGTCAAATTTTCCAATAAACAAGATTCGCATGTATCAAATGATTCATAATCAAATGATCCCAAATCACCTGACTTGTGCAATTTGGTCATGCATTTTTCATTTATATGGCCTAAACGACAATGCCATAGGTATGAGCTATTTAGATTATCATATTTCATTCTCTTGGTATCCACATTATGTACTTCTTTAATTAAATCAAGAACAAATATACCATTCTCAATGATAGCTTTTGCATAAAATATATTGTTCTTAAAAATGTAACAACACTTGTCCTTTGAAGAAATATCATAATCGTTCAACAGACGACTGAAAGAAATAATAATTTTGGATAAAGCTGGAACATAATAACAATTATTTAATTCCAGTACTAATCTACTTGGAAGAGGAAAATGATAAGTCCCCACAACTGTTGTAGAGATGTTTTGTCCAGTAGCTGACTGCAAACATATCTCTGCCTTTCTAACTCTTCTAAAGCTTCTAAGCCCATGTAGATCATTACACAAATGATATCCACATCCGGTATCTAATACCCAAGTTAGTTTTGAAGCAATAGAATAAGTATTAATCATATGAATACCTGAAGTATAAGCATTAGCTTGCTTTTTCTCCTTGAGAGAATCTAGATAGGCCTTGTAGTTACGCTTCTAATGACCATCCTTTCCACAATGGAAGTAAGTTCCTTTGGGATTCTCTTTCTTGGCAACCTTTTCTTGGAAATCCCACCATCCATTATCTCATGTTGCTTTTGAAGCTTTGAGGACATATCACCCAGCATCAGATATGCTGCTGCTTCACTATCCTTCATGATTTTCGATAAGTGCCTTTGATCTCATCAATGGCATCATCTGATGGAAGTGGTAGTGGATCTCTATCCAAGATATAATGGATCTTTTCAGCTCTGAGAACAATTCTCACTTGCTTGATCCAGTCAGAATAGTTGCTGCCAACTAATTTGTTATCCAAGATTGATCATATATTTGATGTGCTCATGATGACGACATAGATGTGAAAAAGAAAATATATGAGAGTATGTTCATATATATGTATGCATTAATAAGGTCTTTAATTAATCCATTTTACTCCCACTATTTTATTGCGAATTAATAGCCCTCACTATATAATTTGAGAAAACTCGATGGTTTTCTTAGTGGGCTAATATCCAATCCTTGATATGTAATTTGAACTTGACTGTGGTCAACAAGCCAAACTCTATACCCTTGAAAGGTAGGTATCTCTATACCAATTATGTCTCTACACAACTATTGGATCATTAGGTTATCAACTCTTGATGCATTCCCTAATCTTGCCTCTAGAACCATTAGCCTTGACTGTGGTCAACAAGCTAATGGGCTAGCTAAGATGACCCATTTAATTAGATTTGAACATATTCGATATAATGTGAGCTTGACTGTGGTCAACACCCACACTATAAAGAACTCTGGTTCTCCTTAAATTAATGGAAGGCTTATATACCTTAGTATTTGTTTTGAGGGTTTTAGTTAATTAAGTCTCATCATACATGGTTGGCATACATTGGTATGCATCCTATATCTACCACATAAATATAAGCATACAAATATGGTATAGTTATGGACTTTACTACATTGATTTCCCTGAGCCAAGAGGGAAATCAAAAGGTCACACCTAGGTAGTATGCATGATTCAAACAAGAAAAATAATTACATTATCTTCAAGCTTGTTGGATCTCCATCCTGCCCATCTTGCTCCTTGAAAATGGTCTCCATCTCTATTTCTAATTCTAATATAAGTAATCTAATTACATATTACAATTTGAAATGAAATACAAACCAAAAACAAGAGGCCGGGACATGAAAGTCCTCATTGGACCAAAACATGCATAATGCTCAATCACATTGGGCTTTGTCCATAACTATCCATCATGCCAATCATACACCCTTATATGCCTTTCTAATTCATAAAGAAATGGATTACTAACTTTATTTCAACCTTTGAAATAATATTTTGAGTTATTTTAATGATGTGATCAAATTAGGAAACTTTTTCCATTTTGGAAACTTTCATTTTAGGAAACCTTTTTGCATGCATGTGTTCTTGCCTTAATAATCAATCCAATTGATTATTAATTAATTATAAATTGATTATTTAATTAATTAATCATATTAAATAATTAAAAGAATCAATTTTGGGCTTATAATCAAGTGTAGGCCGAAACCTACAAAAGAAAACCCTAAATGTGTTCACACACAAACTAGTTTTGTGTCTTTTGGACCATTTGGGCCTTTTGGAATGAGCCAAGCCCACTTCAGCCCTTAAAACCCATTAATAAACTTAATTAATGTTTATAATATTTAATTTAAATCAGCTCCTTGGGCCCACCAAGTCATTTACTAATTTAAACCAAGTCCGTAAATATAATTAAGCCCATTACGTGGTTTTAATGAATTAAAATTAATCAAATTAATTTAAGGCCCATTTTAATTAATCCAATTAATTAAAAACACTTTAATATATCATATATATCAGATTTAGAAGATTAAAAGTTGTTCTAAATAAGAACACATCAAGAACACACGAAGAACACCAATTTATCGAACTTTTTGACTAAACTAGTTTTCATGCAAAACTTATTCGATTTTAATTCCGTTCGGTCCTACGGCTTAATATCACATATTAAACACATATAATATCATCTAAATGAAGTTTTAATGGATTCATAAGAAATTAAATTATAACAGCCCTTTAAAATTTCATGGGTTTCACGCAAAACCCTAATGGGTTTCACGCAAAACCTTTATTACTTTTCTTCAAAAGTTTCGTTTTTGTTTTCGTCAAATATATTTGATCACACATACAACCAGAAATCAATATTTCTCATTCATGAAAAATTAAATCTTATATTTTAAAGTTCATGAAATAAATAACTCAAAATAAAACAAAACTTATTTCAAAAAACAATATAGAATTGTATATCCATGGCAAAACTGAGGCTCTGATACCATGTTGGAATTTATCGGTTATATGCATCTCATACATAAGCGAAATTTAAAATTTTTTAACCAATATTACTGATCTTTCCATGAATGTACAATATTCATATTAATAAGAATAAGAAAAATCACCTTTGATTTTTGTTGAACAGTTGATTTTACTTCGCATCGGGTTGTCGCAAACCACAGTGTCCAAAATCGAACACCTCCAATGAGTAATCCACACTAGAGAATGATAAATTGAACCAAAAAATTGGTATAGAACAAGGATTGGCTGAAAAACCCTAGAGCTAGAAAGGTAGTGGCAAAAAAGGGAGAGAGAGAATAGAAGAATAAGACTTTCTTCTGTGTTTAATCACTTAAACCTAATTCCTCATTAGTTGGACTTTTATAGTCAAGTTAAAATTCCAACCTCTAATGAGATTGGGCACTTTAAAATTGCTGGAGAATTATTAATTGGGCCTCTGAAATTAATTATAATTTTTTGGGCTTAATTAAATCCTAATTAAACCTTTTCATAAAAGACTATGCATAAAACCCACAAACTAGGCCCATTGCTCAATTAATCAGATTTAACTACCCAAATGGATTCCAAATCCAACCAAATTAAATATGTAGGTTTCATAATACTTATGTAACATATATATATTAATCTGGTCCAAGAAATAGGCCATTAAGGCCTTCTGTATGGAGTTGGCGTGTGGCCCTCTATAGAAGGACTTCCACACCAGCTCCATTCCTCTGGCCCCTTTATAACTTCTCCAATGGATTTATTAATTATTATATTAGTCCTATAACACTTATATTAGTCCTATAACACTTATAAGACAATAATAGCTAATCATTAAATACATTATTTCAATTAGGTCAAATTTACAGAGCATTTCTCAAAAGTTTCGCGGATAATTATACTTGATCATAATTAATTAAACTCTTTAATTAATTATTATGTTATTCACTTCTCTACCCTCATAATAATATCAAATATTATTATCCTTTTCATTTTACCATTTTATCCTTTTCTCTATATGGTGTGACCTATTGGGTTCCTGTCTATATTGGCAGTATAATATGTAATTGTGAGTTCTATCTAAAACTCACATGATTTAAACTCCTTCAAATAATTTTATCAATCCCCATTGATATTTTTGATACATCATTATACAAGTCATGATTGGCCTCTATCTAGGGATCATGACTACCCAAATGTTAGAAAAGTCATGTGGTTTGACTATACCCTTCCATAGAAACAGTTACCGTGCAATTACTCCTTTCACCACTCTTATCTCAATTAGATTCTGAGTATGGATTTCTGTCAACTCACATAAATCTAATTATGTATGTTCTATTAATTTAACTATTGTTCCCAAAATGCCCTCGGTGGATATCTATCCACCTTGGCATTTTACTCTGGCCAGAGATTCTCTAAACAAGGCAATTATAAAATCATGCGAGATAACTTCCCTTATTAAATCTGGGATGGTGAATCCTTTGTCAATCACTCAACTATCTTCAAGTAGGTTATGATATACCCAATCACCTAACTATGTTCACTCCCAGTTGGAAGTAATCAGTAATGGAGTCAAAGTATACCACTTACTACTTAAGATAACTTTGGTGATCTCAAGTCTAAAGATACTTGCACAACCGCTATCAGAGCCTCGGTTTTGCCATGGATATACAATTCCCTAACTATGTTCACTCCCAGTTGGAAGTAATCAGTAATGGAGTCAAAGTATACCACTTTCCAACATGGTATCGGAGCCTCGGTTTTGCCATGGATATACAATTCTATATTGTTTTTTGAAATAAGTTTTGTTTTATTTTGAGTTATTTATTTCATGAACTTTAAAATATCAGATTTAATTGTTCATGAATGAGAAATATTGATTTCTGGTTGTATGTGTGATCAAATAAATTTTACGGAAACAAAAACGGAACTTTTGAAGAAAAGTAACTAGGGTTTTGCGTGAAACCCATTAGGGTTTTGCATGAAACCCATGTAATTTTAAGGGGCTTTTCTAATTTAATTTCTTATGGGTCCATTAAAACATCATTTAGATGATATTATATGTGTTTAATATGTGATATTAAGCCGTAGGATTGAACGGAATTAAAATTGAACAAGTTTTGCATGAAAACTAGTTTAGTCGAAAAGTTCGATAAATTGGTGTTCTTCGTGTGTTCTTATGTAGAATGACTTTTAATCTTCTAAATCTTATATATATGATATATTAAAGTGTTTGTAATTAATTGGATTAATTAAAATGGGCCTTAAATTAATTTGATTAATTTTAATTCATTAAAACCACTTAATGGGCTTAATTATGTTTACGGACTTGGTTTAAATTAGTAAATAACTTGGTGGGCCCAAGGAGTAGATTTAAATTAAATATTATAGACATTAATTAAGTTTATTAATGGGTTTTAAGGGCTGGAGTGGGCTTGGCTCATTCCAAAATGCCCAAATGGTCCATAAGACACAAAACTAGTTTTTGTGTGAACACATTTAGGATTTTCTTTTGTGGGTTTCGGCCTACACTTGATTATAAGCCCAAAATTGATTCTTTTAATTATTTAATATGATTAATTAATTAAATAATTAATTTATAATTAATTAATAATCAATTGGATTGATTATTAAGGCAAGAACACATGCATGTAAAAAGGTTTCCTAAAATGAAAGTTTCCAAAATGGAAAAAGTTTCCTAATTTGATCACATCATTAAAATAACTCAAAATATTGTTTCAAAGGTTGAAACAAAGTTAGTAATCTATTTCTTTATGCATTAGTAAGGCATATAAGAGTGTATGATTGCCATGATGGATAGTTATGGACAAAGCCCAATGTGATTGAGCATTATGCATGTTTTGGCCCAATGAGGACTTTCATGTCCCGGCCACTTGTTTTTGGTTTGTATTTCATTTCAAATTGTAATATGTAATTAGATTACTTAGATTAGAATTAGAAATATAGATGGAGATCATTTTCAAGGGGCAAGATAGGCCGGATGGAGATCCAACAAGCTTGAAGATATTGTAATTGTTTTTCTTGTTTGAATCATGCATACTACCTAGGTGTGACCTTTTGATTTCCCTCTTGGCTCGAGGAAATAAATGTAGTAAAGTCCATAACTATACCATATTTGTATGCTTATATTTATGTAATAGATATAGGATGCATACCAATGTATGCTAACCATGTATGATGAGACTTAATTAACTAAAACCTTCAAAACAAATACTAAGGTATATAAGCCTTCCATTAATTTAAGGAGAATCAGAGTTCTTTATAGTGTGGGTTGTTGACCACAGTGAAGCTCACATTATATTGAAAATGTTCAAATCTAATTAAATGGGTCATCTTAGCTAGCCCATTAGCTTGTTGACCACAGTCAAGGCTAATTATTCTAGAGGCAAGATTAGAGAATGCATATATGATATGCATGCATCAAGAGTTGATAAACCTAATGATCCAATAGTTATTTAGGGACACAATTGGTATAGAGATACCTACCTTTCAAGGGTATGGAGTTTGGCTTGCTGACCACAGTCAAGGTCAAATTACATATCGAGGATTGGATATTGGTCCACTACGAGAACCATCGGGTTTTCTCAGATTATATAGTGAGGGCTATTAATTCGCAATAAAATAGTGAGAGTAAATGGATTAATTAAAGACCTTATTAATGCATACATATATATGAACATAATCTCATATCTTTTCTTTTTCACATCTAGGTCATCATCATGAGCACAACAAACATTAATATACGATCAATCTTGGATAACAAGCTGGTTGGTAGCAACTATTCTGATTGGATCAGGCAAGTGAGAATTATTCTCAGAGCTAAAAAGATCCATTATGTCATGGATAAAGATCCACCACCACTTCCATCAGATGATGCCGTTGATGAGATCAAAGGCAATTATCGAAAATACATGGAGGATAGTGAAGTAGCAGCATGTTTGATGCTGGGTGCTATGTCCTCGGAGCTTCAGAAGCAACATGAGATGATCGATGCTAAAACCATCATTTTTCATCTACAGGAGCTATATTCTTCTCGGGCTAGAACTGAGCAATATGAGATTGCTCAAGCTCTAGTTAGCTGCAAAATGGTGGAAGGCACTTCAGCTGCTACTCATGCATTGAAGATGTATGGGTATATTGAGCATTTGAGTAGACTTGGCTATGTTATGGATAATGATCTATACATAGATTTAATCTTGTAATCATTGGCTCTAAGTTATGCACCTTTCGTGCTTAACTTCAACATGAACAAGATCCAAGTATCCATTCCTGAGTTAATCAATATGCTCAAGACAACTGATGGATCATTTAAGAAGGATCCAAAAAGTGTCATGGTTGTCACTTCTGCTAAAGGCAAGAAGCAGAAGAAGAAGAAGATAACCAAGGTGCAGCCAAAGAATGGTGGGATATCCAAGAAGAAGGTTGCCAAGAAAGAGAATCCCAAAGGAACTTGCTTTCATTATGGAAAGGATGGTCATTGGAAGCGTAACTGTAAGGCCTATCTAGATTCTCTCAAGGAAAAGAAGCAAGTTGGTGCTTCTACTTTAGGTATTCATATGATTGAAATTAATATTTATTCTATTGCTTCAAAAAAATCTTGGGTATTAGATATCGGATGTGGATCGCACTTATGTAATAATCTACAGGGGCTTAGAAGCTTTAGAAGAGTTAGAAAGGTAGAGATATATTTGCAGTCAGCTACTGGACAGAACATCTCTACAACAGTTGTGGGGACTTAATATTTGCCTCTTCCTAGTGGATTAGTACCAGAATTAAATAATTGTTATTATGTTCCAGCTTTGTCCAAAAGTATTATTTCTTTCAATTGTTTGATGAAGGATTATGATATTTCTTTAAAGGACAAATGTTGTTACATTTTTAAGAACAATATGTTTTATGCAAAAGCTATCATTGAGAATGGTATATTTGTTCTTGATTTAATTAAAGAAATACATAATGTGGATACCAAGAGAATGAAACATGATAATCTAAATACCTCATACTTATGGCATTGTCGTTTTGGCCATATAAATGAAAAATGCATGACCAAATTACACAAGTCAGGTGATTTGGGATCATTTGATTATGAATCATTTGATACATGCAAATCTTGTTTATTGGAAAAAATGACAAAAGGTCCCTTTATTGGTAAAGGAAAACGAGCTAAAATGGTTTTGGACTTAATACATTCAGATGTATGTGGTCCAATGACTACACATGTCAGAGGAGGTTACTCCTACTTCATTACTTTCATAGATGATTATTCCAGGTTTGGATATATCTATCTAATGAAATATAAATCAGAAGCATTTGAAAAGTTCAAAGAATTTAGAAATAAAGTAGAGAAACAACTTGGTAAAAGTATTAAAACACTTAGATCAGATCGAGGTGGAGAATACTTAAGCCAAGAGTTTCAGGATTATCTTAGAGATAATGGAATTTTATCTCAATGGACTCCACCATATACACCATAACACAATGGTGTATCTGAAAGGAGAAATCAAACACTATTAGATATGGTTCGATCAATGATGAGCCGAGGGGACTTGCCTAAGTCCTTTTGGGGATATGCACTAGAAACTGCTGTTTATGTGTTAAACAAAGTTCCTAGTAAATCGGTTGATGTTACTCCATATGAGATGTAGAATAACAAGAAACCCATGCTTTCTCATATGAAAGTATGGGGTTGTCCTGCTTATGTGAAGAGGACAATGTCAGACAAACTGAATGTTAAGTCTGACAAATGTTTATTTGTGGGATATCTAAAAGAAACATTTGGATGTTATTTCTATCATCCCTTAGAACAAAAGGTGTTTGTTTCAAGGCATGCTGTCTTCTTGGAAAGAGAATTTCTCCTATGAGAGGATAGTGGGAGTAAAATTGAACTTGGTGAAGTTTAAGACCCATAAATAAAATATGATAAACCAATTGAACCCGAAACTGAATTTCATAATTATGAGATTGCAGTTGAACCTGATTATACACAAAATCCTAGAAGATCTACTAGGATGCGTTCTATTCCTGTGAGATATGGATTTCACATTAATTCAGATAGAGACATAACTGTAGTAAAGGACAATGAGCCTACAAGCTATCAAGAAGTTTTGAACAGTTCAGAACGTGATTTTTGGCTTAAGGCTATGCAGTCTGAAATGGACTCCATGTATGAGAATAAATCATGGACTTTAACTCAACCACCTGAAGGGATAAAACCCATAGGGTGCAAATGGATCTTCAAAAAGAAGACCGACATGGAAGGTAATATAGTTACTTATATAGCTCGCTTAGTAGCAAAAGGTTATCGTAAAAAAAAAGTATTGACTATGATGAAACTTTTTCTCCTGTAGCGATGCTTAAGTCTATAAGAATACTTTTAGCCATTGCAGCTCATTATGATTATGAGATTTGGCAAATGGATGTGAAGACAACTTTTCTTAATGGAAATCTTACTGAGGATGTGTATATGACACAACCAGAAGGGTTCACATTAGGAAATGGCGAAAAGGTATGCAAGCTTCAAAGATCCATTTATGGATTAAAGCAAGCCTCTAGGAGCTGGAACATACGATTCAATGAGACAATTAAAGAGTTTTGTTTCTCACAGAATGAAGATGAACCTTGTGTGTATAAAAGGGTCAGTGGGAGTGTAATTGTCTTCCTAGTTCTATATATGGATGACATATTGATCATGGGAAACAACATTTCTCTTCTCCAATCTGTTAAAATATGGTTATCTAAGCAATTCTCCATGAAAGACCTTGGAGAAGCATCCTATATTCTGGGAATAAGGATCTATAGAGATAGATCCAATAGGTTGCTAGGTCATTCTCAGAGTACATATATAGATAAAGTATTGAAAAGATTCAATATGGATCTCTCTAAGAAAGGGTTTATACCCATGGTGCATGGGAAACACCTTTCTAAGTCTATGTGCTCACAGACACTAGAGGATAGAGAGAGCATGAATAGAATGCCATATGCATCTGCAATTGGTTCTATCATGTATGCTATGTTTTATGTACATGTCCAGATGTAGCATTTGCTTTGAGTGTCACAAGCAGATTCCAATCCAATTTTGGAGAGGAACACTAGGCAGCTGTCAAGAATATCCTTAAGTACTTGAGAAGGACTAAGGATATATTCTTGGTATATGGAGAGGGCAGTTTGGAAGTAAATGGGTATACAAATGCCAGCTTCCAATCTAACAAAGATGATTGTAAATCACAGTCTTGTTATGTGTTCATAATAGGAGGAGGAGCAATTAGTTGGAAAAGTTCCAAACAAGAAACAACTGCTGATTCCACGATGGAAGCTGAGTACATTGCTGCTTCAGAAGCAGCCAAAGAAGAAGTCTGGATCAAAAAGTTCATAACTGAACTAGGAGTGGTGCCTAGCATTATTGATTCGATTCCTTTATATTGTGACAACAATGGAGCCATTGCGCAAGCAAATGAACCACGGTCACATCAGCGATCCAAGCATGTTCTCAGACGCGACCATCTCATAAGGGAAATAGTAGCTAGAAATGATGTGAAAATAGAAAGGGTTCCCACAGATGAAAATGTGGTGGATCCCCTCACTAAAGCACTTTCCCAGATTAAGCATGATCACCATATAAATAGCATGGGTCTGAGACATATGAGTGATTGGCTCTAGTGCAAATGGGAGATTGTTAGAGAGTATGCCCTAGATCCCATGTAATAGGGATGTTTTTCATATGTATAAAATTTATATTCTTAATAAAAGGCGTCATTCATTTATTAATGCTATGTTTAAATACATGAGTTTGTAAATCTTAAATTAATCATGAAGTCCTAGATATTATAAACACAGTGTAAAGGCAATCATGAAGGTGTTCATGATCTGAGATGTCTATTGCATGCAAATGTGTTAATATCTAAATATCCCTAGTCATAGAATTAATAAGATAGGACATTGTTAATTCGGACAGACTAGCACATGTTATGCTTCTTGAATGGTTCAAGTTGTGGTTCTCATAATTGTGATTATGGAAGATAATCAAAGCTAACATGTGGATGCTTGTTAGAAGAACAAGTTCATTGGAGACCTGCAAAGAGAATCCTCACATGGATATTAAATCTATGTCAGTGAGGAATCTCTTCATAGCGGTTGTGCAAGTATCCTTAGACTTGAGATCACCAAAGTTATCTTAAGTAGCAAGCAGTATACTTTGACTCCATAACTGATTACTTCCATCTAGGAGTGAACATAGTTAGGAGATTAGGTATATCATGACCTACTTGATGACAGTTGAGTGATTGACAAAAGATTTACCATCCCAGATTTAATAAGGGAAGTTATCTCGCATGATTCTATAATTACCTTGTTTAGAGAATCTCTGGCCAAAGTAAAATGCCAATATGGATAGAGATCCCTGGAGGGCATTTTGGGAACAATGGTTAAATTAATAGAACATACATAATTAGATTTATATGAGTTGACAGAAATAGATTTATATGAGTTGACAGAAATCCATACTCAGAATCTAATTGAGATAAGAGTGGTGAAAGGAGTAATTGCACGGTAACTATTTCTATGAAAGGGTATAGTCAAACCACATGACTTTCCTGACATTTGGGTAGTCATGATGCCTAGCTAGAGGCCAATCATGACTTGTATAATGATGTATCAAAAATATCAATGGGGATTCATAAAATGATTTGAAGGAGTTTAAATCATGTGAGTTTTGGATAGAACTCACAATTACATTTATGCTGCCAACATGGACAGGAACCCAATAGGTCACACACATATAGAGAAAAGGATAAAATTGTAAAATGAAAAGGATAATAATATTTTATATTATTATGAGGTTAGAGAAGTGAATAAGATAATAATTAATTAAAGAGTTTAATTAATTATGATCAAGTAAAATTGTCCGAGAAACTTTTGAGAAATGTTCTGTAAATTGGACCTAATTGAAATAATGTATTTCATGATTAATTATTATTGTCTTATAAGTGTTATAGGAATACTATAAGTGTTATTGGACTGATATAATAATTAATAAGTCCATTGGAGGAGTTATAAAGGGGCCAGAGGAATGGAGCTGGTGTGGAAGCCCTTCTGTAGAGGGCCACATGCCAACTCCATAGAGAAGGCCTTAATGGCCTATTTCTTGGACCAAATTAATTTATATATGTTAAATAAGTGTTATGAAACCTACATATTTAATTTGGTTGGATTTAGAATCCATTTACGTATTTAAATCCAATTAGTTGCACAAAGGGCCTAGTTTGTGGGTTTTGTGCATAGTCTTTTATGAAAAGGTTTAATTTGGATTTAATTAAGCCCAAATGATTATAATTAATTCTAGAGGCCCAATTAATAATTCTTCAACAATTTTAAAGAGCCCAATCTCATTAAGGAGTTGGAATTTTAACCTAACTATAAAAGGCCAACTAATGAGGAATTAGGGTTAAGTGATTAAACACATAAGAAAGTCTTATTCTTCTATTCTCCCTCTCCATTTTGCGCCACTCCCTTGCTAGCCCTAGGGTTTTCGGCCACTCCTTGTTCTACACCAATTGTTGGTTCAATTTATCCTTCTCTAGTGTGGATTACTCATTGGAGGTGTTCGATTTTGGACACTGTGGTTTGCGATAACCCGGTACGAAGTAAAATCAACTGTTCAACAAAAATCAAAGGTAATTTTTCTTATTCTCATATAGTTATATTGTATATTCATGGCAAGATCAGTAATATTGGTTAAAAAATTTTAAAATTTCGCTCATGTATATGATGCATGTAACCAATAAATTCCAACATTTAATGTTATCAGGAGAGCACAAATATTATAAGTTGAATCTTCTTTGCTTCTAATGAAGTCTTGGCATTGGTAACCTGAATTTTTTTTAGGTTCACTAAAAGCAAAGAAGATTCAAATTCTTTATCAAGCTCAATCTATTAAAATGTAACCTTCATTCATCTTTTGGGAAAAATTAAAAATTAAAAATCTAAACTCTATGAACTATGATTATGAACAATTCTCATTCGAAGTTGTCAGAGACTATTAATCACTCTATTTTTGTTCTGCATCTTCTGGTTGATGTATAATAACTTGTTAATTCATGATTCTGATATGGGTTTTAATGGTTAGAGCCTGTTTTTGAGTGTTGAATGTTAGATTTTGATTTTTTCTTTTGTGGATTATTTTCCATTGGGTAGCGAAAATTTTTTTGATGTACTGTAATGAGTTTTAAGTTGAAGCAAATTTTCTTATTTATTTATTGGGGGAATAGACACTTACAGCTACACTTAAATTGTGCAAAAGAACATTTCATTTCAGCCAAAAGTTATGACTAGGTTTTGCACTATAGTCAAATTCAAATTTGACAAACAATGAGTAGGATAGCAATCCAAATATGAAAGAAATAGTGGCTGCTAGGAGTGGTTGTTCCTTTTCTGCTCTAAATAATTAAAATTTGCAAGATTAAGTAAATTTTAAGGTGAACTTAGACCTAGTAGTGGATTTGTTAGTTTTTGGACCCATTTTGATGGTTGGATGAGAATTTTGTGAAAATGATTTTGATTGTATATCAAGTAGCTAAGGAGAACATCCACTCCACGGATTCAGCTACAACTAATGGTCAAACTCCATAACGCTTCAGTGCTAGTTAATACCATTGTTTCATATTTGGGCCTTTAATTTTGATGTACTGGTATTAATTTTCATTTGTTAATTACTGTTATGCGGTGAACCTTGGAAATTGATGTATATGTGACAAGAAGAGCACCTCAGTTCTAGTTTCATTTCAGATTTTTTACACTATTAATTTCCCAAACATGCTGTTACTTTGATTTAATTTAAGTATTCATATAAAATTACTGATTTAGGATCAATTTCTATATGCCTACAACCTGGAGCTGTAATTTCTCTTTTACAGTATCATGCATTTTAATCTCTTTTCCATGTACTTTTTTAATCTCTTTTAATTTACAAGATGCAAGCATAGTGACTTGCTTTGCCTGTGCAATGTTAAATCTATATTGTTGTTGTTTGGAAGTTGTTTTTAGAAAATTCTATAAGTTTCTTGCATCTATTGTGGCACTCATTTTGGTGATACTGCAGCACCTATGAAGGTCTGTTATTTTTAAGGCTATGATATCATCTTTTATATCTCATTTTGCTATATTTTGTATTTTATCTAGAACGGCAAGTGTTTCATTAACGTAGCCGTAGTGATAGCAGTACAAACCAAAAAAAGTGGGTAGCAATCCTTAATTCAACATTTTGGTTAATGAATTGTTTAATTTTGCTAGTTTCTGAGACAATTTAGTTAAAAATGCATTGTTTGAAAATGAAGTCCTTGGCTTTTTTGACCTATTAGAAGCTAAAAAAAATTTATTAAATATTCTAGAACTCACCTTCTCATAGATTCTATTTAGAACTTTATATTTATAATTTTATAATTTACATTTATAATTTTATTTTATAGTCTTATATGTAATTTATTTGAACTGTTAACATTTGAAAATGATTTTAAATTTTTGAATACTTGCTACTCTATACTTTAATACGAGTTCTTAGTTACCAGTATCCAAACATGCATGGTGAATTCTATTCCAAATTAAATGATCATTATAGCTATCTAGTTTTCAGTAGAATGTAATTTCTGTTGTACTAATGTTCCTTACCTTTTGTTGATGTTCACATGCCTGTGAAAACTTATAGTTCGTGATTTGATTCGTCCTCTATTTGGTTGCTTTGTTGCCTTTACAAGTGTGATTCTATACTTTTTTCTTTTTGACTTGGGAAATACTTTTGATATTAAATATTTAGATATTAGGAAATCTGTATTTTGTGCCTCACAATTTTTCATTGTGACATTATCAAGCTCTTTGTTTATCTTGTCAATGATATAGATATTTAATTTCTTCAAAATTAAATAGTAGATTTAGCAATGTTGCTTGCTTCAACACTACTATCAGTATTTTTAGATTTGAGTCATGAATTATTCCTTCATTTTTTTGTTGTTTCTCAATCATATATTATTGCTTTTAGCATTGAATTTCTGCATAACTGAGGTGTTGAGAATGATGAGAAACTATAGAAAAGCCAACATGTACTGATTTATATGTGGTCAGAACAAAGAAGGGATTGAATTGTTGATTTTTCTAATTTAATTTAGCAGCTCCCTATTTAATTCTTTGCACTTATATCTTCTATATGCTTCCCTGTGTACAATTTTTGTAGCTTTATGTTATGTTCAAAATATGTTGGCAATAGATGGTTTTAAATAAGTGGCAGCCTTATTTATTTAAATAAGCGGCATTAAAAAGATCAAATAAAAATTAATTGGAGAAAGATATCATTGTAATGAGGATGATTCTATGCTGTGGTGGGACATGTGTCACCAGAATGTTCCTTTAACTGTTGTTAGGTTTCATATAGAGCCATGTTAGGTCCTGCAATTGTATACCCTTTATGTTTTTTCATTTCTTTTAGAAATTTGATTTTATTTGAGTATTCTATTTGCAATTCTGAGCCTATGCATTGATGGATCGTGAACTGGAAAAGTTGAGGATGGACAATGAGAGGATGAAGCTTGAGAATGAGCGAATGGCATTGGAGTTGAAATGCAAAGAAATGGGTTTTGAATTTAGTTAATTGCTTGTCACTGATCAATTTTGTTCATCGGAATGGTAAGATTTGCATGGGATACTATTTTCTTTTTTTTTTTGGTAAGATGTAATTGACCATAACTGTAATATCATTAGGAGGCAGAATCTTGTCGAGCATGTTATTCCACTTGCATATTGCATATACCGTGTAAACTTAGGAGATAGAATCTTGTCGGACATGTTATTCCAATTGCATATTTCAAAATCCTTGTCAATTGATTGTGCTTTACATCTGTTATATATTTATAAAGTTATCTATTGATGAGAACATGACTATTTTTTTTCATTTTTTTTCTTCTTCTTCTTCTTCATGCCTCCAATTGTTACTTCTTATTAGTAGATTTTTTTCTTCATGAAGTGGATGCACTGCCTTACTGTTACTGGTCTTCTTTTGGAAAATTCAAAATCATGGAATTGGCTTCAAGGGAAGGCCATTGAACCTGTTGAACTGCTACATTCTTTATTGCTTCCTAGGGTATGAATATTGAATTTCATTTTTACTTCCTTTTCTCTCTCCACCACCTATTTTAGACATAATTGTTTGATATGGAATTGAGTTTTATTTTTCAATGACTGAAAATGAAACGAGTGCAAAGATGTCGGTATACAATTATTTCTTATTTTTGATTTGGGCATCATTTGATTACTCACTGTGGGCTTTTATGCTTTTGTTATTTTTAATTTTATTTAGAAATCTTAATTGATTTGGACTTAAGGTAGCATATTAGACTAGACTTGCTTATCATTCCCATTCCATAGCCATGCGATAGATTGATAAAACCCCACAAACAACCAAAGCTAAGCTTTTTAAGATTTGATATTATTCCTAGAAAACTCAAAAAAGATGATCCACTACTTATGTTTTTAGTGGGTTTGCCTCATGTTAATTCCTCACACCCTTGTATTAATTTTCTATTTGTTTCTCATAGCTTGTCCTTGCAATATTTGTCCACTATGTAGATTGAATTTTAAGTTAAGATTTGTGCTGAGCATGAATAAGAGATGGATCAACGGGTCAGACAAATCCAGCAATAGATGGAGATGCAATAACTTTTTTCAGCACTAGATTTAGGAGCAAATGTACCTCTTTACATTATAGTTGTAAGTATATAGTATGACATTTGGGTGACATTTCTTATTGTTATATATGCGTGTATTATTTTATATATACAATTAACGATGATATCCATTTGTAAATAACATTTTTTCATGAATATATATATTTTTGTATTAAATATTAAGTAGTCTATAAATATAAATTTGTCATATGTGGCTTGTCATTTAAATCAAATTTTTATATTAATTTAAAGATAAAAAAATAATTTTGATTTAGAGAGGAATTAGCATTTTTGAATAGTAGCTATTTAGCATAAACAATGTCGTAGCAATATTGCAACGAAAATACTGTCGTCACAAAATTTTGCTTAAATAATGTCGTAGCAATATGTTGCTTGAACAATGTCGTAGCAATATTGCGATGTAAATACTGTCGTTGCAAAATTTTGCATGAACATTATCGTAGCAATATTGCAACGAAAATATTGTCGTAAATTTTGCTTGAACAATGTCTTAGCAATATTGCGATGAAAATACTATCGTCGCAAAATTTTGTGAGAACAATGTCGTAGCAATATTGCGACAAAAAAACTATCATCGTAAAATTTTGCGTGAACATTATTGTAGCAAAATGGCGATAAATATTTAGCGACAATGCTCTTTTTGTCGATAAAATTTGGCGACGACTTTTTGTTGTAGCTAGATTTTGCTACAACGACTTTTGTTTTAAAATTAAAGTCGTCGCTAAGTTATCGCTAAACTGATTTAGCGACGAAAGAATACTAGGTTAGCGACGACTTTGCATTTTTTTAGTAGTGTAAGTATGTAACATAAATTGCTTTTGTTTATATTAATGTATGGATTTGCATTACATGCATGTATATTTCAGTGTGATTTCACAATACATGATCACTACTTAACATTCAGTTCAATAATAAAAAACACTATTTAATTTTGGATTAACCTTGAAAGCATCTTTCCCTTGTTATCAATCAATCCTCTTGGGTTTTCTTGATTGAATATTCTTACTCTGCCCTTAACTTTTGCCTAGGATGCCTTCTTTTGGTTTTCACCATAGGGGGGCACTCGATTTTAGCAAGGCTACCTTTTTTCAATTTTTAAGCCGTAGGGTTATATTATCTTCTTTTGATCTTTATTTGATTTTTTTAGTTTTAGCCATGAAGCCTTTTTAATTTGTCAACAATGATCGATTCTTTAAATTTATTTCCATCATTATAGCTAAGGATTGCTATCCCTTAAGATAATGACTTCTTTAACACAAACAGGCCTTCCTACGTGGGCCTGAAATTGCTGTAAAAATTTGGGATGCCTGGCCTCATCTGCTTAAAGATAATATCATCCTCCTTCAAATGATGCTTTTTGAACTTCATCCCAAATGATTGGGCTAACCTTTTTTGATAAATCTAATTGTGGTATTAAACCCATATTCAATCATCATCCAGCGATTTTTGTTACAACAACTTCTACTATGGCCACTCTATTTCTCAAAGCTTAGCTTCCAAAACCATCATTGAAGACTGAAGCTTAACCTCTAAAGGTAATACTGCTTCAATTCTATACACGAAAGAGAACGACGTGGCCCCTATTGAAGAACAAATAGTTATTCTATATCCCTACAGTACAAAAGGTAATTTTTTTCCCAATCTATGTAAGTTTGCACCATTTTGGAAAGTATCTTCTTCACATTCTTATTTTTTGCTTCAGGTGTGCCGTTAGCCTATGGGCAGTAGGGAGAAGATTTATGGTGCTTTACTTTATACCTTTTAAGTAGCTACTTTGTTTTGGCTTGGAGCTGGGCTCTATTATCAGACATAATATGATGAGGCAGGCCATATCTGCATATTAGATTCATTCAATAAATTTGGACATTTCCCTCATGCCAACCTTTTTAAAAGATTTAGTTTCAACCCATTGGGTGAAATAATCAATAGCGACTATTATAAACCTATGTCCATTTGATGCTGGAAAATGAATTATTCCCATAATATCAATACCCTATGTTACAAATGGCCATGAAAAGGTAAGTTTACAAAGTTCTGAAATCGATAGGTATCTTAAATTTGCATACTGTTGGCACAACTTTACATATTTGGAACAATCCATGTCCATGGTAAGCCAAAAGAACCTTTGATGTATAATCTTCTTGGCAAGCATTAAACCATTCATATGTGCTCAACAAACATTGTCATGAGTTTCCTCTATAATATTCATGGCTTTCTTCTCATTTAAACATCTTAATTGAATGCCATCAGGCTACCTTTTGTATAGGGTTCTGCTCAAATTGATGAATTGGATAGATAACTTGCGAATCATCCTTTTACCCTTTTTGGTGGTCTCATTAGGGAAAAATTAATGTTTTCAGATAATTTTGCACATCATAATACCATGGTTTCCCATCATTTTCCTTAATGTCCATCACTTGCTCAATTTCAAAGCACGACCTATCAGAACTAGTAATCACCACTGGTTTCATCACTACCCTTGGTGGGTTATCCCATATATAAACTAAAGTTTCCAAGATATCTACCAGCTAATTCTCATCCCTAGGCACAAAGAGGAAGGTGTAAACCTCAAACTGCCTAGCCAAACCTTTCAAGCATTCCACATTAGGCAATAATCTCTCCTCCTTAACAGCCCACTCACCTCGAGCTTGGTAAACCACCAATGATGATTCTTTAAACACCTCTATGATCTTTGTCCCTAAAGCCAGCAATTCTTCCAACCCATATATATAGCTTTCATATTCTGCTTCATTATTAATAACTTTATATCTTAGTTATTTTGGTTAAAGGGATGTTTTTCTTCATCTGGCAAGATGAGTATTATCTCTACCCTAGAACTTTTCCTATTAATAGCTCCATCAAAATACATTTACCACCCTTGAACCATAATGGCTACAACATCTTTATATGGGAACTCATACTCCACCTGGTCCCTTTCAAATAGGTGATTAGCTAGGAATTCGACCATTGTATAGTCTTTAATTGTTTTTCTAGTGATATATTCAATTCAAACTCTTACAACAACATCAACCATCTCTCCATTTTACCTAGTAAAGATGGTGTTATCTGAAGATACCTAAGAGGGTTATGTTTGGCTACTGCCAGAACCTTATAGGCATAAAAGTAGTGTCTCAATTTCTTGGCATTCTAGATAACTGCTAAGCAAATTTTCTCAACTTTTACATATTTTTTTCCCAAGGTAAAAACTTTTTGCTAAGATAGTAGACTGTGAACTCCACCCCAAACTCATCTTCTTACACCATCATAACTCTTTTTGAGCTTTCTTTAATTGTTGGATATAGGATTAAGGATTTGGGTGGTTATGGAAATTGAAAGATTTATTGATGCAAGAGATATTGCCTAATCGTGTCAAAGGCCTTATAACAATCTTCATTCCATTTAGACGACTAATCTTTCCTCAACAACTAAAAGATTGGCTTATAAATCGAGGTAAGTATTATAATCAACTGGATGATATATTAGAGTCGGTCTAAGAACCCTCTAATTTTTTTCTTCTTCTGAGGCATCAACATCTCTCTAATTGCCCTTACCTTATCTAAATCCACCTCAGTCCCCCTTCTGGTTGACTACATGGCCAAACAAATTTCCTAAAGTGACTCTAAAGATGCACTTCTTTGGATTAAGTCAAAGGTTATACTTATCAATCCTTTAAAAGAATTTTTTTAGAGCCTCAAAGTGGCCTTCTCTGGTTGCTAACTTGATCAGCATGTCATCTACATAAACCTCCACCTCTTTATAGATTAGGTCATCAAGAATCTTGGTCGCCATCCTTTAAATAAATGCCACCAGCATTCTTTAATAAAAAAGGCGTCACATTGTAAGCGAAAGTTTCCCATTCTGTGATAAGGACTATCTTGTTCCTGTTTACAATCTTATTGATTATTCGATTGTAACCAGAATATCTATCAACAAAACTGTATATCATACACATAGAGCGATGTCACCAAGCACATTAATACGGTACAAAGGAAAATTGATAATCCTAAATTATATTTAAGTTTTTAGGTGTTTTTAAGTATGTTTTGTAATTCATTAGTGTTAATTTTTATGTTTTTATATTTAAAATTTGTGTGTTTAGAAAATATAGTGTTTAAATGTTTGTTTGATTTTTTTGTAGGTTTTTGAGTTGAAAGATGAAAACAACCCTGCTAGATTAGTGTGATGGTTCAGTCAGATCAAGGATGCAAAATTTATAAGTTCCTGCAGCTACTAACCTAGTTGGGTCACTCTATTGTCCCACCAGGTCACTTTGAAATCTTCAAGTGATTGAATGGTGGCTAGACTATTGGGAAATTAGGTTTTTAAGTGTTTTTAAGTCAAACATCAAAAGTTTGATAAAGAGATCTTAACTTAGATTTAACTTTGCTCTTTAGGGTTTTTCAAGCTTGATTATCTCACTACAAGAAAAATCCAAAATAACGACAAAAATTTACTGATGGAAAAATTTCCATCAGTAATTACCGATGAAAAACTCATTCCATAAGAAAAATGGCAATGGAAAATCGTAGGCTATGATGAAATAAGAATTTTGCCATAAAAATTGGTGGGAAATTTTACCATTAAATATATTGATGAAAATGAAAATTTTATCGATAAATTGATGCCAAATTTTTGTAGCTGAAATTGGACACTAGATTTACAGAAGGAATGTTATTTTTGTCGATAATTTAGCGACGGAATTAAAATTCCATAAGGATATTATCGACAAAATAGTATTTTCGTTGGTAATTTACCTACGAATTTACTTTTTCGTTGGTAATTTACCGACAGTATTCATTTTCATCGGTAATTACCTACGAAAAAGTAATTCCATATTAATTATTGATAGAAATACTATTTTATTGGTAATTTCCCTACAAAATTGATTTTTCGTAGGTAATTATCAATGGAAACGAATACCATCAGTAAATTCCCAATGGAAATACTATTTAATCGGTAATTTCCCTACAAAATTTCAATTCCATCAGCAAATCTTTCCTATATAAAAAATTTCTCCCTTTTCTTTTTTGTTCTAAATTAAAAATTTCGGTAGAAATAAATAGTTAAGAAAAATTGAGAATACTTAATTTTTTTCTCTATTAATTTTATTTAAATATTTTATAAAAAAGTCCCTTAATTTTTTATAATAAACAATTAAATGGAAATTTAATTTCTAACTAATTTATTTATAAGTAATTTATAACTAATTTAATGAACATGGCAATTTGTAAATTTTATATGTTTCACATTTAGTTTCTAAAATTAGCCAATTCGGTTAATACAAGTAATTTATTTTTTCCTATTATAGAACATATAATTATAAAAGAACAACAATTTCAATAATTTAATTAACATATTTGATCAATCTATCATATACACTTATTTTTTATATGTTTTATGATTTATTATATTTGAATTAGTGCTTGGGAATTCAAATTGGAAGAGTAAAGGGACTAAATTGATTTTTTCCTACCCTCACCCAAAACTACGTCATTTTGGGTAGGTGGAAAATTAAAAATACTTGTAGACTTTAATTCAAGGAGAATCAGCTTCTCCTTCACTCATAACCCTCCCATTCATTTTTCACTTATTTCTTCTTTCCCCTTCTCCCTCTCCAGCCACGAATGCACCGTCGCACAATGGTGTATACACCAACATTTTCTTTCGCTGCCATTGCTAACCCTTCACTGTTGGGAATTATCGGTTACATGCATCTCATACATAAGCCAAATTTAAAATTTTTAACCAATATATCTGATCTTTCCATGAATTTACAATATACATATTAATGAGAATAAGAAAAATCACCTTTGAATTTGTTGAATAGTTGATTTTGCTTCTCACCAGGATGTCGTAAACCACAGTATCCAAAATCGAACACCTCCAATGAGTAATCCACACTAGAGAAGGATTGAAAGAACCAACAATTGGGAGGAACAAGAGCTGGTCGAAATCCCTAGATGCTAGCCAGGGAAGGTGACAGCTAGGGTTGAGAGAAAAGAGAGAGAGTGTTTTCTTAATTGTTCACACTTAACCCTAATTCCACATCTCTTAGATTTTTATAGTTAGGTTAAAAAATCAAATTTTATAATGGGATTGGGCTCTTTAAAATTTTTGGAGAATTATTAATTGGGCTTATAAAATTATTTATAATTATTTGGGCTCAATTAAATCCAATTTAAGCCATTTCACAAAAGACTATGCACAAAACCCACAAACTAGGCCCTTTGTACATATACTTGGATTTAATTACCCAAATGAATTCCAAATCCAACCAATTTAAATATGTACGCTCCACAACACTTATGTAACATATTTAATTTATTTTGGTCCAAGAAGTAGGCCTCTAAGGCCTTTTGTTTTGGAGTTGGCTTATGGCCCTTCTTCTGGAGGGCTTCTGTGCCAACTTCACTTCTTTGGGCCTTTATAATTCCTCCAATGGACCTATTAATTATTATATCAGCCCTATAACACTTATACTTCAATAATAATCAATTATGAAATACATTATTTCAATTAGGTCAAATTTTACAGAATATTTCAAAAAAGAGATTCCTCACTGGCATAGATTTAATATCCATGTGAGGATTCTCTTTCCAGGTCTCCAATGAACTTGTTCTTCTAACAAGCATCCACATGTTAGCTTTGATTATCTTCCATAATCACAGTTATGAGAACCACTGCTTGAACCATTTAAGAAGCATAACATGTGCTAGTCTGTCCGAATTAACAATGCCCTATCTTGTTAATTCTATGACTAGGGATATTTAGATATTAACACATTTGCATGCAATAGACATCACATATCATGAAAACTTTCATGATTGCCTTTGCACTGTGTTTATAATATCTAGGACTTCATTTATTAATTTAAGATTTACAAACTCATGTATTTAAACATAGCATTAATAAATGAATGATGCCTTTTATTAAGAATATGAATTCATACATATGAAAACTCATGTAATAGAAATGTATTTCATATGTATGAGTTTATATTCTTAATAAAAGGCATCATTCATTTATTAATGCTATGTTTAAATACATGAGTTTGTAAATCTTAAATTAATAAATGAAGTCCTAGATATTATGAACACAGAGCAAAGGCAATCATGAAAGTGTTCATGATATGAGATGTCTATTGCATGCAAATTTGTTAATATCTAAATATCCCTAGTCATAGAATTAACAAGATAGGGCATTGTTAATTCGGACAAACTAGCATATGTTATGCTTCTTGAATGGTTCAAGCAGTGGTTCTCATAACTGTGATTATGAAAGATAATCAAAGCTAACATGTGGATGCTTGTTAGAAGAACAAGTTCATTGGAGACCTGTATAGAGAATCCTTACATGGATATTAAATCTATGTTAGTGAGTAATCTCTTCATAGCGGTTGTGCAAGTATCCTTAGACTTGAAATCACCAAAGTTATCTTAAGTAACAAGTGGTATATTTTGACTCCATAACTGATTATTTCCAATTGGGAGTGAACATAGTTAGGAGATTGGGTATATCATGACCTACTTGAAGATAGTTGAGTGATTGACAAAGGATTCACCATCCCAGATTTAATAAGAGCGCATGATTCTATAATTGCCTTATTCATAGAATCTCTGGCCAGAGTAATATGCCAAGATGGATAGAGATCCATAGAGGGCATTTTGGGAACAATACATAAATTAATAGAACATACATAATTAGATTTATATGAGTTGATAGAAATCCATACACAGAATCTAATTGAGATAAGAGTGGTGAAAGGAGTAATTGCATGGTAACTGTTTCTATAGAATGGTATAGTCAAACCACTTTACTTTCCTGACATTTAGGTAGTCATGATGCCTAGCTAGAGGCCAATCATGACTTGTATAATAATGTATCAAGAATATCAATGGGGATTGATAAAATAATTTAAAGGAGTTTAAATCATGTGAGTTTTGAATAGAACTCACAATTACATATTATACTACTAATATGGACAAGAACCCAATAGGTCACAGACATATAGAGAAAAAGGATAAAATGGTAAAATGACAAGGATAATAATATTTGATATTATTATGGGGATAGAGAAGTGAATAAGATAATAATTAATTAAAGAGTTTAATTAATTATGATCAAGTAAAATTATTCGCAGAACTTTTCTGATATGTTTTGTAAAATTGGACCTAATTAAAATAATGTATTTCATAATTGATTATTATTGAACTATAAGTGTTATATGACTGATATAATAATGAATAGGTCCATTGAAGGAATTATAAAGGCCCAAAGAAGTGAAGTTGGCATAGAAGCCCTCCTGAAGAAGGGCCACACGCAAACTCCAAAATAGAAGGCCTTAGAGGCCTATTTCTTAGACCAAAATAAATTAAATATGTTACATAAGTGTTATGGACCCTACATATTTAATTTGGTTGGATTTGGAATTCATTTGGGTAATTAAATCCAAGTATATATACAAAGGGCCTAGTTTGTGGGTTTTGTTCATAGTCTTTTGTGAAAGGGCTTAAATTGGATTTAATTGAGCCCAAGTAATTATAAATAATTCCAGAAGCCCAATTAATAATTCTCCAGAAATTTTAAAGAGCCCAATCCCATTATGAAGTTGGATTTTTAACCTAACTATAAAAATCCAAGTGTTGGGGAATTAGGGTTAAGAGTGTGTGAACACTTAAGAAAAGTTTCTTCTCTTTTTCTCTCTACCCTAGCCGCCACTCCCAAAGCTAGCTTCTATGGTTTTTGGACAGCCCTTGCTTTCTACCAATTTTTGGTTCATTCTATCATTCTCTAGTGTGGATTACTCATTAGAGGTGTTCGATTTTGGACACTGTGGTTTGCGACAACCCGGTGCGAAGGAAAATCAACTGTACAACAAAAATCAAAAGTGATTTTTCCTATTCTCATTAATATGTATATTTTAAATTCATGGAAAAATCAGATATATTGGTTAAAAATTTTAAATTCCGCTTATGTATGAGATGCATGTAACTGATAATTCCCAACATGGTATCAAAGCCAGGTTTTGCCATGAATATACAATTCTATATTTTTCTGCGAAATAAGTTTTATTTTTTGAGTTATTTATTTCATGAACATTAAAATATCAGATTTGAATGTTCATGAATGAGAAATATTGATTTCTGGATATAAGTGTGACCAAATATATAAAACGAAATTAAAAATGATTCTTTTGAGAAAAGAATTTTTTTGTTTCTGCTTGAATAGCATTTAATTTTAGGGGCTGTTCTAAATTAATTTTTTATAGATCCATTATAAGATCATTTAGATGATAATTTATGTGTTTAATATGTGATATTAAGTCATAGAATCAAATGAAATTAAAATCAAACAAGTTTTGCATGAAAACTAGTTTAGTCGAAAAGTTCGATAAATTGGTGTTCTTGGTGTGTTCTTGATGTTTTCTTATTTAGAACGATTTTTAATCTTCTAAATCTGATATATCTGATATATTAAAGTGTTTTTAATTAATTATATTAATTAAAATGGGCCTTAAATTAATTGGATCAATTTTAATTCATTAAAACCACTTAATGGGCTTAATTATGTTTAGGAATTTGGTTTAAATTAGTGAATGACTTGGTGGGCCGAAGAAGCTAATTTAAATTAAATATTATAAACAATAATTAAGTTTATTAATGGGTTTTAAGGGCTGGAGTGGGCTTGGCTCATTCCAAAAGGCTCAAATGGTCTAATAGACACAAAACTAGTTTGTGTGTGAACACATTTAGGGTTTAATTTGGTGGGTTTCGGCCTACCCTTTATCTTAATCCCAAAATTTATTTTTTTTAATTATTTAATATGATTAATTAATTAAATAATCAATTAATAATCAATTGGATTGATTATTAAGGCAAGAACACATGCATGCAAAAAGGTTTCCTAAAATGAAAAAGTTTCCTAATTTGATCACATTATTAAAATAACTCAATTTCAAGAGTTGAAACAAAGTTAATAATCCATTACTTTATACATTAGAAATGCATATAAGGGTGTATGATTGGCATGATGGATAGGTATGGAATCCAATGTGATTGAGCATTATGCATGTTTTGGCCCAATGAGGACTTTCATATCCCGGTCACTTGTTTTTGGTTTGTATTTCTTTTCAAATTGTAATATGTAATTAGATTACTTAGATTAGAATTAGAAATAGAGATGGAGACCACTATCAAGGAGCAAGATGGGCCGGATGGAGATCCAACAAGCTTGAAGATAATGTAATTATTTTTACTTGTTTGAATCATGCATACTAACTAGGTGTGACCTTTTGATTTCCCTCTTGGCTCGGGGAAATCAATGTAGCAAAGTCCATAACTATACCATATTTGTATGCTTATATTTATGTGATAGATATAGGATGTATACTAATGTATGCCAACCATGTATGATGAGACTTAATTAACTAAAATCCTAAAAAAAATACTAAGGTATATAAGCCTTTCATTAATTTAAGGAGAACCAGAGTTCTTTATAGTGTGGGTTTTTTACCACAGTCATGTCTAATGGTTCTAGAGGCAAGATTAGGGAATGCATATACGATATGCATGCATCAAGAGTTGATAACTTAATGATCCAATAGTTGTGTAGAGACACAATTGGTATAGATATACCTACCTTTCAAGGGTATTGAGTTTGGCTTGTTGACCATAATCAAGGTCAAATTACATATCAAGGATTGGATATTGGCCCACTAGGAAAATCATTAGGTTTTCTCGGATTATATAGTGAGGGCTATTAATTCGCAATAAAATAGTGGGAGTAAATGGATTAATTAAAGACCTTATTAATGCATACATATATATGAACATACTCTCATAAGTTTTCTTTTTCACATCTAGGTCATCATCATGAGCACATCAAACATTAATATATGATCAATCTTGGATAACAAGATGGTTGGCAGCAATTATTCTAACTGGATCAGGCAAGTGAGAATTGTTCTTAGAGCTAAAAAGATCCATTATGTCTTGCATAAAGATCCACCACCACTTCCATTAGATGATGCCATTAATGAGATCAAAGGCACTTATTGAAAATACATGGAGGATAGTGAATCGACAATATGTCTGATGCTGGGTGCTATGTCCTCGGAGCTTTAGAAGCAACATGAGATGATGGATGCTAGAACCATCATTTTGCATCTAGAGGAGCTTTATTCTTCTCAGGCTAGAACTGAGCAATATGAGATTGCTCGAGCTCTATTTAGCTGCAAAATGGTGGAAGGCACTTCAGCTGCTACTCATGCATTGAAGATGAATGGGTATATTGAGCATTTGAGTAGACTTGGATATGTTATGGATAATGATCTATACATAGATTGAATCTTGTAGTCATTGGCTCCAAGCTATGCACCTTTCGTGCTTAACTTCAACATGAACAAGATCCAAGTAACCATTCCTGAGTTATTCAACATGCACAAGACAGCTGATGGATCCTTTAAAAAGGATCGAAAAAGTGTTATGGTTGTCACTTCTGCTAAAGGCAAGAAGCAGAAGAAGAAGAAGAAGAAGATAACCAAGGCACAGCCAAAGAATGGTGGGATCTCCAAGAAGAAGGTTGCTAAGAAAGAGAATCCCAAAGGAACTTGCTTCCATTATGGAAAGGATGGTCATTGGAAGCGTAACCGCAAGACCTATCTAGATTCTCTCAAGGAGAAGAAGCAAGATGATGCTTCTACTTTAGGTATTCATATGATTGAAATTAATACTTATTTTATTACTTCAAAACAATCTTGGGTATTAGATACCAGATGTGGATCTCATTTGTGTAATGATCTACAGGGGCTTAGAAGCTTTAAAAGAGTTGGAAAGGCAGAGATATGTTTGTAGTCAGCTACTGGACAAAACATCTCTACAATGGTTATGGGGACTTACCATTTGCCTCTTCCAAGTGGATTAGTATTGGAATTAAATAATTGTTATTATGTTCCAGCTTTATCCAAGAGTATTATTTCTTTCAGTTGTTTATTGAACGATTATGACATTTCTTTAAAGGACAAGTGTTATATTTTTAAGAACAATATGTTTTATGCAAAAACTATAATTGAGAATGGTATATTTGTTCTTGATTTAATTAAAGAAGTGTATAATGTGGATACCAATAGAATGAAACATGATAATCTAAATACCTCATATTTATGGCATTGTCGTTTAGGCCATATAAATGAGAAATGCACGACCAAATTACACAAGTCAGGTGATTTGGGATCATTTGATTATGAATCATTTGATACATGCGAATCTTATTTATTGGGAAAAATGACAAAAGCTCCCTTTATTGGTAAAGGAGAAAGAGCTAAAATGGTTTTGGACTTAATACATTCAGATGTATGTGGTCCAATGACTACACATGCCAGAGGAAGTTACTCATACTTCGTTACTTTCATAGATGATTATTCTAGGTTTGGATACATCTATCTAATGAAATATAAATCAGAAGCATTTGAAAAGTTCAAAGAATTCAGAAATGAAGTAGAGAAACAACTTGGCAAGAGTATTAAAACACTTAGATTAGATCGAGGTGGAGAATACTTAAGCCAAGAATTTCAAGATTATCTTAGAGATAATGGGATTTTATCTCAGTGGACTCCGCCATATACACCACAACACAATGGTGTATCTGAAAGGAGAAATCGAACACTATTATATATGGTTCGATCAATGATGAGCCGAGCAGACTTGCCTAAGTGTTTTTGGGGATATGCACTAGAAATAGTTGTTTATGTGTTAAATAGAGTTCCTAGTAAATCAGTTGATGTTGCTCCATATGAAATGTGGAATAAAAAGAAACCAACGCTTTCTCATATGAAAGTATGGGGTTGTCCTGCTTATGTAAAGAGGACAATGTCAGAAAAACTAGATGTTAAGTCTGACAAATGTTTATTTGTGGGATATCCAAAAGAAACATTTGGATATTATTTCTATCATCCCTTAGAACAAAAGATATTTGTTTCATGGCTTGCTGTCTTCTTGGAAAGAGAATTTCTCCTACGAGAGGACAGTGGGAGTAAAATTGAACTTGGTGAAGTTCAAGACCCACAAATAGAAGAAGATCAACCGATTGAACCCGAAACTGAATTTCATAATGATGAGATTGCAGTTGAATTGCAACAAACAATAAACTAAACTTTAACTTTGTAAAAATAGTTTTATTGGCTCATTGTTGGTTCTGATAACTCCATTAGAAAGTTTATTATTTCTAGATTTGCTTTTGTAATGTTGGTTCTTCTTTCACTTTGACATTACAGTGGCATTGTGATTCTTTTAATTTTTCTTTTTTTAGCACCATTCTTGATGCATTTGAGAGAAGATGAATTGGTTTTTTCACCCCAACATCTCCTTTTATTTAATATATTTCTAGTCTTATCATTAATCTAAAATAAATTAATATGATAAAATTGATTTAATAACTAAACTTTAGCTTGTTGTCCTTGTCACCCCTGTATCTCCTTTTTGTTTAATAAATATATTATCTTATTTGGTTTACAATTTCAATAGAATCAATTTTGTTATAAACATAATGGTGGAATGGATTTGTTCCTAATTTAATAGAATCAGAACTTGCCTAACCTATGTTAAGGTTGTTTGATTTAATTTTTTATTTTTTATGCTTCGCTATTGGAAAATGGACAGATGCATGGACCAAAATAATAAATAAATTATTTTGAGCTTTCACTTCTTTTGGGTTGATTTTAGTTACGCTAAAAGGTTTCATAAAATATAATTTGACTTCCTTTTCAATTCTACTATCTGTGGTGGTTTAACAGTAAAATGAGAATTTAGGCCCTAACTCTAGTTACCTGTGCTACATTTCAAAATTCTTACTACATAACTTCTTATTTTTATATGTTTACATTTGATGTAAAAGCTAAATATTTGTGCCATAAAAAAAGATGTTACTCTAGAGTGGAATAAGGATTTAACTCTTTCTATCACAGATCCAAATCAACTAGTGAGCTGGTAAATTCCCATATTTTTTCTTTTTCGATTTTGTGCTCGTGTTTGTTAATATTAAGTTGACTTTGAATTGCAATTGGTGTACTTTGTAGCTTCTGATATTCTCACTTGTTATTCTTTGAGGGCATGTCATAATATAATTAAATTGATGAATTATAGTGTTTGAGGTCTTAGTCCTTTAACTTTTCATAGAAATTAGTTTTCCATCTAAGGCTTAATGAGTTATTTTTCAAAAATTATTAGGTAATTATTCTTTGAGTGCATGTCATAATATAATGGCTTAACTGCGCGCATATGCTATTTGTAACCTTATTTCTTTGGTGTGAAACATGTATGTCTCGAAATAACATGTAACTATTTAAAATATATAATATTTTTAATGATCGAATGGTGATGGATAATTTCATCGCAAATTTTTTGAACAAAAGGTAAATTTACCAATGAAAATATACTTACCTCACTAAATTTACCTATGAAATATTTCATTTCATCAAAAATTTACCTTCGGAATACTTATTTCAGTTGGTAAAATTATTGACAAAAAATATAATTCCGTCGATAATTTTAACAATGGAAACTAATTCCATCGGTAAATATTGCAAATGAAGACAATTTTACAGTCTTCATCCCTGATGGAATTAGCGACGAATAATATTTTCATTGGTATATCAATAAATTTACCAATTGAAAAATTTTCCATTAGTAAAGGTGCCTACAAACAGTCCTTCTATGCCATTTTTCATCACTAAATTTCATCGGAAATTTGATTTTCCTACAAAAATTCACTCAATTTATTGGGCAAATTATTTTTTCTTGTATTGTTTACTATTCCTCAAGAGTAGAAGATCAAGTCAAAAGTTTTCTTATAGGTATAAAATTCAATTTTTTGTTCTTTTATTTTTGTTGAGGGAAACTTGAACCCTTGTACCTATGCTCAATTATAAGTTGTTGAGTTTATTTTCAATATAAGTTATTATTTCTTAATTCCTATACTTAATTGTATCTTTGATTATGTTTTGATTTATATTCAATGTATTGGATAGATAGTTAAATGTGTATTTAAGTTATGATCAATGATATGTATGTTCTTATTATTCTATACTTGTTTTAATTAATTGTTGTGTTTTGAAAATTAAGGTAGAGATTTTATGATCATGAGTATATTCGATTTAAGAAATTGAATTAAGAATAAATGGAAGTTAAGTGTTTTGAAAGAAGATTTAACTGAAGTTTAGAAGCTTAAAACCAGACTTGTATGCTAGGTATTTGATCATTCTTAATTAGGGGATCTAATATTCTAGAAAGAGATTTTGAATAAGATATCTATTTTGAAAATTTGCTTTCCATAACAACTAGTATTATTTTTGAATCGAGTCAATTTCAGTAAGGGATAAGGTAGATAATTACCTTAGCAAAAGTGTTTTAGCCATTGATTTTTATTATCAATTTAATTTAATTTAATTTTTAATTAATTTTAGTTCAATCTTAGTGTTTCATTTATTCAATTGTTTAAATTAGTTTAATTCAATTGATAATTATCTTCCAAAACTTGTGAAATTCTTTCACACGTTATTTATTTCAAAATTTAAAATACACAATCTCTTGGATACAATATTTAAGGGTTTTAATATTATTTTTCTATATTACTAGCCAATATAGTACACTTGCTAGACACCATCAAAAATCATCTTTCAGATGGCTTTGTTAAAGTTTGGGTAGTCAACACACATACAAACCCTTCCATGCTTCTTGGCTACCGGAATGACATTGGCTAGCAAAGTAGGATAATGAACTTCTACCAATAATTTTGCCTCAATTTGCTTTTGCACTTCTTCTTTTACCTTTCTTGCCCATTTTGGCCTAGGCATTCTCAGGTTCTATTTGATAGGCTTGCAATCTGGATAAGTAGGAATCACATACTCAGAAACATCCTGGTCAATACCTGGCATGCCTTCACAGGTCCAGACAAAGAATTCTTCATATTTTTTTTAATATTCTCTCAAAATTTTTTCATTCCTTAGGGGTAATATCTGATGCTATCAAGATTTCCCTTGAATTTTAAGAGGTTTCAAGATTAAATAGAGTAGTATTCATTAAATTAATATCAAATATAAATGATTTGTTGTTGTGATAATTCGTAATGATATCATAAGAAAATCACACAAATAAGTAAAGTTGTTCATATTTTTAATATAAGTAAAACTATATGCATCATCAATAAAAAGTTTTTGTACAAAAGTACATCTATAGAGGCCATCTACAATAGGTGAGTTTGAACTTATGGATGAACCTTCCCCTTTTTCTATATGCAACGAAGACTCCTTATTTGCCTCCATAATAGATTTAAGGACATCTTCATTCAACTTTGGCATTGGGACTTCAAATTCAACTTTCTTCTTTCATTTGATGCTAGTGGCCAATAAATCCATTGTCATAATTTCCTTAGGAGCATCATCATCCCACTCAAATAGCCTTATCGTTATTTTCTTATCCTAGAATCCTTTAACGAGATTGATAGTTCCATTGGCCCAGTTATAAACATCATTAAATATGTCAAACCTGAGGATCATTTATTCTTTAACTAGGACGGGCTTAATTTCACCACAATATTAAGGCTCTATAAATATAGGCATGAAGTTATCTATAATATGTGGAACTCTCTTTGACCTATTCTAAATCTTTCTCTGTCTATTAGACTCATCATAACCCAACCTCCTTTTGTCTTTCTAACCTATCGTGGTAATTACCTTATGAAGGCTTTAATAATCTTTCCTCAAACTAGCACCTGGTAGAAAATTCATTTTCTTCATCATATTAACCATTTAAGAACTTGTGACTTGATTACCCTTATCATCAAATTTAATAGTGGCTATTTGAAATCCACTAAAAGTCCGATTGGCTATACCTAAAGTGGAAACCTAATTCTTCTTAACAACCGTTTTAGTGATTACTTACCCTTCTTATAGCAGCTTTATCATTTGGTGTAGGTGTGATGCATGCTCTTCCTTATCCCATTGAAATCTTGATTTCACCCCCAAAACATAAGGATTGTTGAGCTCAAGGGAGGGAACCTCTGACCTTTGGTGATTCAGTCCCATTTTGAGGGTTCGACAAAGTTAAGGTTCCTCTACTCTGATTGATCGGTCGCTTTATGATATGAAAGAAACTCAACTAGACTTGCCAAATATTAAGCCTTAAAAGGCACGAGATGGCATGCCAAGGTATCAATACCTCAACGCTAACAATCGATAGTCAGAAGGCATCTTGTTGGGCACAACATAGGGTGTTCCAACCTCATGAGGCCAAAAACTTAGAGATGGTTCGAAACTCCACTCTTATTTTTACCTTTGATAAATGTGACATAAAGAATTTCAAATTAATTGTGTTATCCCCTTTTTATCATGAAAGATTAGAGCAAATATAAAAATTTAAGGAGCATCAAGTCATATACGAAAGTGATAAATCATGGCATAGAAAAAGCAATAAGGACATGCAAAAATCAAGCAATTTATTGCAACATTTTTTGTGAGCACTTTGGTTCTTGCATATGGATTATGAAGAAGCATTTCATTATAAGGATTTGAAGATAGGGGCTTGCCAGTCTAAGTTTTGTTTAAGAAATATCTTATGTTATTTCATTATATATAAAAATCATTTACATTATTAAAAGCTAATTTTTACATGTTATTTTCTTGGGCAAAAATGCTGGCATTAATCCAGTTTTATTAAAGAAGTATATAAATTTTTACTGTAAATATTTTTTTCAGATTTCATTGATGATCAAAAAAGTCTTTTTATAATAAAAAGAATATAGATTAGGAATTTACTTGTGATGCTCGTCCAATTATATTTACAGGAGGGTCATCAACGATGACAATAATAACAACAGTAACAATAACAATAACAATAATAATGAAAGAAAAATAAAAGGGTAAAATAAGAATAAAAGAGAAAAGATAAGAATCTAGTAAATATGTCAAGTATGCATTGACATGCATTAAGTGGTATACGATTGACTCTTTTATTTTAAAAAATAAGAAAACCTATTGTGGGCTGTATATCACATGATGCACGGGTGTACACCAGGTGGTGAGCGACCATATTAACCTGGTGTAGTCTAGTTTTCTTCCTTTTTTTTCAAATAAAGTCCTTATTAATAACATATCCAAAAGGGAACAAAAAAATGATATATTAAATAAAAATGGAAATGACTTGTAAGCCAAATTTATTTGAGAAAACACAAATAAAGAGATTTTTATATGAAAAGCTTAATAATTACTACCACATAGAAATATACCCTTTGAAAAGTGTTTCACAACCTAAATCTACGTAGGAGCAGCTATATAACAAAAATACCACGAATAAAATTTATAATATTTGAAATGTATAGATTTTTATATCGCTAGAAAATTACCTTCAGTGCATTTGCTCAATTGAATTATCAAATGTCAAACTTGTGTACCCTTCTTGCGTTGAAGTGATCAAAATTAGTTGAAAATTATAAAAATTAAATGGCAAAAATAAGAGTTTTGCAATCAAAAGAAACTGCTATAACACCTTTGGAAAACCAAAATTTCCAACCTCTTTCAAAGAAACTGGCCAATTCCTTATATAAGGAATTATGTACGGGTGTGCAAAAGGTTATACATAGGTGTGCATTCCTATAAGTTAACCACCCATCTACTTGCTTCTAAAGATTCTCTCCACTTTTAGGCTGTACAGCTATACTACTAGGAGTGTATGGGTGTGCATCTTAAATGCCAAAGGCCACTTGGCTAAAAAGGTAATATTCCACTGATGCATGGTTGTACTCTCTTTATGTAAGGTTGTACAAGCCTACAAATGGTAAAAAACTACAATTTGGCTGAATAATGACATATTCCCTGTGTTTAAGGGCTTACAAGCCCTAATGCATGGTTGTATAAGGCTTGATTCTTGCCTAATTTTCCTTTTAAACCTTTAATTGGGGATATTTCATCATTTGACATGTTGCTTCACTCGATCGTTCAAATACTAGTAAGCATCAATTCCATCAAACCTCTTCAAATATGCCTCATGTTGCCTAATTTGCTCTTGGCGTACTGGCCGTATGTTTATGTGTTGGGAATTATCGGTTACATGCATCTTATACATAAGCAAAATTTAAAATTTTTTAACCAATAGATGTAATATTGCCATGAATTTACAATATAAATATTAATGAGAATAAGAAAAATCACCTTTGATTTTTGTTGAACAGTTGATTTTCCTTCTCACCGGGTTGTTGCAAATCATAGTGTCCAAAATTGAACACCTCCAATTAGTAATCCACACTAGAGAAGGATTGAATGAACCAAAAATGGAGGAATACAAAGGCTGGCCTAAATCTCTTGATGCTAGCAAGGAGGGGTGGTGGCTAGGGTTGAGAGAGAGAGAATTTCTTTTCTCTTAATTGTTAACTTTACCATAAAATCCCTATCACTTGGATTTTTATAGTTAGGTTAAAAATCCACCTTCATAATGGGATTGGTCTCTTTAAAATTGCTCGAGAAATATTAAATGGGCTTATGGAATTATTAATAATTTATTTGAGCTAAATTAAATCCGATTTAAATCCTTTCATAAAAGACTATGCATAAAACCCACAAACTAGGCCCTTCATGCATACACTTGGATTTAATCACCCAAATGAATTCCAAATCCATCCAAATTAAATATGTAGGCTCCATAACACTTATGAAATATATTTAATTTATTTTGGCCAAAGAATTAGGTCGCCAAGGCCTTCTACTAGAAGGTGGTATGAAACCCTTTCTTTGGAAAGGAAGGGTTTCTGCGCCATAATCATTTCTTTGGGCCTCTTTTAATTTCTCTAATGGATCTAATAATTATTATATCAGCCTTATAACACTTATATTCCAATAATAATTAATTATGAAATACAATATTTTAATTAGATTCATTTTACAGAATATTTCTAAAAAGTTATGCGAACAATTTTACTTGATCATAATTAATTAAACTGTTTAATTAATTATTCTCTTATTCACTTCTCTATTCCCATAATAATATCAAATATTATTATCCTTGTAATTTTACCATTTTATCCTTTTCTCTATATGTGTGTGACCTATCGGGTTTCTATCCATATTGGCAGTATAATATGTAATTGTGAGTTCTATTCAAAACTCACATGATTTAAACCTCTTTGAATAATTTTATCAATCCTTATTGATATTTATGATACATTATTATACAAATCATGAATAGTCTCTAGCTAGGCATCATGACTACCCAAATGTCAAGAAAGTCAAGTGGTTTGACTATACCTTTCGATAGAAACAGTTAGCATGCAATTACTCCTTTCACCACTCTTATCTCAATTAGATTCTGAGTATGGATTTCTGTCAACTTATATAAATCTAATTATTTATGTTCTATTAATTTAACCATAGTTTCCAAAATGCCCTTCATGGATCCTTATCCATCTTGGCATATTACTATGGCCAAGGATTCTCTGAACAAGGCAATTATAGAATCATGTGAGATAACTTCCCTTAATAAATTTGAGATGGTGAATCCTTTGTTAATCATTAAACTATCTTCAAGTAGGTCATGATATACCCAACCTCCTAACTATATTCACCCCTATTTGGAAGTAATCAGTTATGGAGTCAAAGTATACCACTTACTACTTAAGATAACTTTGGTGATCTCAAGTCTAAGGAAACTTGCACAACCACTATGAAGAGATTCCTCACTAACATAGATTTAATATCCATGTGAGGATTCTCTTTGTAGGTCTCCAATGAACTTGTTCTTCTAACAAGCATCCACATATTAGCTTTGATTGTCTTCCATAATTATAGTTATGAGAACCACTGCTTGAACCATTCAGTAAGTATAACATGTACTAGTCTGTCCAAATTAACAATGTTCTATCTTGTTAATTCTATGACTAGGGATATTTAGATATTAACACATTTGCATGCAATAGACATCTCATATCATGAATACTTTCATGATTGCCTTTGTACTGTGTTTATAATATCAAGGACTTCATTTATTAATTTAAGATTTACAAACTCATGCATTTAAACATAGCATTAATAAATGAATGGTTCCTTTTATTAAGAATATACATTCATACATATGAAATACATCCCTATTACATGGGCTCTAGGGCATACTCTCTAACAATCTCCCACTTACACTAGAGAAATTCACTCATATGTCTTAAACTAGTGTTATTTATATGGTGATCATGCTTTTATCTAGGAAAGTGATTTAGTGAGGGGATCCACCACATTATCATCTCTGGGGACCCTTTCTATTTTCACATAATTTCTAGCTACTATTTCCCTTATGAGATGGTAGTGTCGGAGAACATGCTTTGATCACTTATGAGACCGTGGTTCCTTTGCTTGCGTAATGGCTCCATTGTTGTCATAATATAAAGGAATAAGATCAACAATGCTAGGCACCATTCCTAGTTTAGATATGAACTTTTTGATCCAGACTGCTTCTTTGGCTGCTTTCGAAGCAGCAATGTACTCAGCTTCTATCGTGGAATCAACAATTGTTTCTTGTTTGGAACTCTTCCAACTAACTCTCCCTCCTCCCATTATGAACACTAAACCAGACTGTGATTTACAATCATCTTTGTCAGATTGGAAGCTGGCATCTGTATACCCATTTACTTTCAAACTGCCCTCCCCATATACCAAGAATATATCTTTAGTCCTTCTCAAGTACTTAAAGATATTTTTGATAGCTACCCAGCGTTCCTATCCAAAATTAGATTGGAATCTGCTTGTGACATTCAAAGCAAATGCTACATCTAGACGTGTATATAACATAGCATACATGATAGAACCAATTGCAGATGCATATGGTATTCTATTCAAGCTTTTCTCTATCCTCTAGTGTCTACGAACACATAGACTTAGAAAGGTGTTTCCCATGCACCATGGGTATAAACCCTTTCTTAGAGAGATCCATATTGAATCTTTTCAATACTTTATCTATATATGTACTCTGAGAATGACCTAGCAACCTATTGGATCTATCTCTATAGATCCTTATTCCCAGAATATAGGATGCTTCTCCAAGGTCTTTCATGGAGAATTGCTTAGATAACCATATTTTAACAGATTGGAGAAGAGAAATGTTGTTTCCCATGATCAATATGTCATCCATATATAGAACTAGGAAGACAATTACACTCCCACTGACCCTTTTATACACACAAGGTTCATCTTCATTCTGTGAGAAACAAAACTCTTTAATTGTCTCATTGAATCGTATGTTCCAGCTCCTAGAGGCTTGCTTCAATCCATAAATGGATCTTTGAAGCTTACATACCTTTTTGTCATTTCCTGATATGAACCCTTCTGGTTGTGTCATATACACATCCTCAGTTAGATTTCCATTTAGGAAAGCTGTCTTCACATCCATTTGCCAAATCTCATAATCATAATGAGTTGCAATGGCTAAACGTATTCTTATAGACTTAAGCATCGCTATAGGAGAAAAGGTTTCATCATAGTCAATACCTTCCTTTTTGACAATAGCCTTTTGCTACTCAACAAGCTTTATAGGTAACTATATTACCTTCCATGTTAGTCTTCTTTTTGAAGACCTATTTGCACCCTATGGGTTTTATCCCTTCAGGTGGTTGAGTTAAAGTCCATACTTTATTCTCATACATGGAGTCCATTTCAGACTGCATAACCTTAAGCTATAAATCACGTTCTGAACTGTTCAAAAATTCTTGATAGCATATAGGCTCATTGTCCTCTACTACAGTTATGCCTCTATCTAAATCAATGTGAAATACATATCTCACAGGGATAGAACGCATTCTAGTAGATCTTCTAGGATTTTATGTATAATTAGGTTCAACTATAATATCATCATTATAAAATTCAGTCTCGGGTTCAATCGGTTGTTCTACTTTTATTTATGGGTCTTGAACTTCACCAAGTTCAATTTTACTCCCACTGTCCTCTCGTAGGAAAAACTCTTTTTCTAAGAAGACAACATGCCTTGAAACAAACACTTTTTGTTCTAAGGGATGATACAAATAATATCCAAATGTTTCTTTTGGATATCCCATAAATAAACATTTGTCAGATTTAACATCTAGTTTATCTGACATTGTCCTCTTCGCATAAGCAGGACTACCCCATACTTTCATATGAGAAAGTGTGGGTTTTTTGTTATTCCACATCTCATATGGAATAACATCAACCGATTTATGAGGAACTCTATTTAACACATAAACAACAGTTTCTAGTGCATATCCCAAAAGGACTTAGAAAAGTCTGCTCGACTCATCATGGATCAAACCATATCTAATAATGTTTGATTTCTCCTATCAGATACACCATTGTGTTATGGTGTATATGGTGGAGTCCATTGAGAGAAAATCCCATTATCTCTAAGATAATCTTGAAATTCTTAGCTTAAGTATTCTCCACCTCGATCTAATCTAAGTGTTTTAATACTCTTGCCAAGTTGCTTATCTACTTCATTTCTGAATTCTTTAAACTTTTCAAATGCTTATGATTTATATTTCATTAGATAGATATATCCAAATCTGGAGTAATCATCTATGAAAGTAATGAAGCAGGAGTAACCTCCTCTAGCATGTGCAGTCATTGGACCACATACATCTGAATGTATTAAGTCCAAAACCATTTTAGCTCATTCTCCTTTACTAATAAAGGGAGATTTTGTCAATTTTCCCAATAAATAAGACTCACATGTATCAAATGATTCATAATCAAATAATCCTAAATCACCTAACTTGTGTAATTTGATCATGCATTTCTCATTTATATGGCCTAAGCGACAATGCCATAAATATGAGGTATTTAGATTATCTCGTTTCATTCTTTTGGTATCCAAATTATGCACTTCTTTAATTAAATTAAGAACAAATATACCATTCTCAATGATAGCTTTAGCATAAAACATATTGTTCTTAAAAATATAACAACATTTGTCTTTTAAAGAAATGTCATAATTGTTCAATAAACAACTGAAAGAAATAATACTCTTGGATAATGCTGGAACATAATAACAGTTATTTAACTCGAGTATTAATCCACTTAGAAGAGGCAAAAGGTAAGTCCCCATAATTGTTGTAGAGATATTTTGTCTAATAGCTGACTGTAGACATATTTCTGCCTTTCCAACTCTTCTAGTGCTTTTAAGCCCCTATAGATCATTACACGAATGAGATCCATATCCGGTATCTAATACCCAAGATTGTTTTGAAGCAATAGAATAAGTATTAATTTCAATCATATGAATACCTAAAGTAGAAGCATCAGCTTGCTTCTTTTTCTCGAGAGAATCTAGATAGGCCTTGCAGTTATGCTTTCAATGACCATTTTTTCCACAATGGAAGCAAGTTCCTTTGGGATTCTCTTTCTTGGAAACCTTCTTCTTGAAAATCCCACCATGCTTTGGCTGTGCCTTGGTCATCTTATTATATTCTTCTGCTTCTTGCCTTTAGCAGAAGTGACAAACATGACACTTTTTAAATCCTTCTTGAAGAATCCATTAGCTATTTTGAGCATGTTGATTAACTCAAGAATGGTTACTTGGTTCTTGTTCATGTTAAAGTTATGCACGAAAGGTGCATAACTTGGAGCCAACGAGTACAAGATTAAATCTATGTATAGATCATTATCCATTACATAGCCAAGTCTACTCAAATGCTCAACATACCCATACATCTTCAATGCGTGAGTAGCAGCCAAAGTGCCTTCAACCATTTTGTAGCTAAACAAAGCTCGAGCAATCTCATATTGCTCAGTTCTAGCCTGAGAAGAATAAAGCTCCTCTAGATGCAAAATGATTGTTCTAGCATCCATCATCTCATGTTGCTTTTGAAACTCTGAGGACATATCACCCATCATCAGATATGTTGCTGCATCACTATCCTCCATATATTTTCGATAAGTGCCCTTGATCTCATCAATGGCATCATCTAATGGAAGTGGTGGTGGATCTTTATCCAAGACATAATAGATCTTTTAAGCTTTGAGAATAATTCTCACTTGCCTGATCCAGTTAGAATAGTTGCTGCCAACCAGCTTGTTATCCAAGATTGATCGTATATTAATGTTTGATGTACTCATGATGATGACCTAGATGTGAAAAAGAAAACATATGAGAGTATGTTCATATATATGTATGCATTAATTAGGTCTTTAATTAATCCATTTACTCCCACTATTTTATTATGAATTAATAGCCCTCACTATATAATCCGAGAAAATCTGATGGTTTTCTTAGTGGGCCAATATCCAATCCTTGATATGTAATTTAACCTTGACCGTGGTCTATAAGCCAAACTCCATACCCTTGAAATGTAGGTATCCCTATACCGATTGTGTCTCTACACAACTATTGGATCATTAGGTTATCAACTCTTGATACATGCATATTATATATGCATTCCCTAATCTTGCCTCTAGAACCATTAGCCTTGACTGCGGTCAACAAGCTAATGGGCTAGCTAAGATGACCCATTTAATTAGATTCGAACATATTCGATATAATGTGAGCTTGATTGTGGTTAATAACCCACACTATAAAGAACTCTAGTTCTTCTCAAATTAATGGAAGACTTATATACCTTAGTATTAGTTTGAGGGATTTTAGTTAATTAAGTCTCATCATACATGGTTGGCATACATTGGTATGCATCCTATATCTATCACATAAATATAAGCATAAAAATATGGTATAATTATGGACTTTACTATATTGATCTCCTCGAGCCAAAAGGGAAATCAAAAGGTCATACCTAGGTTATATGCATGATTCAAACAAGTAAAAATAATTACATTATCTTCAAACTTGTTGGATCTCAATCCAGCCCATCTTGCTCCTTGATCGTGGTCTCCATTTCTCTTTCTAATAATCTAAGTAATCTAATTACATATTATAATTTGAAAAAGAAATACAAACCAAAAATAAGTGGCAGGGACATGAAAGTCCTCATTGGGCCGAAACATGCATTATGCTCAATCACATTGGGCCTTTGTCCATAACTATCCATCATGCCAATCATACACCCTTATATGCATTTCTAATGCATAAAGTAAAAACATATAATGGAATACTAACTTTTTTTCAACTCCTAAAACTTACTTTTGAGTTATTTTAATAATGTGATCAAATTAGGAAACTTTTTCCATTTTGGAAACTTTCATTTTAGGAAACCTTTCTGCATGCATGTGTTCTTGAATTAATTATAAATCTAATTGATTATTAATTAATCATAAATTGATTATTTAATAAATTAATTAATCATATTAAATAATTAAAAAATTAATTTTGGGCTTAAAACAAATGATAGGCCGAAACCCACACAATAAACCCTAAAGTGTGTTCACACACAAACTAGTTTTATATCTATTGGACCATTTGGGCCTTTTGGAATAAGCCAAGCCCACTCCAACCCTTAAAACCCATTAATAAACTTAATTGTAGTTTATAATATTTAATTTAAATCAGCTTCTTGGGCTCACTAAGTCATTCACTAATTTAAATCAAGTCCATAAATATAATTAAGCCCATTAAGTGGTTTTAATGAATTAAAATTAATCCAATTAATTCAAAGCCCATTTTAATTAATCCAATTAATTAAAAATACATTAATATATCAGATATATTATATTTAGAAGATTAAAAATCGTTCTAAAAAAGAACACACCAAGAACACCAATTTATCGAATTTTTCGACTAAACTAGTTTTCATGCAAAACTTATTCAATTTTAATTTTGTTTGATCCTATGGCTTAATATCACATATTAAACACATAAATTATCATCAAAATAATTTTAGAGTGGATCAATAAAAATTTAATTTAGTACAGCCCCTAAACTTTATTGAAAAATAAAAGCCATTTACGCCAAATCCATGATTCTTTTATCAAAAGAATCGTTTTTATTTTTCATTTTATATATTTGATCACATACATCCTGAAATCAATATTTATCATTCATGAACAATCAAATATGATATTTTAAAGTGCATGAAATAAATAATTCAAAAATAATAATTATATCGCAAAATATAGAATTGTAGATTCATGGCAAAATTGAGGCTTTGATACCATGTTGGGAATTATTAGTTACATGCATCTGATACATAAGCAGGATTTAAAAATTTTTAACCAATAGATATGATCTTGCCATGAATTTACAATATAAATATTAATGAGAATAATAAAAATCACTTTTGATTTTTGTTTAACAGTTGATTTTCCTTCTAACCGGGTTGTTGCAAACCGCAGTGTCCAAAATTAAAAACCTCCAATTAGTAATCCACACTAGAGAAGGATTGAATGAACCAACAATGGAGGAATACAAGGGCTGGCTGAAATCCCTTGATTCTAGCAAGGGAGGTGGCAGCTAGGGTTGAGAGAGTGAGAGAATTTCTTTTTTCTTAATTGTTCACTTTATCCTAAAATCCTTATGACTTAGATTTTTATAGTTAGGTTAAAAATCCACCTTTATAATGGGATTGTGCTCTTTAAAATTTCTGAAGAAATATTAAATGGGCTTATGGAATTATTAATAATTTATTTGGGCTCAATTAAATCTAATTTAAATCCTTTTATAAAATACTATGCACAAAACCCACAAACTAGGCCCTTCATGCATACACTTGGATTTAATCACCTAAATGAATTCAAAATCCATCCAAATTAAATATGTAGGCTTCATAACACTTATGGAATATATTTAATTTATTTTGGTCTAAGAATTAGGCCTCTAAGGCCTTCTACCAGAAGGTGGCATGAAACCTTTCCTATGGAGGGTTTCTACGCCATAATCATTTCTTTGGGCCTCTTTTAATTTTTCTAATGGATCTATTAATTATTATATCATACCTATAACACTTATTGTCCAATAATAATTAATTATAAAATACAATATTTCAATTAGGTGCATTTTATAGAACATTTTTAAAAAGTTAAGCGAATAATTTTACTTGATCATAATTAAGTAAACTCTTTAATTAATTATTCTCTTATTTACTTCTCAATTCTCATAATAATATCAAATATTACTATCCTTATCATTTTATCATTTTATATTTTTCTCTATATGTGTGTGACCTATTGGGTTCCTGTCTATATTGGCAGTATAATATGTAATTGTGAGTTCTATTCAAAACTCACATGATTTAAACTTCTTTAAATCATTTTATCAATCCCTATTGATATTTATGATACATTATTATACAAATCATGAGCGGCCTCTAGCTAGGCATTATGACTACCTAAATATCAGGAAAGTCAAGTGGTTTGACTATACCCTTCCATAGAAACAGTTACCGTGCAATTACTCTTTTCACCACTCTTATCTCAATTAGATTCTGAGTATGGATTTCTATCAACTCATATAAATTTAATTATGTATGTTCTATTAATTTAACCATTGTTCCCAAAATACCCTTCATGGATCCCTATCCATCTTGGCATATTACTCTGGCTAGAGATTCTTTGAACAAGGCAATTATAGAATCATGCGAGATAACTTCCCTTAATAAATCTGGGATGGTGAATCCTTTGTTAATCACTTAACTATCTTCAAGTAGGTCGTATATCGATATACCCAACCTCCTAACTATGTTCACCCCTAGTTGGAAGTAATCAATTATGGAGTCAAAGTATACCACATGCTACTTAAGATAATTTTGGTGATCTCAAGTCTAAGGATACTTGCAAAACCGCTATGAAGAGATTCCCTACTGACATAGATTTAATATTCATGTGAGGATTCTCTTTACAGGTATCCAATGAACTTGTTCTTCTAACAAGCATCCACATGTTAGCTTTGATTATCTTTAATAATCACAATTATAAGAACCACTGCTTGAACCATTATAGCAAATTAAATATACACATTCACTTGATTTTTTAGAACAAAAATTGAAAAAAGTCATTAACAGTTCATCACACACATCTAAAGTAATTAGTGCTACCAATCTCACCTAATTTCAGACTCATTTAAACCATATAAATGTGTTATAAAATCATGAACATACCTTTTTTTGTTAGTAAGTAAAACTTGTTGAAAACTCATAAAATCGATGACAAAATATGTACAATGTGAAATCCAGAAATGTTATAGATCAAAATCATGAAATATCGCTTGTAGGATGAGAAAAAAGCAAAAAATCGAGGGCCACCACTTTGAAATCGACAAAGAAGAAGAAATAGAAGAAGAAGGAAAGCAAGAGAAGAGTTGGGAAAACCAATATTATTTATGTTTTAGAGGAATGTATGGCTATACTCTCCCATGCAAGGGCATGCACTAAGAATGTAAAGGTGGGCGTGCAAAGCATAAAAATCCAGAATTTGAAATGTTTTGTACATGAAATGTTTCCATACGTGCAAAATGCAATGTGAATAGAATTTTTGCTTGGTTTTTTTACCCAAACTCATGCAAAATAACTCCAACTTTTCAAAAATAACTTTAAAAAAATTTACAGTCTCCTAATTTTTTTGTCTAACCAAGTAAAGTTATTTTTATTTACACTTTATTTATAAGAAACTATTTTTGTATTGGGATAATATTAAAAAATTCCTCTATTACTACCATATTCATCATGTATCTATATCTTTTTTTATTTATCATTACATACTTAACTTGCTATTATTATTTATTATGCACATCCTTTTTTTCAATTAACTATTATTGCATTTTGCTATCATTTTTTTGATGTTTACATTCTTGTTCGCATGTGTAAAATATAATCCCTAAATAATTTGAGTTATTTGATAGAGGATATAACTTTGAATTAAGAGTCGGCCATGAATTGTGAAATTTGAAAGAAACTTGCAAAAGCGTTGTGCTGGAAGCATGCATGGTCTTGTTAAATTATGTAAGATGAGATGTATGACATGCAAGGCTATTTTTTACTATTCATTTTAACCAAGTGGTAACTAGGGCTAGTGTACGGCCTATGTTTAGAATGCATGTCCGTACAGGCCTCATTATATATAGGGGTTCTAGATTTTTAGCTGGCTTTTGCTCCCCACATGTACTTCCCTCATCTTAGTCTAACTTTTATATTTGTACCCTCCATTGTGTTGCTTTAGATTACACTATGCCAATACAACTCCTTTTTTTGAGAATCTCGCCTTATTGTGTGATGACAATTCTACCTGGGATAATCCTATCCCTTCTCCTTATTCCAACTTAAGGTTTTTTTAAAGGGTAAAGCTAGAAGAACACTTACTGATGGGTTCAACATGTTAATGAGAATCCCATTTTCATGTGTTTTACTTTAATATTATAGAGATTTGTCCCCTTCATGAAGAATTTACTATCATTTTGAGTGTTGCTTTTAGTCCAGGCACCCTTCCATGTGTGCCCAACTGTGCCTCCCATTATCCATGAGAGGCTATCATGCATTAGGGATCTGCGCTTCCCATGTCAGGGTTTTTGCTAAGCCCTCTGAACCTATAGTGCTTAATTTACTATTTGATAGCTTATACTATCTTAATGGAAATGAGACTTACACCATAGGTGCTAACCTCTTCATGTGTTTGGCTCATTATCTATGCACCACTAGTGAGACCGGCATCTTAGGAGACTACTGATTCTTTGAAATCGTCAATGGTATTTGCAAAGGACTAACCCCATTCCTACTAATCCTGGTTGAGACCCTGCTTGGATTGGATGTTATTGAATGCTGATCCCATTGCTTTATTCACTGATAGCCATTTATTACTCTATTTATTCATATAGTTATTTATTTTAAGGTAGTGCACCTCTTGTAGATTTTTATACTCCTATTTTGATGCAACCTCAACAAGTGTACTGAATCAACAAGTAATATAGAATGCTAAATTTAAGATCCACAAATATCATACCCAAGGGATTATAGAAGTAAGTAGTGAAAAATCAATTGTATGCTAAAGAATTCCTAAATTTTTGTGTGGAATATGCTATCAAACTATAATGATGCAAAAAATAAATGAATAAACTAAAACTTACAGTAATTGTAAAATAACTCAAACGATTGAAAATATAAACAAGATAAAAATCAATAAAATATGAATTTAATAAATCTTAACTTATATAGATAAAATCAAGATAACCCTCTATACCCAAACATCCCATTTCGGAGCAAACAACTATAAACACAAAATGTTCCATTGCGGAACAAGTCCTATAATTAGCCTATGCGTAGGTCTAACATCCTAGGTTTGGTTTGCTTTCCCATTTTGGAGCCAAACAACCTAAAATCCTATCCATTTTACTTCAAACTCTAGTTTTAACACCATAAAACCTGCAACTAAGAGAGTCCCATTCCGGAGCAATCTCAAAATCACAGCAATTGTGATAAAAGATAGAGGTAGAATCATTCATGGTATTCAAACATTCCAATAAAATACCCATTCCAAATAACATGATAAAATCATCTATTTAAATAAGAGAAATTAAGGAAAACATCAAACCCATGAAATATCAGTTAGAGCTAGTAAAATGAACTGTTCTTCTATATATAAAATCAAATAAGTTCAATATTCACATTGGGAATTGGGGATTCAAAGATCCCCCAAACAACTAGGTTACTACTCACTACCCATTACAAAAAAGGAAGAGAGAATGAGAGACTAAACCAATAAATTCATATGAGGATGAACACCCATCCTAATCCAAGCTTCTCCAATCTTCTTCTTCTTCAACCTCTAATGGAATATGAGCTCAAAAAATGAATGAACTAAGAATCTAGTCTTTATTTATGCGTAGATCTATATATTTACAAGTATAAAACTATAACTTTGTATGAATCCCTAACAAAAATAAAAGAACAAAAAAATATATCTAAAAATTCCAGAATATTTGCCAAACAAAAAAACTAACTTATATAGTCCAGAATAGAAACACGGTCAGTACAAAAATCATGCTGACCATGACATGCTAAAAATCTACCTTTATACCAGGGGTCACAGTCAGCACCAAAAACCTTCTGACCATGACATACTTCTCATTTACATTCTGGACTAGAGAATACCTATGTAACGATCAATACCAAAACATGAACAAATACTTATTGACCGTGACATACTTGAAACGATGCATTTTGATAGAAAGACATATGGCACGATTAGTAGCAAATGCTTCTGACCGTGAGGTACTTAAAAAATTTGAGATTCAGCATAGAAACCCATTAAAAGCTCTCCAAAACACATGAAATATAGAATTTACTTAAATTGGAAAGAAATTATTGAAACTAATTAAAATAAAGCAAAGGACATAGAAATGACACTTAAAACTAAACTAAAAGAGACTAAAACCTAGATATTGAATTGATGTTATCAAAATATGCCACACTTAGACTTCACTACAAAAAAATTGCAAATTAGCGACGACAAATTCCATCGCTAATTATCTATTTTTTGTCACTAATTTAAATTAGTCACGTTGCGACGAACAGTCGCTAAAAGGCCAGTCGTGAATATATTAGCGACGAAATTCAAAATCAGTCGCTAATTTAGTGACGAAAAATTTTGTTGCTAATTTATATTCCTAATTAGTCGCTAGTATTATAATAATAATATTTGTTGACTACAATATCCGTCGCTAATTTCGTCGATAATTATAAATTTACTTTAAAATTTAGCAATGAAATGTTAGTCGCTAATTATTTCTTAAATTATATCTATTACACATTAGCGACAGTTTTCTGTCTCAAATTCATCGCTAAATTATTGCATATTTGAATTTTTTCTTTTCTTGCATTTTAAAATTTTAATCCTGTATACAATGATTGCTAAAAATTATTGCTATTTATTTATTTTCATCCTGTACATAACATTGATCTCACACATATAGGCATATTGATTCGAAATCAGAATATATTCCAAAATACACATATATAGAAATTTATTTGAAACCTTACATAAGACTATCCTCAAAAATCTCTCATAAAACAACAAAATAATAATAATACTGTACAATCTCTGAAAGTAATATTCATAACTAATCCACATAAGCTGAGATTTTCTAATAAATTTAAAGAACTACCAAACTATACATATAAAATACCAGACAATCACCATCAACTAGTTCATGATCAATGGCCAAGCCTCTCCATCCAGCACCGAGTCCATTTTTTCCTGCCAGGTATTCTGTCGCATATACATCTCCATTCTCATCCACCAACATAATAAATTCATCGCGAGAAGGAAAGTGATCTTTGCAAAACTTAAGTGGCAGACCCTGTCAAAATGTTTTATAACCAGTGACCATGTTATTTTTTATCAATAATTGGTCTATGAATAAGGAACACTATCCCTTCAGCTATAAGATGCAATCAAAACTTACCAGCCAAAATCCTCCAGTGACATGTGACTGAAGCATGGGTTTCACAAAACATGGGTAATCAGATTCTAAACTTGACTAAAGTTCTTCTGCTCTGTCAATTGCATACGCTCTAACCTCATTAAAAGCGTAGAATCGATTTAGCAAATCTCGATGCCTGTTGTTATAGCTCCTGCAAATGAATTTAATAGGAGGTGAAAAATACTAATGTTGTTTGCATGTTGTCAACTAAAGGAAAAGCACTTCAAAACTTCTGGTTGCTAAAATCAAATGCTAACCTTGCAGGTCTCCCTAGAGGTTCAGGCGCCATCTGCCAAATATTTAAAAAGAAGTATATTTAGATATATGATTGTGGATCAACCAACATCTTATCCCATCTTTCTCTTAAAGCACTTTAACTCTTCTAGGAATGGGTGGAGGACTAATTCCAGTTTTTCCCCTAACATAAATTTAAATACAGTGTTTGTAGCAAAACCTATAAGAGTTGAAAGATCTAAAATCAATAGCATTTACCCACTACAGTCATACGCCCCTAATATAAAGGGTATAACAAAGATTCTCCATTCCAACTAATACAAAATACATCTCTTCTCAAATATGCCCCCAATAATAGGGATTTATTAGGAGCAATGTGAGTAAATTATATAATTCTAAGATTCCTAATTATATTTTCTTAAATTTGTATGAAAATGGATAAATCTCCATCTTTGTGGGATAAAGTGAGTATACTATTTAGCTTCCCCCCCAATAATTTCTTTGACTCTCCATTTGGACATAAATCTTCACCTCTATTCAGATTTATTTCCTATCAACAGCCGCATGCATATCATTTTTATCCTTCTTCACTGTCTTAAATTTCAGAAATCCAATAAAGTTTCAGTTTCATTTCTTTTGCCTATCCATACTCTTTTGACACGCTCAGCTAAGACTAAAAATTCACAAACCAAGTGAAGATGGGACCAACTTAGGTAAGACACACTTTAACCTATCTCTAAAAGAGAATCCAAATTGAAATTTTTACACATGAAAAAAAATTCTAAGAAAATTAAACAAAAATAAGCATGCTATATGAAACTACTTAATTACCTAAAATAGAATGTTGATAAAAATACGTGAAGAAGAAGTCGTATCCTCCTCAGTTAGACGTATATAGGCTAGCACATGCCAAGGCAAAGCATCAGTGCCAAGTAAATGGGAAAAAATATTCCCCATATTACGTAACTTGTTCGTTTCTAGCCAATGAATCATGGAATATTATTGAACAAAACACTTTTCAAAATTTTCCTGGTAGACTTTGTCGATCATGCAAAATCTCTGCCCCAACGGCAATGGTATTGAGGGTAAGTTCTCTCTTAACTGTAGCACTCCAATAGCATAATACACAGTTCCATCTACATACACCAATTGACCAAAATAAAAAATAAAAAAAAAATAAAAGAAAGAGTGGTAAGTCCCAAGAAGTTTAAGAAAATCTGACATAACAAAATTGTAAAACTAAGTGATTTTACAAGTTTAAGCATGAAATAATGCGGCCATGCAACAAAACTAAAATGATCAGGCATAATTCTAGCTAAATCATGCACGAACTGTTATCAACTTTTGAACTAAAAAAACTTTCTATATTTAGTAGAATAAAAATAAAATGAAGAAAGCTCAACTAATGCTCTAAAATTCCTACAACACCAAATCACATCTGTTAGTTGCTACAGTGACTCAAAATTCAGTTCTTTTGGTATTATTAAGTTCCAAAGAATATAGCTCATGAGTATGTTAATAAAGTACTATATGGCTACCATGGATATCAGTGATTATAAAGCACCTGTCAGTTAAAAAAAAAGCTGAATATATGTTACTTACCTCATGTCCTGGCTCAAGTATAATTTTCTAGAGCTTATGCCCAGCTTCCTCAAAGTCCATAATGGACATGATGATAAAATAAATTGTCCTTCAAAGATTGACAAGATTAGTTTTATTTTCATCTTTTATTTTCATCTACTCTTCTTCTTCCTCAGATTCTTTCTCTTCATCATCCTCATCTTCATCACCTAAACCTGCAACAAAACCTTCTTCATCCTCGGACTCCTCACCCAAGATGCTTTTCTTCAATTCTTCACATTTTTTCTCATTCCCCAAAACATTATCATCTGGTCTGAAGATATCTGAACAAGGAGAAAAATAAACATTTAAATTTGTAGCATAAAAATAAAAATCGAGGCATGGCATAAACTGCATTTTGCATATTATAAATGGATAAACATCACTTTGAATTTCATTATAACAAAAATTTGAAGGAATTACATAGAATTACACGATGGACATTATCATAGTTTCATCCTTATACTTATAGAAAGAAAAATTAACACTATAATAACGGTATGAACTATTAACTTTTCAATTGAGAAGCAGACACACTTTGCATGATATAGTATAGAACTAAAAGCCACAACTAATTCATTTCCAACATTATTCCATAGTGCAGAGTGTAATTGTTGTTCTCATTAATAATAATGACTAAAAAAAAAGGAATCCTTGGTTGAGGCTTATATTTTAACAATAGGATGACCTCTCAAACCTTGTTTTAAGCCCTCAGTAAGTTAATAAAATAATAATAAAAAAATTAGTGAGGTAGAGGACTCCCCGTAATCACTACTCGATTGAGGGAGGTGGAAAAAGTGCATCCAACCTTAATGCCACACTAGTTATAGCAACTAACATCTGGTGCTGCTAGTCCTAAAACTCTACTTGTTTGGTAGATAAGGCATTTATTCTTATAAGTAACTCAACATATTAAGGGGAAGTAAGAGTGATTTCTACCTGATCAGGTGTACATGGAGGATTGCTCAAGCTTCTTATCATTTTGTCAATATACTCTGCCTTATCAGTCAATCTATACCCATGCTCTACAATTTCATCATCAAAAATTACATTTATGTTTTTGAGAAGCTCTTTATCAATGTAGGCAATCTCAGCCAGTGCCTTAAGCTCATTTAATAGATTCTTAACAATTTTGGTTAAAACAGTAACCAACCTCCCAAAGAAATTCTTTTCACCTTTGTCAGATGCAACTACATTTGTTCCAATTTGTGCTACCAGTATAGTGCACCATTGATAGATAATGGCTATAAAAAATATGGCTTTTAGAATATTGACCTACCTCACTGATTTCATATGGCTCATGGACAATATGGAAAATAATCTATGTAGGATTCTGAAAGTGTGATCCCTTAGATGATGGGATTTGGTTATCCCTAATTTATATCGAGCATCTGAGAGTGGGTCTTTTATTTCTGCCCAAACCATATTTTTGTCATAATCTAGAAAGGCATCTGAAGCAAAAGTATGAAAGGCTAGAGCATCTAAAAATTCTATAAATTTCAACTCGTAGGGTTCACCCTCCAAAATGAAGGTAACTTTGCCTAAATTTGTCTGTGGGTATTCCCCTATTTTGCATTTGACAGTGGATAGACTAGCTCAGGATAGTCCTTTATGAGCTCAGGATAGACTAGCTCATTACAGGTAAAGAAACACTCCCAACCTATATTAGTGATGACCCCTTCAACTTCTTCCTTGATTCCTAGCTTGTCCAATAAATCCAAGTCCAAATAAGTTGAAGGAAGTTACTGACACTTGGAAAAGATGGAATATCTCTCCTAAATAGTTGTTGGCACCTAGGTAGGCACCTTAGGAGATTTGGTCATTTTCTTTTTAGAAGAGGGCTATTAGCTTGATAAGGTTGACTAATTGGATGGTGGTGGTTGGCTAGATTATGGTGGTATAACTTTGGATGGTAGCACAACTTGGGTGAAAGGTCTTTTGGGAGCCACTTCATAAAAAAGCCAAAACAAAATCAAACTCACCATAATAACTCAACAAAGATGCACTAGCTTCAATGATAAATGTAAACAAAATAAAACATAATAACTCAATAAGTGCAATCAGTGAAATTCAATCAGAAGGTCTGTTGATTTAAGATGTATAGCAAAAAATCAGAGCTAATTTAGGTTAGAATGCATGAAAATTTCAATAGGCATAGATTCCTAAATGCATAAGTCCAACTTAAATTTGCAATCCAAGATCAAGCATTTCTATCAATTCAAATAACAAAGACAGTAGTTCGACATTCCCATCAATGTAGTTCTTAAAGCCAAATCTAACATGCATAGTTAACAAGTGGCAATTCAACAATGAATACTCAGTTTGGCACTCAAATCAAGTAATAATTTAGGAAGCTAAGTTGAATTGCATGCAATTAATCCCAACAAATGAGCAGCTTAAAGTAGAAATGATACCAAGTTCATGCCTATTGGAATTAGCTTGGTTGTCATGCACAAACAAACATGTTTTCACTCAAGCAATCAAAATGGAACCTTGTTCAGCATTAAAAAGTGCTTAGAAAATTTTAAAGTGGGGTAAGGGCAATTAAATGAATATTAACAATACACATTCACTTTGCATGACGATATATTAGAACACAAAATAAATTCTTCAAAAACTTGCTAAATAAACATGCAAAAAGAAATAGAAATATAACTACATTACCAACTGCATGCCTTAAGCCTATAATCCTCATTCAAGGTAACAATCTATTAACATTTGCTAACTCCTAATCTATGCCCATTTACACAAATGTCTAACTCTGCTTAACCCATCCATTCATCAATATTTATCAACCCAAGAGAGAGAACAATGAGCAAGTTTAAGTAAGCAACAAATTGCAATTGATGAGAGGCTATCATTATATACCTAAATGGATGAGAGAGGAGGTAAAGTATGCAATGTAAAAGTGCAAAAGAACGCAAAAAATGTTTGAAAATGCCCATTCAGGCATTCTATCAAACATGATGCATGCAATAAATCAACAAAGAACAAATGAGTGAAAATATGCACACATCAAACCCTAACATTAGAAATTGCGAAGGCAAATAAAGGATAAATCATAAAATCGGCAACATGTATGGAGAAATCATAACCATTTTATGAAGTAAAAAAATGAAGAAGGGTGATTACAAACCTACCAATGCTTTCCTGCACAAGTTATTTCATTCAAGAATTAAAACAAAATAAAATATGAAATAGATTCCAAGAATGATGCGATCAATTTTAGAACAAAAATGCAACATACTAGAAGAATGAATAATAGTAAAGATAGTCAAAGCATAAACAATGAAAACAAGTAAAATCACGAACGAAAATGAAAAATAAAAAAGCATTTATGGAAGCAAACTTAAGACAACCAAAACATAGAATGAAAAATAAACAAACAAAACATTAAAATAAAATAACTAAATGAAAATTGAAACGAGAGATGAAAACTTACTTGCTTGAAGATCTCTGAAACTTAAAATCTAAACTAAATGTAAACATTAAGAGAAATAAGAAGTATGTCTGCATTTAACAAGTCCACAGTTGGACTTTTAAATACTGTCAAGGATCCATCAAGGTGATAGTCACTGAAGCACCATCAAACCTCGATTCAAAATAAGGCTTCATGCGATATCCATTCACCTTGAACTCCTTCATATCTCTCAGGTGCCTAAGTGTCACCCCTCCAAACTTGTCTTTGTTCACCACTTCGAAAGGTCCTTTCCATCTTGATTTCAAATTTTTGAGAAACAGTCTCAACCTACTATCACAAAGCAGCACATGCATCCTGGGTACAAACTCCTTTCTCACAAGCTTTTGATCATACCACTTCTTAGTTTTATCCTCATACTTCTCAGCATGATTATATGCCCCAAACCTTAGCTCATTGAATTCATTCAATTGTAAAGCCCAACACTTTCCAGCACTGTCAAGATCAAAATTCAAGAATTTAGTAGCTCAATAAGCATTATGTTCCAATTCAACCAATAGGTGATAGGATTTACCACATACTAACCTAAAGGGGGATACTCCTATAGGCATCTTAAAAGCTATCCTATATGCCTAGAATACATCATCTAGCTTAAGGTCCCAATCCTTTCTAGAGGCATAGACCTTTTTCTCCAAAATCGATATAAGTTACTAGTTCGACACTTTAACTTGACCATTAGCTTGGGCATGGTATGGGGTAGTAACCTTATGTCTAATGCCAAACCTTTTTTAGTAAGGCTTTAAATTGATGGTTGATAAAATATTTGCCACCATCACTGATTATGGCTCTAGGGGCTTCGTAATAGGTGAATATGTTTTTTCTTTGAAACTTTAACACTACCTTGGCATTACAAGTCCTAATGGTCGTAGCTTCTACCCATTTACTAACATATTTTGTGGGCACTAAGATATATTTAAACCTATAGGATAGAAAAAAGGTCATATGAAATCTATACCCCATAAGTTAAAAAGCTCTACCTTAAGCATATTGGTCAATGGCATCTTATCCCACCTAGTTATATTGCCTACACTTTGACATCTATCACAAGATTGAATGAAAATTTTCACATCATTGAATAAAGTAGGCCAATAAAGCCCAGATGAAAGAATTTTCGATACCATTTGATTCGACCTATGGTATCCACCAGCTTCCCCATTGTGACATGCCTTGATAATGTCTTTTTGCTCTTCTTGGGGAATGCACCTCTTTAACACCTAATTCGCATATAATTTAAAAAGATAGGGGTCATCCCACATGTAATGCTTTACATCGACCTTCAACTTCTTCCTTTATTGCTATGATGATTCCCTTGGAATAAAAACTTCTGCTAGATAATTTGCTATGTTAGCAAACCAAGGAATATCAATAGCACGAAGAATTCATCTAGAAACAAATCATTTATCTCCCCTTTCTTGGTATGTTCATGCTCTAATCGAGATAGATGGTTCGTAATGAAATTGTTAACACCTTTCTTATCTCTAAATCAAATTCTTGTAACAATAACACCCACCAAATTAGTCTTGGCTTTGGCTCTTTCTTTGTAAATAAATGTTATAAAGTTGCACGACCAAACCAAATAATTATTTTAAAGCCAAGCAAATACGGATGAAATTTCTCAAAAGCAAACACAACGGCAAGCAAATCCTTTTCGGTTGTAGTGTAGTTAACTTGGGCTCCTATAAACTTATAGATAACATAATAGATAGCATGAAAGATTTTATCAAGCCTTTGCCCTAACACTGCTCCTACTGCAAAGTAACTGCCATCACACATCAACTTGAATGGTAAGCTCCAATCCAAAGAAATAATCACCATAGATAACATCATCCTTTGCTCAATGTGTTGAATGCCTACAAACACTCATTAAAAATATCAAATGTAACATTCTTAACAAGACAATTGGATAGTGGTTTAGCAATTTTTGAAAAATCTTTGTTGAAATACCCATAAAATCCCGTATATCCTAGAAAACTTGTAACCCTTTTGATTGTAATAGGAGGTGGTAACTTTTCAATAATATCAGTTTTGGCTTTGTCCACCTTTATCCCTTATTCGGACAATTTATACCCCAACACTATCCCCTATCGAACCATGAAATGGCACATATTCCAGTTTAAAACCATATTAGTCTCCTCACATCTTCCCAATACCTATTCTAGATTAGCTAAGCAACTTTTAAAATCCTTCCCATAAATGGTCAAATCATCCATAAATACTTTCATGAATTTCTCAATAAAATCATGAAAGATTGCCATCATACACCGCTGAAACGTAGCCGATGTATTACAAATGGCAAAAGGCATATGTCTATATGTAAATGTTCCATAATGGCAAGTAAAGGTAGTCTTTTCTTAATCCTCGGGGCAATTGGTATATGTAAGTACCCCGAATACCCATCAAGAAAGCAATAATATTTGTTACCCACTAAGATTTCTAACATTTGATTGATAAATGGCAAAGGGAAATGGTTTTTTGATTGGCAGCATTAAGTCTCCTAAAGTCTATGCAAACTCTCTAACCTATAATTGTACAAGTTGGGATAAGTTTATTTTGCTTATTTTGCACTATTGTAATCCCCCTTTCTTTAGGACACACTGCACGTGACTCACCTAGTTACTATTGAAGATAGGATATATAATACCTAAATCAATGAGCTAAGCACCTCTTTCTTGACCACTTTTTACATCGTCAGATTGAGCTGCCTTCAGGGTTAAACCACTGGCTTGAAATTTTCCTATAATGGAATTCGATGTATGTAATAACTTTAACTAATCCCCTTCAAGTTTGAGGTCTTCCAGTCAATTACCTTCTTGTGTTTCTTAGAATAGCAATAAATAGCTCCTCCTTCAAACCTATAAAAGAAGAAGATATAATCACCAATTTTTCATTATCTTATAAAAAAATATATTTTTAATAAGAAGGTAAAGTTCTTAATTGAGCCTGTGTCTCATTTTGAGGAATATTCAGAATTTTCTCCTCCTTCACATCTTCCTTATTCTTCTTTTCTAAGATAAATACCATCTATCTCTTTACTTCATCCAACCTTTCATCCTTCAAAGACTGCATCAAACATATATTCAACAGGTCCTCTAGCAAAATTTCTTCATGTTTCTCCTTCACACATTGTTGTACCATATCCATAAAATAAATGAACTACTCTAACTCAGTTGATGGGTACTTTATATCTTTTTTCCTATCCACTAACAACTTCTCATTGTTGAATCATAAGGTGATCTTTTAGCCATGCACATCTATTAAGGCTTTTGCTATGTTCAAAAATGGCCTTCTAATAATTAGTGGCACTTTTTTATCCTCTTCCATCTCTATCACTACAAAATCTATGGGAAAGATGAATTTTCCCATCTTTACCAATAAACTCTTTATCACCCCCTTTGACTTTCCTGTCGATTGATTAGTTAATTGAATCCTCATTCCCATCTCCTTAAGATCACCTAAATTTAGTTTCCTACATATTGTGTATGGCATCAATCCTAAGTCACACAAGGCTTTACCAACAAAATTTTCACCAATTTCATAGGATAAAGTAAGACTACCAAGATCTTCCAATTTTTTTAGGAATATTGTTCATTATAATGGTAATATAATTCTTAGTAATTTGCACTATCCCACACCCTTCTAGTTTTTTTTATTAGAATAAAGTTCTTTCATAAATTTTGCATAGTTATGCATGTGAGCTAAAGCTTCAGCAAAAACCGAATTGATATATAATTTCTTAAATTTCTAAGAATCTAGCCAATTACTCATTTTTCTTTTCCTTCCTAGTTATAATAGAAAATGGCAACCTATTTATATCAAGATCCTCTACATTGGATTCACTATATTCTTACCCTTGTCCATGATAGGAGCATCTTTATTCACCTCTACCTTAGGGTTAGTGTCACTTACCTTTTGTGTTGGCTTCTTCATAATTGATGATGATGGTGAATATGACTTACCTTTCCTTCTCCAAGTGTTATCTCCTTGCCATTCCTCAATTTAATCACCTTGGCCTCTTCCTTGAGGTTTTTATCATCTTTGTGTATGTGCTTGCTATTGTATAATGTAAGGACCCAAAATAGGTCCTAGTAGAATTCAAGGGCAATTACATGTTATTAAAGTCTATTGAGTATTATTGGATGAATCATTAAGAGTTAAGATATTGATTAGGGCAAAAATGTTATTAAGTCATAATTAATTATGTGAATCAAAATAAGATATTGATTCATGCATGTTGCTTAATCAAGAATAATAGTGAATCAAAATAAGGAAAGAAAAAGAAAGAGGAAAGGGCAAAGGCATTTTGATCTAGTAAGAAGAGTAGATGTTTGATAGAGGTATGGGATTTGAACTTTGAAATTAATTTGAATACATATGATATTTTTTAACTATAAGATATGGGAATTATTTTAATCTTGTATGTGTTTATAGTGATGAGGTGGATATTGAGAATGGTAGGTCAAGCATGTGTAGATCATCAAATGATTTTGCATGTAAAGGAATTAAAACGTTAAGCAGTGCTGTCTAGAAAATTCGGATTGACCTCTAGTGACCATTTTGAACCTAAGTTAAGGTTTTGAACTCCAAATTTGATGATTCTAGTTGGGATAAAATCGGGACATATGTTCTTACAAATGTTATAAAAATACCAATAACGAAATTTTGCCTCTAAGGCCCTCAAAAAGGCCCAAAATAGTAGCCCTTTTCAGTTGGCGGGTCATTGTAGTAGTCCTGAGTGATTTGTTAATAACTTGAATTAGAGAGATGATATTAAGATGATTTTAAATGTTATGGAAAATATGAACACAGGGGAATAAGTTTTATTGAGATCACATTGCCTAAAAATGATTTTTTATATTTTTAATTTTGTTAACAAAATGAAATTTGAAATCTGCCACTGTACAGAATGTTTGTCATAGCTCCTTTGTTTCACATAAAATTTACTGTAATGTCTCAAAATGATAGTAAAGCTTATTTATACCTTCTTGAATGTTTTATATCATCTTTGTTATATAAATGAACATAAGAGAGAGATAAGTACATGGAGTATGTGTTGATATCATATTGTAAAGCAATAGGTATGATTAAATGATGAAGCATGTTTATGGGAATGACAAGATCAGGTATGTCAACAATATTTATTTATTTAAGAAAAAGCATGTTTATGATTAATATCATATAAGCATGTGTATATCTTATTTGAGATAACATAAGTATATGCAAATGTATAGACATGAATAAAAAAAAATGATCATGCATGAATGAGATCAAATCTTGACATATGAGTGACATGTATGGGAATAGCTCTTATGATCCTATTTCATAAGCTTAGTGATGAAGAGCGCAAGCATAATAAATGTGCTTACTTATATATTTATTATAGTTAAGAGTGTATATATACATAATACGTGAATTTTATGCATAGTAAAGTGAACAAATGTGCATTTTTTATTAATATTATTCCAAACAGAAAATACATAAAGCATTATGAACTAATGACTGTAGTTTCAACATAATTTGAGTTAGAAAACTTAAATTGAGATCATTCTAATTTCTAAGGTTACATGACATATATGCCTACAAAATTGTAGAAGGAACCTAGCATTGAAATTGCCTTTAAGACATCAAATAATTAATTGAATTTTCTGTAAGCTGTTAATTTCGATTCTGGAACAGATTGAAGTAAAAATGATGTATCTTTGTGTATATTACTCAGAATTCTATGAGGTCTAATCCGATACAAAATAGACTTATAAATGAACATTGTTTTTATGAGGGAAGTTTTGTTTAATTATGTTTGCATGAAGTTTTAATGTTAGCTTGAAAATTGTGAAAATTGGTTGCACTATTAAGGAATAGATTGTGGCATTTTGGACATAAATCTTAGTAGGGGTGTCAAAATGCTATGATGTAAAATTCTAGGTAAAATAGACACCTCGGAGCAGGACTTTGTTGAAGGAAAGTTAGGTTGATTCATTCCCTATTTTATTCTAAAAATTTTACAATTGGTTACAATAATTATTTTTGAATTTATGAACAACCAATGGTGTTTCTTGAATATATTGAATTATAGATGTGATATTGTGACAAATTTTGATGTTTTAGAAACTGGACATATAGGGGAAAGAAATTGTAGGGGGCCACATGGCCTGAAAATAACATTTTCTAGACCAAAAAGGGCACCTAAGTTAGATCCAGAATGCTACCCCTATCTAGATTTGTGTATGAAGAATTTTAATTTGTTTTCTATATTTGGTTTAAATATAGTTATGTTAAATATGTGTATATATGATTACACATTGAATCATAAATAGCATTTAATATGATTGACAATAAAGATATGTATAATCATATAAGTTCAAACTTATGTACATGGTTTATTACATGAAATTTTGCTTACATGTATATACTTATATGTTGTGCTTATATGCTACTATGCAAAGAGTATGTGAAGATAGTGACATATGTTCATTCACAACTAATTGTATTGTGTTGATTATACTTGTATTCATGTGTATACTATCAGAGATTCGTTTTCTCTTATATGAACATATATTTACATATATGTGCATATTGAATATTTACAGTTATTTGTATAACTATAAATGATTAAATATATATAGTCATACATGTATGTACGCATATAGGTTAACCTGTTGTGAACATGATCATACACATCATTGATTAAAGAAATCCAATAGAGCATGATGTTATGTATCATCATATTACATATGTGAAATAGCTACTTGATTTGAAGGGATTATAAGTACAAAATAGTACTACTTAAGTATGCTCAAGATAACATGTTTATAGAAAATTTATTCGTTTATATATCTATGACATCATGCTCATATATATATATATGAATATATATGTATGAACATCAATATGTATATGATGAGAAAAGAGCAAAATATAGAATAGCAATACCCAATAGTGCATATGATCACATGTTTAAAGAAAGTTACACGTGAGCATGTATATGATTACCTTGTACATAGTTATATAAGAATATACATGTGTATACATGTATATGAATGAATAAGGAAAAGATAAAGAAAAGAGATTATACTACCTACGTTGAGTCTAGGAAGTAGATAGATAAGCATTCCTATAAGGGTACCTTGCAGCAGCTTCTGAATAGTTTTGGTCTGTTTAGGTCCACTTAAAATTAAAATTTACAGTGATCCTATTTGGGTTTAAAAGTTACAGTTGATTTGAACAACCCCGTTTAGGTTAATGTAGTCGACCCCGTTTGGGTCCACTTGACCGATCCATGTTATTTGTTTGACCCCGTTTGGGTCCATGTTATTTGTTTGACCCTGTTTGGGTCTGCTTTACCGATTTATCATACATTTTTGTCCCTACAAGGGATCGTCGTTTAATACCTTCAGGTCTCTTATTTTTACCTTAAGGTACCACCGTTATAATCAACAATTTTGTACCTTCGGGTGCTACCGTATAACCTATTATCCACCTTTTTAGAATAGTACAGGCTTAAATACAAAGGTTAAGAAAAGTTTATTGATGAATTTAAAGTTTCATAAAGCATGAAAGTTCTTAATTAACTTCATACCATTTCATGTGTAGAATTCAATTTATTGTGATTAGAATGTGCATCTACAAGAAGACAACATAGTAAAAATATGTAAACAATATTATTAGCATCAAAAATACATGCTACGTTGTTAAATAATGAACTTGAATTGTATTAATGCTTTGTTTACAATTTATGTTTTAAGAAGAAACTTATATTAGGGTAAAGGGTAGTATATTATTAAATGAACACAATAATTGTCATAATTGCATAAGCATAATCCATACTAAAGGTTATAAGAGTTATACTATAACACCCATTGTTTTTGAAATATTTTTCTTATGATTATATATATGTGTGTTCCCAATGTTTGTATATGCACACCTATTAATGTGTATTTGTCATTGTGATCTGATGTATGCAAATCTAAGACCTATGACCTTTGTCTGTAATTATAGTATGTTTATAATGTATAATTGATATACTTGATTGATAAGATTCTTTTTAAGATTAAATAATATTTATTAAACTAATCATATGATATAAGGTTAAATTTAAGGCCAAAGGATGTTAGAGCTTACATTATTATACATGGTGAATGAAGCATCAATGTAAATGTTACCGTTGAATTTTATGATTTTCATAAGTTGATAACAATGTTGAATTTTATTCATTTATTATAATTAAGGCATGATGTGTGCATTGTTGACTATCACTGTGAGTGGTCGTTTGTCATATTTTATGCTCCCCGCTAAGCTTTATAGCTTAGCATGGGTATTTCATCTGTGTAGGTGGCAGGGATAGGTTTTCTTCCCAGGATCGATATCTACTACAAGACAGCCAACACGAGTCTAAGAGATTGTTGGAAAGTACATAATTTTCCTTTAGGGTTCTATTTTCCCAAAGATTATTTGTGTTGAATATTTTGTAATATTATAGATGTTTTGTATATGTAAATCTTGGAATATTGAAAGAAAATCTCATGTAAGTGAAGTACTTAAATGTTAAGTTTCAATTGATAATTTCAGTTATCTTATAATATATCTATAAATTATGGTAAAGTATGTTTAAATGACTACAGGATAGAGTATATAGCTAAGTATAGGATAAGGGTACTACATATAATGCATTGAATTGGTGTGATATACATATTACATGATGAAATTTTGAATATAAGGTTTAATTATGCATAAGAACTGAAGTATAAGAGTCGTTCTTAAGATGGCAGAATTCTATCCTAGGGTTCATTTGACCCAACAGGACTATTTTTCCTAACACTTGAGTTATGGGATCCCAAATTGAGTAATTATAGTTGGTTTAGAAAAAAATTCATAGATCCAAATTTCATATACAGAAGTAGAAGTCTAACTCTACCTCTAAGATTGTCAAAACTTAGCTTGAAAATTAGAAATATATAATGCCCTGCCATTGTAAACAGTCCATCGTGTTTTGTAAATATCTCATGATTAAAAGTTATAATGAGAGGACTTTTAATGATTCAAAAACTAAAAACATAGAGGAACAAATTTATTAAAGGCCACTTTGCCCAGAAAATTTATTTGTTAAGTAAAAAATTCATCACATGGTAAGATAGAATAACTATCGAAGATTCATAATAATATTGTGATGTGAAATATTGATATGTAATTAACTGTGAATTTTGTGTAATCTAGAATATTGAAATGTCAACATTAGCTTAATAATTAAATTCATCATTTACTTGGATTTCGAAGTGGCTCCAAAGTATGTAAGTTAAGGAAATTAAATTGCTTATTTTTAGAGTTTAAATGTAGTCTACAAAATGTTAGCTTATGAATGCATGATGGAATGGAATTTAATAATGTTTATGTGACCTTATGAATGCACAGGAAATAACTGATTGCAGGAGTGTGATATATATATATATATATATATGTCTTTGTCCTAACCACGGTATAGTACATAAAAGAATAATTTATGGATTTAATGGAAATTTTAAATGCTTTCATAAAATTTTAGTTAACTACTTGTACAATTAATAAGATTTAATGATTAATAATGAATGACCTATTTACATTGAAGAATGTTGTTAAATTGATCATAAGATGTTACATATATTTATATTTCATGTGGAATTTTATTATTAGTTGCTTATGTGCAATATTAGATTGGAATTTACAATCTTTATATGTTTTATAACTTTACATATGTATATTTGAAATTTTATAAATATATTTTAAACTTTATCTTTGGTGAGGTAAATTTGGTAGTCACCACTAAGCTTTTAGCTTAGCATATGGTTTTCCTTTCCACGTGTAGGTTAAATACCAAGGAGTTAACCACATTAAGGAGTTGGATTGGATTATGGCAATCAAACTTATTGTGATATTATTGTTTTTATTTTGTCATGTACACAAAAAGTTTAGTTTGTAGCATTATTAATCTCCTATTGAAGTTAAAAAGAAAATTTTGTAGTTGTCACAACTATATGATGATAATTTTATAGATAGAATTAAGAATAATGAAATTTATGCAATGATAATTTGACAGGTGGAAATTTAAATTGATTGATTATGTGAGGGGGATGGGAAAACTTGTGTTTGAATTTATTTGGTGTATTGGAGATAACTATATGATTTTAAAAGTGTTTTTTGTATTTTTTTCCATAGGAGGTTGATTACATTTAGGGGAGCCTGCCAAATTTTTTTAAAAAATAAGGGTAATGATTTTGAAGTCCTTAATGAATTAATGAGAATGCATGTAATTCATGTAATAATGGGACATAGTTTAACTAGAAATTTTCTATTTGGTTCACTCTTTTGGATTGTAGTATAGGGTGTTACATTTAGTGGTATTAAAGCTAGGTTTAGGAATTTTTTGATATAAAATACTAGAATCTAGTTAAGATTAAGGTTGAGGTACTTTTTATACACGTTAGTCAACCTTGATATTGGGGGCAATGATTTGAACATTTTTAGCATGTGGATGGACAACATGCATTTCCATTACATGAGATGTACATTTGCATGAGATCACATACATAAACATTTTACATATATTGCATAAGCATTAATTAACCATTTATGATAACATTAGATTTCTATGCATATGCCCTAATTGAAAGGAAACTACTGGGTTACTTAATGAGTGCATTAAAATAAGGATAGATGTGATGTGTTTATAGAAGGATGATGTGGATTAGAACTAATTAGGGTAAGTAGATATTAAGGAAAGTAAGTGGAAAAGAATAAGAAACGTAAGTGTACATGCCAAAATAAGCACTGAAAAGGATGTGATTTAGAAGTAGATCCATTTTTTGTTAGGTTAAGTGAGGCATAAAGTTGAAACCCCTTTTCACCCTTAAATAGAACTAAGAAAGGAAGCATTTTTATGTTTTAATGCTTCACTTAACTGTAGGTATAGAATCTCTCTACTATAAGGATGGACTTAATGTTGGAATGACATCATGTCGATAATCATGACGGATAGTTAATAATACTTCGTACAAGTTCGCACCTATGAAAGAAATATGGAATAATAAGCATGTAAGTATTGGTAAGACTTATTACAATTTGTTCTCAAATTTGTCAGATGATTACCTTAAACACAAAAGGAGGAGTTTTTATGAATGTGATATGTTGGAAAAGAAGCTATTGATCGGAGATGATAAGATGTTACGCCTCCAAAATCCATTGGTTAGATTTTTAGTTCCCACTAATCCGAATGTTATAACTCATAGAACACTTCCAAAAGCTGCTATTGGGTCACTCTACTCTACATTTATTGTGATAATGTAGCACTTGCTCTTAAAGGGGTTTGGAATACTATATCCCAATTTATATATAATATGGAGCCAGAATTTATTAATCTTAAATATTTTAATCCTACAACAAAGAATAGGGGCTATATCTATAATCTTCCTATTCAAAATGATTTTCCCCATCTTCCATTGCCCCAACATACTATAAATAAAGCATTGCCATTGATAAAGAGCTGGTAGCCTTCATTGGATGCATGAACATAATTAAATTATTTCCAAACTTGTAGTGGGAATGCAAAATTGACTAAGAAAATTCACAAGATTGTCATGGATTATTAAGGAGAACCACATAAGGGATGGTAGAATAAGTAGAACCGATAGATACAAATGACTTGGTAACTCATTCCATACTAACATTGTTGTTTACCATTTTTAAGCTCGTAAAGGCTTACTCTCTAGAGGCATCTATCTTTTTCCTCTTTTATTGCTATTGGTGGTATAGAAATTTCTCTACATAGGTTTAGAGTCCATCTAAATAATGTGCAATTAGTAGAGATCTTGGTAGTAAAAAAATGCTAAGTAGTGTCGTTGAGAGCAAATTAATTAAATATAGAGTTTGATAAACATTGTAAATGTGCAATAGCTATATGCTGATGGATTAGAGCAACTGATGAACTTGTTTGATGAATTTGATCTTATAGTTTGTGGAGGATAGTATAATAATCTAGCTGGTGGCAATCAACACCCCAAGCATAGTTTGAAGGATAAAAAGAATTTCCCTTTTTCTTCAACTGTTGTTAAATTTTAAACTTAGTCAGGTGTATAATGACAAAAAAACTGAATGAGCTTATATGTAGTGTTGGTATGCTAGTTGTATTGATAAATACAAATACATATAATAACAGTAATATAAAGAAAGATTGATAAAGCTTAAAACAACTATAAGTTACAGACTTAGAGATATACTCATGCTTTATTTCTTTAGTTTAGATAAATTTTGAGAATGAAATTTTCTTAAGAGGGGGAGAGCTATGACACCCTAAAATTTAAGTCGACAAAAAATATCTTCTAATTTGTGAATAGTACTTTTGATTCAAATTAGCAGGGGTAAAAATTTATTGAGCATATGATATGAGTGGCATTGTTTTTAGGCTTCTGAATTAATATTTTTATTTAAAATACCTTTTAGTAACAAATAAGAAACTAAAATAAATATATGTTATTAAGAGAAAAATAATACTAATACTGATAATAATAATAATAACAACAACAACAATAAAAACAACAATAGGAATAATATTTCAGGATGTTCCTAGAATTTTATGGATAAAAACATTATTTATGGTTATGAAAAATAAACAACAATTAAATAAAATAAAAAGAAAGAGGAAGAGAGGAAAAAAGGGGAAGGGAGGGAAAATGAGAGAGAGATAATTAAAATACAGAGGAGGAACTTCCTAAAAATTAACAGTGCCCTACCGATTGCCCTATCGTTGGTGAGTACCACACCCTGTTATTTTCCCTATATCTAGCATCGCTCTCCACCATGGCATTTCCCTTCCATTGATTCCATTCCCCAATTTCTTTCCCTTAGGCAAAGCTTTTTCTCCTTTCTCCGATGACCAATTATGGTAACCAATGACACGAGCAGCACCAGTGAGTCCTCAAAGGTGAGGCAATCACTCTGGTATTCTCCATTCCTCTCTAATCATCGATAATGAGCAGATTAGTGAAAGGAGCAGCTGGTGGTTCTTGAGCAAATTTTAGCCAGCTGATGAGGTGTTAGGGTGCATAAATGCTCCTAGTATGTTATTGATAGCTCTAATTTCTATTAAGCCATAGTGGTGCATCTCCAGCAAAGCTGTGGTGCCCAATCCATCAAGCACAGTGACGAATTGCATGAGGAAAAAATGTAAGAATTTGACTCTAATTAGTATGTGACTATCAAAATTATCTCTATGAAGTCTTGAATAAATTCTAAAATTTTGTTAAGAATTATTCTATTTTTCTATGAATTAAATGTTTTTTCCTGTGTGATTTATTTTGTATTATATATTTATCGATTGAGCCTTGCAAATTAAGTTCTAGTTTTAAGTTTCAATGCTTTTGTCAATGATTCAAATCTAGTACGTGAAAAAGGATGCCATTAATATGAACTATTTTTTTTATACCGAGCCCATATTTTATGAAATGAAATTTAGTAAAAAGCATACAGTCATGTTACTGTTTTTTTAATTGTATTTTAATTGGTTAGAGCATATATTGTTAACTTAATGTTGAATCATGATTTAAGTATAAAATGTTATTTTGACTTGAATTTTAGTAATTTAATAAAGAAATGCTACCTGTTATTCTGGGTTGGGTTCATAACATTAAGAGTTTGATAGTGTGCCTTTCCAAGTCTTGAGGATTTGGGAGTTTGGTAAAATTGCTAGCGAAGCTCAAGAATTAGTTACCTTAATGAAGATAAACTTAATTAAAAAGAAATGAACACATACTCCTACCTTAAATTTCTCTTCCAAAATAGTATTGTCTGATATGTTTGATGGAACTTAATGTAACGTCCTACACTTGTATTTAACTGAAACATCTTATCCTGAAATATTAAACCCATTTAGCTGCATTTTTAAGCCTAATTTTTTTTAAATTTTATAATACCACCATATGGATTCTACATAATTACTTTTACACATAACTAAGTTTCTTTGATCAATACAAACTTCGCAACTAATACATATAGGTACAAAACATCATGAATAAACATAATACAATTCAACATCATCAGCTATACTTGTGGTTCTCTTTCATGTTGGCCATCCAGCTGTAGATATAATCCCGATGAATACAATCTTTTCTGGCAACCTACACGGATAAAACACTCATGCTAAGCTATAAAGCTTAGTGGGGAACAAAAACATGTGAGCGACTACTCACAGCAGTCATCAATACATACACTCAAAATGCAGCAAATGAAATATAGATTTATCATGAGAATACCACGATAATACTCTTAGTCACAACATGTTGTATATATAAAAACAATGAATTATCATAGCTCAACAATTCATTTAACATACATATATCATATAATTTCTTGGTATATTCTATACATTTAAACTTAAGAAACAATTTCTATGATTAAAACCAATCATTAGCACCATCAATAATACAGGTTAATTATACCTTAATGCTTACGCTGTACCTGTACTTTAAAAATATAACATTTTCAATCAGCAATGTAATCCTACATTCAATATAGTATCCACAAATCTCTATTTTTCATATATTGATCTACATACATATATATATGTATATGCATAAATATAATACATGTATTAGCAAACCCAGTTAAATATGATATTCCATAAAAATATGTCTTACTATAGTGAAATAGACTATGATGCAATTATACTGTAACTTAGCTTGCTTAAGTTCATAGGTGGATAACGGGATCGGTGGATACTTGAGGGTATCAAATGGTGGATATCTGAAGATATCAAAACTATGGACCCAATCAGGGCCAGCTGTATGGTGGACCAATCAAGAACCCAAACGGGGCTGTGCATGATCTAGGAGGATCAGCTATACTTTAGACCTAAAAAGGTCAACAATGGCAGCTGCAATATCCCTATAGTTGCCTATCCATCCACATTTTAAACACTAAGAAGGAAGTCAATTTCCTTTACTTTATTTGACATTACTTTGCTTTACTCTATTCAATCATATACATAAATGTACATGCATAATCATGTATCGAGTATTGATACTCATACACATTACTGTATAGCAATGAGTAAAGTATCATGTATTACTTGCCTATATATCAATGTCACGTCAATCAATTAGTTTATACTTACCCAGTATAAGTATTCAATACTCGATGGCCATATAAAGGCATATGTTAGAT
>CM075810.1:56545321-56737438 GCA_037975025.1 Excoecaria agallocha | reverse complement strand
CGTTGCTATTTAGCAACAGAAATTAAATTTCATTGCTATTTAGCAACCAAATTAATATTCTGTTGGTATTTTGTTCCTAGAGAGTTGAAAAGATTTTGGTCCAAAAATAGCAACGTAATTTAATTTTATTTGCTAAAATAGCAACGGAATGTAATTTTGATTGCTAAATAGCAACGGAAATCAAATTCCATTGCTATTTAGTAACGAAAATTAAATTTCATTACTATTTAGCAACTGTATTATATTCCGTTGGTATTTTGGTCCCAAAGACGTGAAAAAAATTTGGATCAAAAAATAACAACAGAAAACATTTTGGTTGCTAAATTTGCAACGAAAATTAATTCAGTTGCAATTTTGCAACGGAGTTATATTTTCATTGCTATTTTACTTAGCCCTAGGTATAAATGTTGCCTCTTTCTTTATTTTTTTTTCTTTGTGCACCTCTCACCTCCCCCATTTCTCTCTCTCGCTCTCTACCCTATTTTCTCCCTATTACCTCATTGCCCTCTCTTTCTCTCATGCTCTCTGCCTTATTTTCTTTTATATGTTTTTTTCCTTTAAGTCTGAATCTTCTTACATTACTATTCTTGAAAGCCCATGTTTTTTTTGTATTTAGATGGATGTTTAGTTTCAGATCCTACTTGGTCAGATTTTCTTTCTTCTAAAAATCCATTCTTGATTTTGAGGTATTTTTTTCCTCTGTTGGTCTATTGTTTGGATGGTTGTTTTGTTAATGTTTTCTTGACCTTTCATTTGTGGTATTTTTGCATTTAGGTATTTTTTCTATTTAATTTAAGGCTGGTGTGAGATTTTGTAGGATATTTGTGTTCTTCTTCAACACACACTTTTCTTTTATGCCCTAGCATCCAACACACGTTTAAAACACTAGGAGAGAAAGAGGGGGGAGAATGAGCATAGGATTGTGAAAAGCCCCGGTACCATTTCTTCAATATCTTCTTTTGTACTTTGGATCTGATCACTCTCCAACTATATGTGATAGGTTGAATTTTTTGAATTTGGATAGGACGTTTTAGATTTCTTGGGGATACTATTGGGTTTTAGATTTCTAGGTTTTCATTTTTTGTTTTGAGGTAGTGAAATTACGAGTAGAAGATGGAAATATGGTTGATGAATATCACTATTTTGTAAATTGTATTGCTTTATGGACTTGAATGATGACATTCTATTTTTAATTAAGAAAGGTTTGTTATTATCTAACTCTTTTAAATATTATGTTTTAGATTTGAACTTTGTTGTAATAATTCATAGTTAATATCTGTTAGTTGCTAGGTGGCTTTAGCCATTGTTAAGAGACATACCTGTAATTTGTTATATAACAAGCTGTTTTAACTCTGAAAATTCTATGCATTGCTGCTTTCTCAATTGTTTCTGCAAGGTCTGTTTGGTGGTTTTAGCAACTTCTTATGGCTTGTTAGTAGCTTTACCTGTATTTTGTCATTTAATGGGTTGTTTTACATCTGAATTTTTTTTTGCAGTGCTGCCTTATTAAATGTTGAGGTCTTGTTTATATTTGTAGTTATGACATGGGATTTCATGAAACTAATATAATATTTGTTAAAAAAGAGGCAGTAGGAAAATAATTTAATGGAATTTCTATAGTCTTTTCTATATTTTGTACAGCTATTATAGCACCCTTTATAGTGTTGATTTGTGCATAATAACATAGAGAATTTACAATGACAGTGGTTAAATAAAAGATAAATAATACATATTAAATTAATAGAGATGAAAGTCACAACCGAAAAAGAAAGTTGTTTCCCTAACAAGAATGAAATCCAGATATGAAATAGTGGTTTCCTTTCTTGCTTATCTTTTATCGATACTAACTGAGAATATTTTTACAGCTGGTTAATTTAATTATTGCTTTACTAATATAGTATTCATTTTGGGTTTTGAATAGAATATGCGGCAACCACAGTTTTCATTTTGTCAATTGAGCACTTCTGCCTTTGCTTGTTAGATGTAAAATTAACACCGTTTGGGATTAAATATGTGCATTAAAATCATTACTTTAGAGTTAAGAAAAAACCCAAATGTTCATCACTTTCAGTTAGTCATTTTGAGTTCAATGTAAAAGAAAATGAGATTTGCTATGTTTGAATCTTTCTTTCTCAACTTTATATTCCCTTAAGCTCTTTGTGTCTTGTTTCTAAATCTAACCCTTAAATGTTTCGACCTTGAAACTTTAGGCCAGCTATCTCTTGTGTGATTTTGGTCAAAAGTAATCTCTTATCAACTAATATTAAAATCTTATAGAAAGATACTATAGTTATTTCTTATCAAATATCTAGCATTATGTCATGTTTTTAGGTCTCAATATTACAATTCAGTGTAGATAACTAATAAAATTTATCAGGAGATTTTGCTTTTACTTGTTATGAAAAATAATCTGTAACTATTGTAATTTATATGATGTTACTCCCATATATATCTCAACAATTTTTATCTATGCCCAGGTAACTGTGTAGCTGCTTACTTCAAAAACTAATTTCAGGTATGACTTAATTCTTGCGAACATCTTGTATTATCCATTTCAATCCCTTTAACCTATGGCTATAATTTCTTTCAGATAGTTTGAGTAGCAAAGAGAACTTAGAGAAAGGGGACTGTAAACTGACCGCAATAGTCCTGATGAATAAAAATTTAACTTCTCAATTTCAATGCAATATGTGTGTGTGTGTGTTTATACACACACACACACACACATAATTAAATTTCATGTACTTAGGATTATAGCTTTTCTTTCCTTATATAAATAGGTCATTCTATACTGCACACACACATAATTAAACTTCATGGACTTAGGATTAACCTATTTTTCTTCTTGTCCAGATTGGTATTAGTTTCAGGAGCAGCTACTACTGCTGTTATTAGTTTAATTAAAAAGCCTAAAATTGGTAGAAAGATAATTCCATTAAGAAAATTCAACTAATTGGAAGTAAGTGAAACTATTTCATGAGATAAATGTACCTAGTGTTCATTTTCATTTAATTTAATTTCTCTTGTAGTATGTACATATAATAAAGACCTCATGTTATTAGGATTGTTTGAAGATTAAGTAAGAAAAGCATTATGCATTAACATCATGTAATTCAGATTCAGTAACAACATTTCTTAGCTATATTTTGTCATTGTCAAAACCATAAATTCATTTTGTACATCCATTTTGTTGATTTACAGCAAATATGTACTTTTTTGTACAAATAATTTCCTTTTCTATATCTTTGTGAACACTGAGTAACTGTGTATGCAAATCCATTATAAAATAACATAAAATACTTCTTTTGTGTCACTATTGTATCAAGGTATATAGGTTGAAATGATTTGACCTGCAGGCTACTGTTTTTCAAAGGTTAACTCAGTTATCATGGTTGAGTGCCACGTACCTTGGTGCAACTTAATTATTTAATTGCATATTTGGGTTGTTTGGTGAAAATTTTGATTTGTTTTGTTAAGTTATAATTGCAAACATTGATAAACCTTTCCTATTGATGTGCACTTAAGTGATGATAGCAATTAAATTGTGTATGCTTTATTATCTCATAATCAAAATGTGTTATTATTGCAATTATGTAGTAATGTTATATATTATTTAATTATATAATTCGATTTGAAGAAGTATATTCCATTTCTTTGAATTACAGGTTTAAAATATGCCACCTAAAAGAAGAAAATCATTGCTACTGCCCAAGTTCAAACTATCATCGAATGAGGATGGCAGTGCACAAGTGTACCCATCTCATGTTGTAGGGTCTGTAGGTTTAGGTGTTTCATGTCCATATCCTAACCAGGAATATGAGGCATCACCTTCACCAATAACAAACCTCGATCACTCTCTTAATCAACCAAGTGATTCAGCATCCAACAACCCAAATATATATGGTGAACATGTAAGTGCATCTACTCCAATCCCAAACCCTGAATCTATGCCTACACAAGTCCAGGTTCCAATATTGAGGATGAAAGACTCCAACCTGGTGCAAAGGGAGTTGATGGAATAATTTACATTAAGAATATCAATGATATGTGAGTTTAATTGTAAAAAAATTGTATTGCAAGATAAAAACATAAACTTATACTAATAGTATGGATATCTAATTTGAAATTGATTATGTTTATATTAACAGGTTTATTCCATCAGGTATTGGCTAGAGACTGCACTCACCATATTGATGGATACTGTAACCCAACTAAAGAATCGAGTAGAAGATTTGGAAAGCAAGGGTTAGTCAGATCATACTCCTTCACCTCCACCAACTACATAGCTTAGATTTGTATTTTTAGATTGTTATTGATACTAATTTTATGTTGTTTATGTTATGGTTTTCATGTATTTTTACTTTACAGTAATATAATATATTTTTAGGATTTTAATTATTGTGCATTACAATTTTAATATTATATTTTCAATAATAATATTTTCTTTTTAACTTCATTATGAATTTGGATTCTATTTATTTATAAATAAAAAATTTGATTGAACTAAAACATTATACCAAGCAAGTAAAACTTGCATAATTTTACAATTTGTCATGCCATAAATAGCAACCAAGGAGAAATTTCATAACATCGAAATGCTTTAAAAAGTTAAAAAAAAATATGCAAGGTAAAGATATAATAGTTTAATAATAATAGTAAGTATTCAAACGAATGATAATGCATCTTATACAGGGAATATATTATACATATGTATAGGGGATATGAGTTATTTGAATACAGTACCATGTTCCTAAGATAGTTAAGTATATCAAAGTGATCACTAAGATCAAATTGTAGGAACTCATAAAGTATAGATAAAGTATATATATAAATATTTGTAAATAAGTGATAGAAATATGGCTTAGTTAATAATTGTTTGGCAATTGATACCGATACATGAATAATATAGTCATCAATGTTTGACAACTAATAATTCAAAGTAATTGGCCAAGAGTAACATAAAGAAATCCAGAAAGTAAGCTTGATGTATAGGATTCAAGTATTGAATAAATATTGATAAAGGTATGAAATTGATAAGCAAAGGAAATATCAATAGGTATCGTTATTGGTTATAAAAGTAGTATAAGAGAATATATCATTGAGAGATTATTGTGAATATTATTTATAATGATTGGTTTGTTTGCTTTAAGATGCATATATAAGTGTTTTCAACTTAAAGATCTTTAAAAAGGGGTCGTCCACACGTTTTATGTTCCCCACTAAGCTTTATAGCTTAGCACGGGTGTTTCATCCATGTAGGTTACAAGTAAGGATTTTTCCCAAGGATGATATCTACAACGGGATGGCTAATACAAAAGAGAGAGATTGAAAGTATAGTCTATAGTTGAATGCATTTTGATTACAAGATTCTTATTTAGTTTGACAAGGATGTGATGTACAGATGATTAATAGATATAAATATTGTATTGCTTAAAAATACTCTTAAGTATACAATAAAGTGCTAATAATGTAGTTTATATGTCAGATTTATGTTTGAAGTTTGACCAAAAAAATATTTCGATCATTAAACTTGGCAATCATGGTTAATGATAGATGATATAGTGTTTACAACTATGTAGTGGATAAGGATATTACACTTTTTCTCTAATGGTAGCTCTTCAAGAAAAATATTATTCTCTCCTAAAAACCCTAGGTTTTTTCTTTTATATCCTAAGGAATTGTTTTTGGGTTAAAATCCTCAAAACTCTCCAAATCTGTTATCAAATCCTCCAAATTCGAAAGAAATATCCCTTAAATAAAAATACCTTTCTTAAAATCTAGAAAAAGTTGGAAATTCTAGGTTTAGAGCTAGGGACGAGCATCCCTCATATGAGGGGCGATCGTCCCTCACCACTAACTCAATATTTTCCTAAAATACCCTTTTTTTGGATCATACATGAGAGAACGACCTATAAATAGGGACTCCTTTAGTGATGAATGATCGTCTATAACTACTAGAGGTCCAAACCAAAAATTTTATGCAAATTTTTAAAATAATTTGTAAACATTTGGAAATCAATAAAAATCCTTTGAGAAAATGCTCAAAATTTATTATTGGAGCATCATGATACAAACATGTTATCAGTAATACATTGTATACTCATCATCGGGTAATCCTAGTCTATGCTACCTTAGGTCACGGTGTCTACAGTTGTCTTTGTCAGAGGGAAAAATCTCATCAAAAAATTTTCTTATAGTTGTTCCCATGTCCAAATTGATTGACTCAGCAACATCTAAAGCCATTCTCTCACTTTTTTTATTAGTGTCAAAGGAAACACTTTTAACCTGATTACATATGTTGTAATGACAAAATTTGAATAGTATCACTGACCTCTAAATATATATTGGGATGTTGAGTAGGATCTTTTAATTCTAATCTAGATAACTAATTTATTTGCACCATTATGATGGATTATGGTTTAAGCTCAAATTGCACCACTCTTGGTAACATATTCATCCTATGTTCTTCATTCCACTAAAGTGTAGCATAATCTCTAATTGTTCTCTACCTAGGCATCTCCTCTCTACCTTTACCCAAAATTTCATCTTGTGCTCTTGGCACTTGTTCATCCTCAAGAGGAATTTCACCAATACGAGAATCTCGATTCATGTTGTTCTCTCGATTAGCTCTCCTTTTTGATGTAAAGTCATATTGATTTCAAGGTTGTAAGGTGCTAGTTGCCATTGTCTCAATATGTTTATACACTGCCAACACCTAAAAATAATTAAAAGAACAAAATAAGAAAAAGAAAAACAAATATAAATAAAAATCAAAACTCACAAAGACACTATCCCCAACAATGGTCCCAAAAACATGATGCGACTTTAGCAAGTGCACTGAATCAACAAGTAATATAGGATGCTTAATATAAGACACATGAATATTTGTTCCCAAGAGATTATAGATGCAATCAATGATAATCAAATCCATGCTAAAGAATTCTTGGATTTTTTTTGTCACAATGATATTAAACTATAAAAATTGTAGAAAATGAACAGATAAAATAAAACATGCAGCAATTAAAACTCAAATAATTAAAATATAAAAAAGATTAAAATCAATAAACTAAAAGTTTTTCTTAGGTTCACTCATCCTCCCCACACCTAAATATGAATTTAATTAATTTTAAGTTATATGGATTGAATCGGGATAACCCTTTATACCCAAGCATCCCATTCTATAGCAAGTTATTCTAATCATAAAATGTTCAATTTCGGAGCAAGTACTATGATTAGCCTATAAATGGGTCTAACATTTTAAGTTCGATTTACTTTCCTATTCTCGATCCAAACAACCCAAAATCCCATCCATTTTTCTTTAAACTCTAGATCTAATATCACAATACCTGTAACTTATCGAGTCCCATTCCAAAGCAGTCTCAAAATTATAGCAATCATGATAAAAAAATAAAGAATAAATACATTTATGGCATTCAAACATTCAAATAAAATACCCAATCCAAACAACATGATAAAATCATCCATTTAAATTAGATAAAATGATCAAACTATCAAAAAACACATGAAATATCAATGAAAACCCAGTAAAATGAATTATTCATCTATATATAAAATCAAATAAGTTTAATATTCACATTGGGTATTAAGGATTCAAAGATCCCCCAAATAACTAAGTGACTACTCACTACCTATTACAAAAGAGGAAGAGAAAAGAAAAGAATAAACCTAGAAATTTATGTTAAGGATGAACATTCAGCTGAACCTAAGCTTCTTCAATCTTCTTCTTCGATCTACAATAGAAGATGAGCTCTAAAAAGAATGAAATAACAAATATAATCTCTATATTTATGTAAATATATTCAATTTGCAAGTATATGTCTATAAACTATGTAAAAAACCCAAAAAAAATGAAAGAATAGATAAAAGAAAGAAAACTATATCTAAAAATTTCAAGATAATATGCCAAATAACAAATATTCCATAAATAGCCTTGAAAAGCGTTGTGGTCAACACTTATCTCTTGTTGATTGTGACATGCTTGAAAATATACTTTTATACTAAAATGGGTCACGTCAGTACGAAGTACTTGATGACCGTAACATGCTTCTTAATTACATTCTGTACTGAAGATTGGGTACCTCATGATGGCCACCAAATCCTGCGGACCTGACCGGTTTCTAGCAAGTGTACTAGATCGGCTAGTAATACAGGGAAATATAGATTAAGACCCCAAATATCGTACCCAAGGGAACATGGATTGCTAAGGATAATATCTATGTATGAATTAAATCAACCTGAGATTGTTTCCCAAATGTTTTTTGATTTGAAAGCAAAAATTAAACAAAATAAACAATTAAACAAAATAAAAGGTAAAACATGAATTAAAAACAAAACAATAACTGAAATTCTTTTGCTAAGGAAACTATCCACCTTAACTTTCATTGCAATGACTTAAATTCAAAGAGTAATACCAGTGATTATGGAAAAACTAGTAATAAAGCCAGATATCTTTATTCAAGTCTATCATTCTTAGTATTAAACTCATAGACAAATCTAATACTTAGCATGCAAATCTAATTTTAACTTCCTAAATATTCTTTGAAGCCTTTCTCAAGTGATTCAATTCCAATTCATTCTTGATTCTTCCTCTCTTAGTATTAACCAATAAAATTCATACATAATCATCTCATATTTCGGATAATAATCATGCATAAACATTAAAAAGTTAATCCAAGAACATGCAAATCATTAACTATGTCAAAACCAATTTTTAGTTATTTATTCAATAAACCAACAACCAATCTCAACACAATCAAAGATAAGAATATGCTTAAAACCAAGAAATAATCAACCGATATTGAAATTAAGCTCAAAATAAAGTCATAACAATGAAAAATCAAGATTTCAAGAATCCATTAGCAAAAGTTAAAGAAAACTACTCAAAAGACATGGTTAAAACTAAAAACAAAAGCTTGAATAAAAACTTGAAAACTAAGAACGTAAAAGAAAAACTTTAAAAAAAAACTAAACTAAGGATCTGATCTCTATATCTATCTATATTTTTTCTGTGTTTTGGGGCTCTATTTATAGGCAAAAACGTGGTAGATTTCTTCCAAAATTGCAGAATCAGAATAGGAAAGGAAGTCTGCTCAAAACAGGAAGCTCGGGAAATCCTTCGCGCAATTGGAGAATCAAAGCACGTGGCCACGCATCAACTTGTGCCTTCCTACACGTGGTCACGTGTAGATGTTGTCCTTCCTCACACGTGGCCATGTGTGAGTTTTGCCTTGGGTCACACGTGGTCACGTGTCTTGCTTCCTTCTTCACTTAATTCTTCACGTGGCCACTTACTCTTCTAATTAACCTCTTCACGTGGTCACGTGTAATATACTTCAATGTTTTCACGTGGCCACGTCTCAATGCTCTGGACTGAAACTCGTTTTATTGCGTAATTTCTTCAATTTTACGCTTTTGGCCCAAAACTTTGCCTTTTTTACAATTAAGTCCTTTTTCTTGCAAAATAACCCTGAAACAACACCAAAATTTACAATTAACTCCAAAAACATAAAACTAACAAATAAAACTCAAATCAAACCTAATTAACACAAAATTAACTTAATTAAACACATAAAAACATACTAAAAACATCATATAATTCACCATTATCAAATACCCCACACTTAGACTTTGCTCGCCCTCGAGCAAATTAGAACAAACCAACTTCTCAAAATAATCAAACTTAAATAAAGAATCATTCATTTCAAAACCAAGTTAACAATTAACAAGAGCACTTAATAAAACTTTCAACTAGAATAAATTCAATCAAGACAATATAAGTTAGTTTCCTTGTGTGTGTGTGCAAGACCAAAACAATTTAAGTATTTTCAAAATCCAAAACACCAATGCAAATTCATAGTCAAGGTTAGAATGAATGTACACATAAGTATACTCAAAGTTTCGCACTTGAAACTCTAGAAACACCATAGGCCTCTCCTTTAGCACCGGAACCCGAAGGTCATCTCCGCTAAACAACTCAACAACAAACTTAAAATCACATAGGTCTTTTAAAGGTTGTAATGGGGCTTAGGTATTGGTTATCAAAGGATGGATAAAAGATCAATAATAAGAATAGCCACTCTAAGATAAAATAGACTAATAATTCACAAATATCATCCCATTAACTTAATCAATACAGAATTTAGCCAAAATTTCCCAACCTTTCACAATTCAAAGCTCTTTTAGGAACAAGAAATAATAATTGAAACTCTTTTTCATTCACAATTCATACCCTTTTTGAAGAAGTCATAACCATTTTTTTCTTGTAACTACCCCACACTTAAGATTTTGCCATACATGCTAGCTTTATTTGTAAATTTCTTTCTTTTTCTTTCACTTTTTTTTTCACTAGCTTTGATGTTGACAATACAATAATAACACGGGTAATCACAAAGTCACTATTCATTTGACTTCAACAATAGCCATTAACAATAAAATCAACAACATCTTATCACACTCATCAAAATACCCAATTCTTATTAATCCATCCAATCCTAGAGTGGCCAATTCTAGAAGGGAAGCTAAAATCTTTTTAGGCTATATGGTAAAGTAAATAAGTGTAACAAGAAAAGAAGAAAAAAATAAATATGGCACGCATTCAGCATACCTCATTAGGCTCAAAATGGCTAACAAAGGACAAATATGCATATAAAGTAGGAAATAAGTTAAGATATGGCTTAACAAGAAAAACATTGCCTAGATCACTTTCCAAATTATTTTGAGTTGCTTTTATGCTTTGAAGGGTGATGAGGAAGGTTCTAATGTTCTAAAATTCATCACTTGACTATTTCAATGCATTATTTTTCTTTAAGTTCAAAAACTGGTCTTAAGTGCTAAAAAAAATGTAGAAACTAACAAATATAAGTCAAGTTGAATATTAAACTAGCCAAAAATTCATTAAACAACATGCTTGTTCTAATGCTAAACAAGAATTTTAAACATTGCACATTCTAAATTCAAGTTCAAAGTGTTCAAGTTTTGAGAATAACTAGGGCGAACTAAGCTAAATGTACAATATATGATAAATGAATTAACCAAACTAAAATGCAAATTAAAAACTAAGCATGCAAACTAAAAAAAAACCAAACTAAACAACTAAAACAACATAATTCATGAGTAAGAAACTGAGTAAGGTAAGAAAAACTCCCTTAAATTGGTCTTCAATTTCAGCTCAGCTGAGCTCTATCCCCTTCTTTAAAATCTTGCTGTCCTCAGCAAAGTATGAAAATGTCAGCACACTATATCACTTTTGAGAAACAAGTTAGTGACCAAAAATGTAAGCTCACCATACTTAGAACCATAATCAAGTCAAAAAGAAGGCAAGAGGTCAATGGAATTAAGTTAACAAGCAAACATGCCTCTAAACCAAATGCAGTGCAATGAACAAGACTTAATAAACATGGTAACTAAGTGAATAAATGTAACTAGGCCAAACTTGCTTAAGTGCTCAATGCATACTATCCATAGGTGACAAAGTGGACAATGTATGAATGCATAATCTCAAGTGTAAAGATAATTGGTGATGGTTAGGCTTAAATAAAAGGAAGAGAAAGATGTTAATTGGTCATGGTAAGCACAAAAGAAAATAAGCCAATACAAACTCATCCTATATGAAGCCATAATGAAGCTCAATGTCAAACAATAAGTAGCTAAGAGTAAATATAATGCATAACTGAAAATCAATCTCTAAGCATACTTATATTCAACACTAATGAAACCAATGCCAATTTATGTGAATTAAGTACATCATGCAAATGAAAAACTAAGTGTGTGTAAGGTGTGTGCGTGAGTGAGTATGTGAGTGAGTGTGTGAAGGTGTGGTGGGTGATGTATGAGTGAGGAGAGAGATAAGAGCACAGAAAATGCAAGTGTGAGGGAAGAAAGAAAACAAAACCGTGGTCATTTGGACGTGGTCACGCATGGTTATAGGTGGATTCACATGTGGGCATGCAAAATGCATTAGAGATGGAGGACGTGGGCACGTATGAAGAACAAATAGATCCACACGTGACCACGTGTGAAGAACAAAAGCCTAGACACGTGACCACGTGTAGATTTGTGTTGAGAGAGGCGTGGCCACGCATTTGGCTTTCTTCTGTATTCTTGGCTTTATTTTCTGCACGCACAAAAATTAAATTTCAATTACCATATGAATAAAACATTCCTCATACTCATTTAATCACTTAATTATGCCTTTTCTTTTCTCTTTAAGCTTCAATTTAGTTATGCCAAACAATATGTAAATCTTTCAATTAATTAAACTCCAATTGTAGTCCACTCTTAACTCAACATATGCAAAGTTCATGAAGCTTAAAATCAAACTCACATCTAACCAACTCATAAATCTTTGACAAGTTCAATTTTACTTACCTCAAAAATCACATTAGCTCTTTAATTCCTTTAAAAGCACTTACTAATCCAAATTTAATCATGAAGCATAAAAATCATTAGAAGTAGCTTTTTGTTCAAACCCATATCTTAAACTCATGACATAAAAGACACAAACTAAAACATGCATTAAACTTTAAACTAAAAACAACTCACAAGGGTTAAAACAAATAACATGCAAAACAAAAATCATAGCATAAATTGATGAATATTTAAAGATAAGAGTTAGAGAAGAAGTTCTGGTTTATTGAGTCCCAGCTCAACTCTTGTTACTCTCGGGAGGTCGAGCTTGTGATCCAAACATAGGTCTCTCTGGACTTTGCTCCTCATTTTCTCCCATTGAGAGAGGAAACTTGTCATAGTTTATCAAAGCTGGAAACTCCATATCTTCAATAAAATATGACTCATCCTTTGGCTCATTTATCACGAACTTCACCGGCTCTTCTAGCCTAAATAAATCCTCCAAGCAGATTGAATTTGGTATCTCCACTTGAGAATCCTTTCCTTCTTGCTCCTTTGGTGATAAATTCTCTACAACAGATCCTACACCTTCTAAATAAACATACGACTTATCCTCAAATATGAATTGATCCTCTTGTTCCTTATCCTCCATAAATGAATGATTTTGTTCCTTTTCCTTACCATCATCACCTTATGTGCTCAAAAGTTCTAGCTTAGATTCCAACTTTTCAATTCCATGCTCTTTATCCCTTAATAAATGTTCTTGACTTTTAATTGTCTTCTCTTGAGCCCTTATTTTCTCTTCTTGAATTCTAAACTTTTCCCCTTGAGCCTTTAATGTAGCCTCCAACTCTCCTTTTTCAGCATAATATTCCCTTTCCTTTCTTATAAGCAAGTCACAAACATTTTCGATTTCGGAGAGAATAGCTTCTTGTGTGGCCTTCCATCTTTCTTTTTCTGCCCTAAGTTGCTCGTCCTTACATATAAGCTGGTTTTGAAGACGTTGATTCTCGGAGATATAGGCCTCTTTTGAGTATTGTAGTTCTTGATTCTCTCTTTTCAATTCTTCCATTTGTGCTCTCAAAGTCCAAAGAGAATAAGAATCTTCAGCCATGGGTGGTGATGAATAAGGATTTTGTGATTGTGCACGCAATCGTTCTATTTCCTCTCTTTCTCTTAGTAGATCATACATTCGTTGTTTCAACAGATACAATTCATAATCTTGGACCTCATCTTGCATCATCTTGAAAGATGTTTAGAATAGTTCCTATAAAGAACAATCACCAAATTAAAAACAAAATAAAAATAAAAATCTCAGACTAACTCAACCAAAGATATTAAACAAACAACACCGCTGTTCCCCGGCAACGACGCCAAAAACTTGACCGGTGTCTAGCAAGTGTACTAGATCGGCTAGTAATACAGGGAAATATAGATTAAGACCCCAAATATCATACCCAAGGGAACATGGATTGCTAAGGATAATATCTATGTATGAATTAAATTAACCTGAGATTGTTTCCCAAATGTTTTTTGATTTGAAAGCAAAAATTAAACAAAATAAACAATTAAACAAAATAAAAGGTAAAACATGAATTAAAAACAAAACAATAACTGAAATTCTTTTGCTAAGGAAACTATCCACCTTAACTTTCATTGCAATGACTTAAATTCAAAGAGTAATACCAGTGATTATGGAAAAACTAGTAATAAAGCCAGATATCTTTATTCAAGTCTATCATTCTTAGTATTAAACTCATAGACAAATCTAATACTTAGCATGCAAATCTAGTTTTAACTTCCTAAATATTCTTTGAAGCCTTTCTCAAGTGATTCAATTCCAATTCATTCTTGATTCTTCCTCTCTTAGTATTAACCAATAAAATTCATACATAATCATCTCATATTTCGGATAATAATCATGCATAAACATTAAAAAGTTAATCCAAGAACATGCAAATCATTATCTATGTCAAAACCAATTTTTAGTTATTTATTCAATAAACCAACAACCAATCTCAACACAATCAAAGATAAGAATATGCTTAAAACCAAGAAATAATCAACCGATATTGAAATTAAGCTCAAAATAAAGTCATAACAATGAAAATTCAAGATTTCAAGAATCCATTAGCAAAAGTTAAAGAAAACTACTCAAAAGACATGGTTAAAACTAAAAACAAAAGCTTGAATAAAAACTTGAAAACTAAGAACGTAAAAGAAAAACTTTAAAAAAAAACTAAACTAAGGATCTGATCTCTATATCTATCTATATTTTTTCTGTGTTTTGGGGCTCTATTTATAGGCAAAAACGTGGTAGATTTCTTCCAAAATTGCAGAATCAGAATAGGAAAGGAAGTCTGCTCAAAATAGGAAGCTCGGGAAATCCTTCGCGCAATTGGAGAATCAAAGCACGTGGCCACGCATCAACTTGTGCCTTCCTACACGTGGTCACATGTAGATGTTGTCCTTCCTCACACGTGGCCACGTGTGAGATTTGCCTTGGGTCACACGTGGTCACGTGTCTTGCTTCCTTCTTCACTTAATTCTTCACGTGGCCACTTACTCTTCTAATTACCCTCTTCACGTGGTCACGTGTAATATACTTCAATGTTTTCACGTGGCCACGTCTCAATGCTCTGGACTGAAACTCGTTTTATTGCGCAATTTCTTCAATTTTACGCTTTTGGCCCAAAACTTTGCCTTTTTTACAATTAAGTCCTTTTTCTTGCAAAATAACCCTGAAACAACACCAAAATTTACAATTAACTCCAAAAACATAAAACTAACAAATAAAACTCAAATCAAACCTAATTAACACAAAATTAACTTAATTAAACACATAAAAACATACTAAAAACATCATATAATTCACCATTATCAGGACCATAAGGTGTTTCTCATCTCAATTTTGTATTGAAGTGCACTAAATCATAGTGATAATGGATTTCTTGCTAACTATGACATGTTTGAATGTTGTATTTTTCAAAAACCCATTAGGTTATGGTCAGCACTAATAATTACTGAATATGAATTACCTAAAAAATCTAAAATTAAGCATAAAAAACCCATCAAATTCTCTCCAAATTGTATGAAAAATATAATTTACTAAAGTTGGATATAATTTATTGAAACTAAAGAAAACAAAGCAATAAACACCGAAAATACACTTAAAACTAGATTAAAAAAGAATAAAAGCTAAACACTAAATTGGAGTTATCAGACAAAATCAATCAACTCGATAGGGACAAACTTTATCCCCATTGAGTCACCTCTTATTTAAGGCCAAACTAGAATTTTATGGCCTGAAACACTACCAAAACTCACTTAAATATTTTTAAAAATATTTAGAAAACCTTAAACATGAAATCAATGGTAAAAGGTGGCATGAAATGTATGTAGAGTATAAGAACACAAGAGAGGACATATATATGTATATATATATATGGGTGATTGAGGATGTATGTATTGTTATACACAAATACATATATAAATATATATGACTAACAATGCTTTAATTAGGCGATGCATATGTATATAAGTAGCTATATTCTTAAGGATATATATTTATGGTTAATTTACACTATTATGGTTATTTATGAATACTTATGCATATATAACTATACATTATGATGAATTGGACATAATGAATGAAATGATATGAGAAATGATCCAATGCCTACATTTAGAGCTTAGTTATGGATAGATAGGCATTCGTATAGGGTATAGTTACATCTACCATAGATTGACTCCATTTAGGTCCATAGTTTGTTTTCAATTGGGACAACATTCTTGACCTTCATTAGGTCCATAAGATTAATACCTTAAAGAATCAATAGGTTAAATACCTATAGGTATTCATATGATTGATACCTATGGGTATCCATAACACACATTATCCACACCTATAAAACTTAAGCTAGAATTCACAGAAGAAAATTACAAGATATAGCAAATGCTAAATAATAAGGTATTATGTATGATTAAGCCTACTTTACAGATGTTGTATTTACATTGTATTTTATTGTTGTTGTGGACTTTCATGATTATTGTGAAAATAAATTATATTTTATGTATTCTTGTATGCTTAGGAATAACCACTATGAGTGGTTGTTCAAATACTAATTATTCCCCACTAAGCTTTATAGCTTATAACTTGTGTTCATCCATGTAAGTACTCAAGCTAGGATTATTCAATAAAGATAAAAACTGTAACAACAATGCTAACACTAGGACTAAAAAGAGTCAAAGTATGAAGTTATTGACTTTTGCTTTTGTCTTTGGAAATAATATGTAGTACCTAAAAAGTTGAGATGAAATAGTAATAGAATGGCCATAAATTTGTATGGCATAACAATGTCTATTAACAAATTTATCCAATGTGATAATGTGCTTATGTATGGTTTATTATTATTATAAAACTCATAAATAGGACTATAATATGCTTAGTTAGATCCGAAATAGTACTTATGATAATAGGAATGAAGGATAATTAGTATGAGTATTACATTTTTGGTATCAGAGCATGGTTTAGTTGGTTTTGGCCAATATCATATGTGTTGGCCCAATGCATAAGTCATTATTTCTTGTAATTAATAAATTATGGAGGGATCTAAGGAAGTGATAGAGGAAATGATTGAAATTAATTTACCCATACAGTCGAATCCCTTCAACCTATAATCTTTTGCTTTAATTAGGGGAATATACCTACTGCTATTCTTGAGAAAGCACAGTTGAAGATTTCACTTGATATGGCTTAAATTTCACAAAGGATAACTGCACCTAAAGCTCCTATTATAGAAATTAAAAAGCATGGTGCAAAAGCGTTTTTATGTACCATGTTAGAGGAGTCCAAGAAAGCAAAGTTTTAGCTAAAAAATATTAGATGGGTGTCTAATGAGATTCAATATCCAGATAACCAGAAGGTGACTTGTGCCATATCTTTCTCTAAAGGTTGGTATATAATTTGTGGATGCCAGTGTTAAAGCCACCTCAGTTACCTAATCAACTTACCTAGGAGTTTTTTGAGGAGTTTAAAAAGAAGTATATTACATATGCTTATAAAAAGCCAAATTTGAGATATTTTTTAAGTTTGAAGAAAAGGGGTATGCCTGTAGTAGAGTGTGCGAAAGAGTTTAGTAGTCTAAGTAAATATGCCTCAAAATATTAAGTGACACTTTTACATGCCAACCATTTTAGGATGGTTTAAATGAAATAATTAAGGAGCAGTTGATAGAATATACATCATTACAACCTATTAATTTTTATTAACTAGTGTAAGCAGTTGTTTGAGTAGAAAAAAATGAACTGGCTAAGAATGAATGTGAGAAGAAGATTAGCTAGATTTTGATATATGTGTCACTAGTCCTTTAGGCCATAATGTATGTATGAATAAGGTGTGTAGAAATTATCCTATCGTGATAAAAGGAAAAAAAAAGTCTCGACATATTTAATTTAGTTGCCATTTTATGAATTTGATGTAATACTAGGTATGGATTGGTTAACTAAACATCATGCAGTGGTAAATTATAGGGCAAAGATAGTGGTACTTAAATATGCTAAATGTAAAGAAATAGTAGTGCAGGGTATTTGATCTAAACCCCTTAATAATGTAATATCTGCTATGCAAGCAAGAAATTCTCTTAAGAAGGGGAGTGAAGCATTCTTGGCTTTGGTGCTTGATTCTACAAGGAAATAAGTAAAACTTTAAGATATATCGGTAATTAATGAATTTCTTAATGTGTTCCCTAAATAGTTATCTGGCCTTCCAATTGAAATAAATATGGAGTTATCTACAAAAACCTTACTTGGTACAACTTTCATCTTTAGGGCGCCATATTGAATGGCACTACAAAACTAAAGGAATTGAGAGTTCAATTGTACGAGCTACTAGATATAGGCTTTATTGGGCTTAGTGTGCCGCCATAGGGTGTACTAGTGTTATTTATAAAGAAAAAGGATGGCACTTTAAGGATGTGTATAGATTACAGGTAGCTTATTAAGGTAACTGTGAAAAACAAGTATGCATTGCCCTAAAAAAAGGATTTGTTTGACAAACTGAAGGGTGCTAGTGTGTTTCGAAGATTGATTTATGATTAGAATATTACCGACTCTGAATGAAAGATGAGGACTTCCTAAAAATTTCTTTTTGAACTTGATACAACCATTATGAATTTTTAGTTATGCCTTTGAGGTTAACTATTACACATATAGCTTTTATGGATTTGATGAATAGGGTGTTTAAACCCAGCTTAAACTAGTTTATTGTTGCATTTATTGATGATATGCTGGTCTATTCTGGGAATAAGGCTGAACATGTAAAGCTTTTGAGAATTGTGTTGCAAACACTACAGGATATGTAGCTATATTTCAACCTAAGTAAATGTGATTTTTGGCTTAATAAATTTTCTTTTCTTGGTCATATTGTCTCATAAAAAGTTATTAGAGTGGATCCTAATAAGATTTAGACCATTGATAATTGGAAACTACCTCAAAATGTGCAGAAAGTGAAGAGTTTCCTTAGCTTATCTAGCTACTACGGCCAGTTTGTAAAGGGATTTTCAATTTTGGCTTCTCCACTCACTAGATTGCTTTGGAAAGGTGTTAAATTTGAATGGATGGATAGATGTCAAATAAGTTTTTAGTAATTGAAGAAAATGTTAATAGAAGCTCTAGTTTTAACACAATCAACTTCTCGTAAAGAGTATTTCATATATAGTGATGCCTCAAAAATATATTAGGTTATGCATTGATGTAGGATGGTAAGATAATGGCATATACATCAAGACAATAAAACCCTCATGAACAAAACTACCTTATGCATGACTTAGAGTTGGTAGTAGTAGTATTTGCTCTAAAAATCTAGCAAAACTACTTATATAGAGAAAAATGTCAAATCTATACAGATCACAAAAGTTTCAAATATCTTTTTACATAGATAAAGCCCAACTTGAGATAGTACAGATGGTTGGAATTATTCATAGACTATGATTACATAGTTGACAATCACCTAGGAAAGGATAATGTGGTAGTTAATGCTATGATTCCAAAGATGATGGTAACCTTGACGTTATAAAAATGCAGATAGAAATTTGCACCAAATAAGGCATTGATAGCTCAATTAGAAGCATAACCTAACATAATACAAACGATAATGGATGCTTAAAAAGGTGATGAAAAATTATAGCGAATAACTAAATTTGTACATGAAGAAGGCTAATCAAAGTATTCAATAAGAGAAAATGAAAATGTGTATTATAGAAATAGGTTATATGCAACAAATTATAAAGAGTTACAAAAATTTTTGTTACCTAAAGTAAATAACTCAATTTTCACTATGCATCTTAGTGATAATAAGATGTATCAAAACTTGAAACAATTTTATTGGTGGCCAAAAATAAAAAAAATGATGTAGATTATGTTTCTAAATTCTTGACTTGTCAACAAATGAAATTTGAACACCGATTTCCAGCAAGGTTGTTAAATCCCATCCTAAATCTATAGTGGAAATGTGATAATATCACTGTGGATTTTGTTATAGATTTACCCCTTACCTAAGGAAATATGATACAGTCTGGGTGATTGTGGATAAATCGACCAAGATAGCCCATTTAATACCAATTCGATTACATTATTTGCTAGATAAGTTGGCTGAATTGCAGGTAAATGAAATTGTTTCACTATATGGAATTTGGGTCTCAGTAATTTCTAATCAAGATTAGAGATTTACGTCTAAATTATGAAAGAGTTCGCAACAGGCTTTGGGTATAAAACTCAACTATAATACAACCTTCCACCTATAAATTGATGGGCAATCCAAGAAGTTTATATTGGTACTTAAGGATATGTTAAGAGGATGTGTAATAGACTTTCCATGAAGTTGGGATAAGTACCTTGCTTTAATAGAGGTTGTATGCAATAATAGTTATCAAGCTAGTATTGGTATGGCAACCTATGAAGCTTTGTATGGTCGAAAATACAAAACTCTAATCTATTAGACTAATCAGCTGAGAATAAGATGAATGGTCCTAATATTATCAAAGACCTGAAGAGAAGTTATAGATTATCAAGCAAATATTGAAAGCAATAGATAGAAATCATATACAAATTTAAAAATGAGAGATATTGAATATCAAGTTAGTGATAAAATGTTCTTAAAAGGTGTCACCTTAAAGAAAGGTACTACGATTTGGAAAGAAAGGGAAGCTCAATTTCAGATTTATTGGCCCATATAAAGTTATGGAATGAGTTGGACTTGTTTCATACAAATTGGCACTTCCTTTAGAGTTATCCAAATTGCATAACATTTTTCATGTTTCTATACTTTAGAGATATCAATTGGATGAGTTTTATATAGTGCCATTACAGAAGATAATGGTTTAACTTGACTACTTATATGATGAAAAACCAAATGAAATATTGACTAAAGAAGTAAAATAGTTACGAAATAAGAAAAATCCTTTAGTTAAGGTTTTATAGAAACATCACAACATGGAAGAAGAAATTTTGGAACCTAAATCAACTATGAAAGCACAATATCCATAACTTTTCAAATTAGTATGAATTTTGAGGATGAAATACTTTCAAGAAGGAGAGAAATGTGAGGCAACTACTTATGCCTTGAAAGAATTATATATGTGTTTAAATGATAATATGATTAATATATGTTTGATTATTTAATGCATTATAAGTTGGCAATTATAGGTGATTATTTAAAAAAAAATGATAATATGATAATTTCACATTAAGTAAACACATACATAATTAAAAGGAAGTTTAATGTAAGGGATTTAAATTGAAAGAAAAGAAATAAAGTGGGAAAAAACAGAAGGAAGAACTCAGGGATGGGGGGAACTAAGTGAGGCTTACCTAAGGCCCACAAGTAGGCTTAAAGGGTGAGCCCACCCAACTCTCTCTAAAGATTCATGAGAAAAATATAAACATTATAAAAAAGCAAGCTTTGTGGCCATCCACTTTAGATGACCCAATTTCAGCCATTTTTATTTCAAAGAAAACCAATCTCACCATAGAAATAATCCCTAATTTTAGTTATATGGTTTGTGACAAAAAGAGAGAGTTTAGTGGTTAAATAGTACTAAGCTAATAACTCCCCTCTTTTATTATTTTATCCCATATTTAAGGGACTAAAATTTATGAAGTAATGAATTATTGTATGTAAAAGAAGAAGGAAGTAAGAAGAAAGAGAGACAAGTAGAAAAAAATGAAGAAAGCATTTTATGGTATAAAGAAGGTATACGAACTTTTAGAATCTTTATGCATCTACTTACTATTATATAAATCATTGAAATAGTGTAATAGATGTGTCATAAAGCTTTAAACATGAATATAAGGTTTTACTATGCATAAGAACTGAAGTATAGGAGTTGTTCCTAAAATGGCAAAATTTTGTCCAAGTTCACTTGACCTAATAGGACTATTTTGCCTATAACTTGAGTTATAGAACCCTAAATTGAGTAATGTTAGTTAGGATAGAAACTAGAATAACAAAAATAGATTTAATTTAAGAATTCAAATTTTAACTCTGTATCTAAGCTTGTCAAAATTTAGCTTAAATACTACACATGGTTACTATCCTATTATTAGGAGTAGTCTAAAGTATTTTGTGAATATCTTGAGACTTAAAAGTGAAATCGAGATGATTTTTAATCATTTGGAAGAAAATAACACATAGGAACAACTTTGTAGCATACCACTTTACTTAGAAAATTCATTTGATATGTCAAAAGTTCATCACATAGTAAGGCATAATAGCTGCCAAAATCAACTCTCATAACTCTGCCTCTAAGCTTGTCAAAATTTATCTTAAATACTAAACATTGTTGCTATCATATTATTAGGAGTAATCTAAATTATTTTATGAATATCTTAAGATTTAGAAATGAAAACGAGATGTTTTTTAATCATTTTGAAGCAAAAGACATATAGGAACAACTTTGTAACATACCACTTTTCCTAGAAAATTCATTTGATATGTCAAAAGTCCATCACATAGTAAGGCATAATAGCTGCCAAAATCAACTCTTATAACTCCAAATTTTGCATTTTTTTCATTTGTGTTTGTGTCTCATTTTGTGTGCTTTCTGTATTTTTTGTGTTACATCTCTTTCTTTGTACCAAATTTGATTATTTTGATAATTATAGCAATTTAATGTGTATAATGGTGAATTTTTATGTTTTTACAGAAATTGGACCTTGCACACTATAGCACCCTTATCCTATAATCTATACATATCACTTTATCGATCTCATTAAACATGTTTTACTGTGCAACATAAACATATACCAACTATATAGAGAACTGATATTCATACTTAATCCATAAAGAGTGCTAAACTATTAAGACTTTACAATATATATTAGAGTCTCTTTACAAAATATAACAACTGATTAAAATCTTACAAACAACTGTACTTTTACCAGATTTTCAACACAACATAAAACCCTTGAAATACGAAAAAAAAAACCAAAAAGAAGACTATATACTTTATAATCTTCAAAGACTTGTGTTGGCTAACTAGCTACAGATATCAGTCCTGCGAGAAAGTCCTAGCCTTGCAACCTATAGCTTAGTGGGGAACTAAAATCATGATAAACGACCACTCATTGTGATTGTAAACAATGCACACATCATGTGTCAATTATAACAAAGCTTTGTTTCAAGAAATGAACAAAAATGCAGCAGTTAAATCATATTACATAAATCATAAAGTTCAACGATAAAAATTACATTGATGTTTTAATCAACATATATAACCATGTAAGCTCTAATTTTCTATAGCTTTAAATTCAACTAATTATCATGTGACTAGTTTCTGAATTGATACTAAACCATAAAAGCATAATTATCTATTATCTTTTCATCTATTTAGCATGTCTTTGATATATACATATTAGAATTAAATAGCAAATCAACACTTCCAAATACCATGAGATCTTTACATTACTATAAGCTTACTTTATATTACATATGTTACAAAAAGAAGCCTATCAATTAAGCATAACAATTATACATCAATGCCAGCCTATTCTTATATACCAAGGTTATGGGTCTTAGATTTGTATACATCGCACCGCAAATAACAAACACACATTCATTGAATGTATACATACAAACCATGTGAACACCTAAATATAATCATAAGAAAAATATTTCAAAAACAATGGTTGTTACTGTCTAACTCTTATAATCTTTAATATAAAATATGCTTATGTAATTATAAAAATGTTGCATCCATTAGATATTATAATACTCTTTAACCTAATAAAAGTTCTTTCATATATCATGCATTGGCATACATATAAAAAAAGGCTTATGATCACAAAGGAAATATATATATATACCATCAATTTAATTCAAGCATTAATATAATACAATTTCATTATATAACCAACTAGCATGTAATTTTGATATTAGCAATAATGAAATACCCTAACATTTTATTTAGCATACTTACTATCACTATTGCCTAAAATGCTTTTATAATTTATATGCATAGTCTATACACAAAATTATAGTTCATTTTACTATTCCATATAATACGATTAACCATTACATTGAAATTGACTGTAAAGCATTTATACTTTAATTTAGCCTTCTTAATTTCTAAAAAGGTGGATAATGGGTTATACGATAGCACCCGAAGGTACAAAACTGTTAATTTTAACGGTGGCACCCGAAGGTACAAATAAGATACCCAGAGGTATTAAACGTTGATCCCTTGTACGGATAAAACTGTATGATAAATCAGTAGACCCAAATAGGGTTAAAGAAATAACATGGAACCATACAAGGTCAATCAAATAGCATGGACCCAAACAGGGTCAATCAAATAACATGGACCCAAATGGGGTTAATCAAATAACATGGACCGGTCAAGCAGACCCAAGCGGGGTCGGCTACAACCCAAATGAGTTTGTTTAAATCAACTCTAACTTTAATCCCAAACAGGGTCACTCTAACTTTTAATTTCAAGTGGACCTAAAAAGGTCAAAACTATTTAGAAGTAGTTGCAAGGTACCCTTATAGGCATGCCTATTTATCCACATCCTAGACTTAATGCAGGCAACATAATCTCTTTACTTTATCTTTACTCTATCAATCATATATATGTATACACATGTATATTCTTATATAACTATGTACAAGGTAATTATATACATGCTCATGTGTAACTTTCTATAAACATGTGATCTTATTCACAATTAGGTATTGCTATTCTGTACTTTGCTATCTCTCATCATATACATATTGATGTTCATACACATATATTCATGTATATATATATGAGCATGGTGTCATAGATATCTACACATATAAATTTTCTATAAACATGTTATCTTGTGTACAATTAAGTAATATTATTTTGTACTTGTAATCGCTAAAAATCATGTAACCATTTCACATATGTATTACCATAATCGAATGCATGCAGACATGCCTTACTATCCCTTTTCGTGTGATATTTTCACTACTTTAATTATATGGAAACAACAAGTTTATACATTATTATTATTAAATAAAAATATATGTACCATCCATTGTATAAGAATATTGTTAGAGAGTATGCCCTAGAGCCCATGTAATAAGGATGTTTTTCATATGTATAAAATTTATATTCTTAATAAAAGGCATCATTCATTTATTAATGCTATGTTTAAATACATGAGTTTGTAAATCTTAAATTAATAAATGAAGTCCTAGATATTATAAACACAGTGCAAAGGCAATCATGAATGTATTCATGATGTGAGATGTCTATTGCATGCAAATGTGTTAATATCTAAATATCCCTAGTCATAGAATTAACAAGATATGGACATTGTTAATTTGGACAGACTAGCACATGTTATGATTCTTGAATGGTTCAAGTAGTGGTTCTCATAACTGTGATTATGGAAGATAATCAAAGCTAACATGTGGATGCTTGATAGAAGAACAAGTTCATTGGAGACCTATAAAGAGAATCCTCACATGGATATTAAATCTATGTCAGTGAGGAATCTCTTCATAGCGGTTGTGCAATTATCCTTAGACTTGAGATCACCAAAGTTATCTTAAGTAGCAAGTGATATACTTTGACTCCATAACTGATTACTTCCAACTGGGAGTGAACATAGTTAGGAGATTGGGTATATCATGACCTTCTTGTAGATAGTTGAGTGATTGACAAAGGATTCACCATCCCAAATTTAATAAGGGAAGTTATCTCGCATGATTCTATAATTACCTTGTTCAGAGAATCTCTAGCCAGAGTAAAATGCCAAGATGGATAGAGATCCATGGAGGGCATTTTGGGAACAATGGTTAAATTAATAGAACATACATAATTAGATTTATATGAGTTGACAGAAATCCATACTCAAAATCTAATTGAGATAAGAGTGGTGAAAGGAGTAATTGCACGGCAACTATTTCTATGGAAGGGTATAGTCAAACCACATGACTTTCCTGACATTTGGGTAGTCATGATTCATAGCTAGAGGTCAATCATGACTTGTATAATGATGTATCAAAATATCAATAGGGATTGATAAAATGATTTAAAGGAGTTTAAATCATGTGAGTTTTGAATAGAACTCACAATTACATATTATACTACCAACATGGACAGGAGCCCAATAGGTCACACACATATAGAGAAAAAGGATAAAATGGTAAAATGACAAGGATAATAATATTTGATATTATTATGAGGGTAGAGAAGTGAATAAGATAATAATTAATTAAAGAGTTTAATTAAATATGATCAAGTAAAATTGTCCGCGGAACTTTTGAGAAATGTTCTGTAAGTTGGACCTAATTGAAATAATATATTTCATGATTAATTATTATTGTCTTATAAGTGTTATAAGACCACTATAAGTGTTATAGGACTAATATAATAATTAATAAGTCCATTCAAGGAGTTATAAAGGGGCCAGAGGAATGGAGCTGGTGTGGAAGCCCTTCTGTAGAGGGCCACATGCCAACTCAATACAGAAGGCCTTAACGGTCTTTTTATTGCACCAAATTAATTTATATATGTTACATAAGTGTTATGGAACTCACATATTTAATTTTGTTGGATTTGGAATCCATTTGGGTATTTAAATCCAATTAGTTGCACAAAGGGCCTAGTTTATGGGTTTTGTGCATAGTCTTTTATGAAAAGGTTTAAATTGAATTTAATTAAGCCCAAATGATTATAATTTATTCTAGAGGCCCAATTAATAATTCTCCAACAATTTTAAATAGCCCAATCTCATTAAGGAGTTGGAATTTTAACCTAGCTATAAAAGGCCAACTAATGAGGAATTAGGGTTATGTGATTAAACAGAAAAGAAAGACCTTTTCTCTTATCCTCTCTCTCTCTTTTGCACCACCTCTAAGCTAGCTTCTTGGAATTTTGGCTAGCCCTAGTTTGATACCAATTTGTTGGTTCAATTTATCCTTCTCTAGTGTGGATTACTCATTGGAGGTGTTCGATTTTGGACACTGTGGTTTGCGACAACCCGGTGAGAAGTAAAATCAACTGTTCAACAAAAATCAAAGGTGATTTTTCTTATTCTCATATAGTTATAATGAGTATTCATGGCAAGATTAGATCTAATGGTTAAAAAAATTTTAAAATTCCACTCATGTATGCGATGCATGTAACCATTAAACTCCAAAAAATATTATACATCTTATATTTACAACACATCATCATTTATCAAGCTTAAATTGGTGTGTTGAACATATATGATCAAATTATTATATTCAATTATACACATACCTTTTTCCCAAGGTTATCACTTAATCCTTATGTGCACATATTTTTTTCATATCTATACACACATATAGATACATGTATATATACATACATATATAGACATATAGATATACAATCTTAAATACACACGTGAATATGCAAATATATGTAAGCACATAGCACTATAACTTTATGTTATCTCATAATAACATAAGAGTATAAGCATACAATCATAACTATACTATTTCCAAAAAGTAATATTCATTATAATTGTACATGTACTAAATATATATATCTATAAGTTCCTTTAAATTCATAATTATTTTTACATTAAAGTATTTACATTTCTTTATATACTTGTAACATATTGTAAACCAATTATTCAATGATAAATTAGTCTACATATCTTTAGTTTCTCTTTTAAAGCCTATTAGAATCATAAATATATCTAATTATATGCCTTTTTAGACAACATGGTAATTGACTTCCTAAAAAATTTATCAAAGTTTTTTAAGTACTCTTCCAATTAATTATTTGAAATGGGATTTCAAAATTCCATGGACAGATTCTAGTGACTAGTTTGTACACTAAATTAGAAGTAGTAAACGACAATTTTAGAAGAAATGATCTTCTATAAACTTATTCCTCTATATTTCTAGTTTTTTAAACATTAAAAATCATCTCATTATCATATCTATAACTCAAGATATTTGGAATATTCCAGAAGGCTGTTCCAGTAACAGCTCAACAGTTAATTCCGGTTTTCAAACTAAATTTAGACATATTTAAAGACAGATTTAGGATTTGTTTTCTGCATATAAAATGTAGATATGGAAGTTTTTATTCAATTAAAATTATAATTACCATATTTTTTAGTTTTAAAACTCAAGTTATAAGCAAAATACCCCTATTAGCTCAAACTATCCTAAAGACGGATTTTTAAATATCAATTTGAAAATTCATAGAGTAAAATAAGTGTGAAATTAGATATACATTCCTTCACAATGATTTTTCTCCTATGTATCTAGTTTATCCAAAATTTTATATCATATAATTTTGACTTCTCTACCATGACTTATGCCCGAATTACTATAATCTATTCTTGAACTAAAATCAACAGCTCTCTTAAATGTTCATGTAAATATTTAGATGAGTTATATACATATTTAGCTCTAGGTTCCTTCTGTAAAATTGTTTGCAATTCTATAAAGTTTACATAGAATCAAACCTCACTCAATTATGACTTAAATACAAGGATTTATGGTTAAAACATTGGTAACTATGTAAAACTACCTATACACTTAAACAATTCACTTGTACGAATTTTCTGAGTTCTTTAACAATAGAATCAAGCTATGACTCCTCCTAATGAATTATAGATAATTAAATTTAGTTTACCTAAAATTTTTAATCACCTCAATCTGAGGTCTACAACTCTAGATATGGACAAAACAAGTAGCTTGGTTAAAAAAAAAACTCACCCAGTTTTTCCTTAACATTCAAAACCACGATTTTTTCCTATTTAATCTCTCATTAACCCTAAAAAAACTAATAAATTACCATTAAAATTAAGTAATCCAAGCATACACATTTATATCCACACACATGCATGAAGAATAAGTTCCCAAACCTAATCATGCAACTCAAATCTTCTCTTCTACTCTTGTAATCTTCTTCTTCTTCTTAATGATCCTAACATTCCCTTCTTGTCCTTTCACATCAACTTCATCCATTAACATAAACTTTCAGCATTTAACTCAATTTACTATCAACCAAAAAGAAGAAGAAGAATTATCAAATTAAGTTAAATACCTTGTAAACATATACTAACTTGTTCTTCAAAAATCCACATGCAAGAATTTCTTCAAGGATTTCTTAGAGAGATTTATCAAAGAATGAAAGATTAAGAAAAAAGGAAATTCGGTAAATCCCTCAAGAAATGCCGTGCCCTTCTCCTCTCTCTTCTATCACTAACTTATGTAATTAACTATTTATAATAACAATGTAAAATTCCCTTTTTGATCATTCCACTTTTTGCATGTCTCATTATAACCTCTCAGCTTTTTGCATGTTACACCAATGCCTCTCATCTTCTTACATGCTTAACATTGACCCATATATTTTATACTTCTCTGAAATCAACCTATCAAATCATTATTTTATTCAAATTTGACCATTAAGATGCCGAATTTACAAATTGACAACTAAACTAATACTTTATACTTTAATTACACCCTTGAATATTATTATACCGATAATAATAATTTAATTATGCCCTTATAAAGTTCATACCATATAATTCACACATTTATCACATAATTAATGTTAACTTAATAACATTTTTGCCCCAATTAATATCTTAACTCTTAATAATTCATCCAATAATAGTCAATTATATTTTAATAACATGTAATTGCCCTTGAATTCTACTAAGGCCTATTTTGGGTCCTTAAACACACGGTAGAGACAAAATGGTCTCAGTCGTGTGCCATACAGGGATGCTAAATCACACTTTTTCACTAATGCATATAGCAAAGATTGAATCATCTCCATTGTGTACCAAACATATTTCATAAAGTTTCAGTCCAAAAGGGTGTGCACGGAAGAGATCAAATAGTCTCTGCCATATGCCTCTACAGATGCTATAAAAGTTGACTTCTATTTAGTTGAAAAGCAGGGAGCTGATATTTTGGTTTTAGTTTTTTTTCTTTCATAGTTTAGGGTTTTTCTTTTTTTTTTTCCTTTGTAATTTCTTAGATTCGATTTATTTCAGTTTAAACTCTTATATTAGATTTAGATATCTTTATTTGAGTTACAGTTTTATTATTTATTTTGTTTTAGGGTTCGTCAAGAAGGCTTGTGTTCAATTGGAGCTTCACCACTTTAATATGCTTTTGGTTTTCTTCTTTCCTCTCTTTCTTTACTTTATTTATGTTTAGTTAGTAGTTTTATTGCTAAGGGATCTACAAATCCATATATCTATGTTATAGATTGAACCTATTTTGGTTTATATATGCTTGAATTTTATGTTCTTCATTTTTATTATCTATTTATCTATTTTATTAAACATTTGATCATTTTATTTTATTGGAATGAATGGTTATTATGTTTGTATGGAATGGGTATTACCATGCTTTATTATTGTGTTTTCTATATCTGGAGTCCTCGATGATTATGGAATAGAGTTTTCAAACTCCCTTTGTAGATTGTATTTGATTTAGAAATAGTCAAAGAATAAATGGGAAATGGATTGGTTGGATTTGGAATGGGAAGCTAATTCATACCTAGGTATTGAGACTCGTGCTTATGCTAGCTTTAAAATTAGCTTTAGGGGAAATTAAGTAGTTAGAGTAGTTGGCTCTAGAATGGAAAACTTAGGGTTTAGATGGGTTATCCATATTTAAGTCATAGATTTCTTTATGGTTTAATTCAATACATTAGGTATGGGGAGGATTAGAGTACGTTGGAAATGTTTTGAATTAATGTGTAAATATGTATTTTAATTAGCTTTATTATTTATTTATTTTTTAATTAGATTTAGGATGCTCTCAATTTAAAACTTGGGAATTTATCTCAAATTAATCCTGCTCAACTCTGGATATCTCACTTAACAACCCTTTATTGCTTAAGTTCGATATTCTAGGATCTTAACTATATTTCCCTATATTACTTGTTGATTCAGTTCACTTGCTAAGGTTATGTCAAGTTTAAATGATTTACAAGAAAATTTTGATGCATTTTCAAATGATGTATGGTTTTGTCCATGATAATAAATTGGTTCTTTTGAGAGCATAAAAGGAAGAGGTGAGGAAAGAAATGTAAGAATTGCAGTACTCGCATCAACCTTTAATAATCTACTCATTGCCATCTTTTAAGGATCCTTGATCACAATGGATATCGCAAGAGTGAAGTGCCTCCAAAATTTAAGCTCTCCTTAACTTTCTTGTAGGAAGGTAGAAGCAATTTAGAGCTAAAAGAGAGGAATGGATGGCCATAATGAATTCTCAAGAGGAAAAGATCAAGAATCAAGAAAATTTGTTGAAAACTCAAGAGTATCTATCGAGAAGTTAAGAATCAAGAATCATAAACTTGGAATTTAGATTTTAGTTCTTAAATATTTTATTGCAAAATGAAAATAGTGGTGATAATGAAAATGAATTGAGTTATGCACAGCTGGTAGATAATAAAGAATCCATGTGTGGGGTGCATGAATTGGAGGAGGGACCAATCATTGTTAAAGATAAGGCCTATAGCTTTGAGAATGAATTTCAATCTCTTATGAAGAATTCTTTGCCAAAAGAGTAAGAATTGTTCAACTCTTAAGTGGAAACACTGAATTCAGTCCACTTAAAGAGTCTATTAAGGCTAGAAGAGCCACATAAGTATGTATTCAATAAACCTAAGGTGGAGTCATACTTCATCAAAGATATGGTGCTGCCTACCTGGGTGAACTTCAACAATCTTCTTCTACTAATAGGGGAAAATAAGGAGTACATTTCAAAAAACAAACATTTAGCTCACAAGCTTGATTACTAGACAATAACAAGAGTTAAGCTAAGACTTATTAAACCAAAACTAATTCTCTAACCCTACTCTTTAGTTAGTTGGTTTATTTTTGTTGTTTGTTTTTACTTTTAAGTTTTTTGTTTTTAGTTTTTATGTGTGTTTTTGCTAAATGTGTGGTGATTCATTTAAGCATTAATTTTGGCATGAATAAGATTAGAAATGAGTGTGTTAATATGCAAAAAAGTGGGTGTAAAACTTGAAAAATTTGCGAAAGTTTTGGTGCACATGGCTAAGACCAAATCATCATAGCCATGTGCCAAGTGCATTTTTCATTATAGAAGGAGGCACACGACAGAGACCAAAATATCTCAGCCATGTGCAATTTGCATTTTTATTATAAAATGGCATACACCGTAAAGATGAATTTGTCTCCACCATGTACCATGTTCAATCTCGATGTAGAAGGGTGCACACAGTAGAGAGTGATCTATCTCCATCGTATGTTGTGCGTAATGTTAGTTCAGGGGAGTGTCACACGGCAGAGGCCAAATGGTCACCACTATATGCAATGAATCTATCATTGCAAAATTCCATTTTCTATCCTTCTTTTGACATTCCATTCCTTTTCCTTCTTTTCTTATCTATATTTTTAGTATAAGCGCTCCTTTTTTTATGGATTTGCATCAATTTTGGCATGATGAACATGAAATCACCTCATTTAGCTACTTTTGTGTTTTACTTTTCAGTAATTTTATTTATTGTGTTAATTTTATGTTATATTTTATTTTATTATTGTTTTTGGCTTAAATTTTATAGTTTATGTTTTTATTTTGTTATTTCTAGTTTAATTTTCAATTGTGTTTTGATTTAAGTTTAGTTTGTTGTTGGTTTTTGTTAGTTGTTTTTATTAAAAAATTTTACACCTTAGTTAGTTTACTCTCACAATTATTCCTATTATGAATGATCTCGAACTTAGAATTAGAAAACCTTATTTAGATTAGTTGGAATAGCAAGATAGTGGTTAGTTGTTGAATGAAATTTTCTTTATCAGTTAGTGTCAATTAGATCAATACAAGTGGGTTTCCTAATAAATGTGCACTTTAGGCCTTATTTTTAAAATAATAAAAACTAATGCATGAAGGTGATTGAGTAGGAATTCTATAGTGCTATAACATTCCTCATCACCCTTCGAAGCGAGTTAATGACTTAAAAATGAGATTAGAAATGACTAAGGTAATATATTTCTTAATCTAATTTTGAAAAGATCTTTTGGCCTACCTTTTATAAATAATATCCCTTGCAAGTTCTTTTGAGCCGATTTGAGCATGCTAAATGCGTGCTATTTTTATGTTTATTGATTATACCTGCATTTTGATCCCTTAAGCCTAAAAAAAGGTCTTTGTCTTACCATTTTTGAACTAATCATTCTAAAAGTAGGTAAGATAAGTTTTTCTTGGGAAGTGTTTGTGAGTAAAGGGTTATGCTTCAATTTTTAAATTCTATATTTGGAAATACATTGCTAATATCATGTGAGATTGAGAAAATTTTCAGAATGTAGTTCCTCTTTAAGAATAATTTTTGTGAGTCCTTAGTTATCAATTATAGAATTGATTGCTCTAGCTAATTTTTTTTAGAAAGCCAGCAATCTTGGTTTCATCTAAGTGTTGGGTACACTATATGTGGAGGAGAAGGATTCTAAATTCTTTAAACATTAATTAAACTAAAATCTTAGTAAGAAATTTAGAGAGAATTCTTCCTCTTGTTGATGCATTTTCCTTGAAAAATGTTCTACATTTTGAATATCTGAAGTTTGGCAGTGATGATGAGTGAATAAAGGTAGAGATAAAGTCTTATTTTTAGGAGAAAAGTGGTGAGCTGAGGTAGAAATGGTGGATCTAAATTGTGTATATTAATCCTCTTTTTGATAGCCATACCTTAGCTGCATTATAACATTTTGAGTCCTAAAGATCTTATTTTGTTGAGAGTTATGTAAAAAGATGACCATCAGGTTCAAATGCTAAAGGATAGACTTATGGTATCTCTTGAGTTTTAATAGCGAAACCATGTGTACAATCTTTTGTACGTGAATTATTTTCTCAATTGTCGGATTAAGACAACATTTTTTATTTTAAAAGTTATTTTAAATAGTTTTGGCCTAGCACACACGCATAAAGAGATTAGCTAGTATGGTTTAGTCAAGTCTTTTCGATTTAGGATTTTATATAGTGACCTCTACTAAAGTGTTGTTCTAATTTTTCTAAATTTTTGTTCTCTTTCTTTGAGTTTGAGTATGCAGAAGCTAATTGTTGGGTATTTGAGAACTTTAAATTTTGTGTTTATTTTTAGTATATTTGTAATGACCAAATCATAACCTTAATGAGATTATTGTTAATTAATGAGGATCATTGTTAATTAAGGCAAAATTGAATTATTTTGTAATTATCAAGGTTAAGTCCCGAGAGGGATATTTTGGTAATTTCAGCATGCAAGTATATGAATTAAGTTAAATTATAATTAAAGACAAGGATATAATTGAAGTGAATTAGAAAGTCTTGGGGTTAAGATGAATGAAATTGAAATAATGGGGGTTTAATTGGGTATAAGGGTATAGTGAGAATTTCTCTTGGTGAGATATTTACCCCCACTATAAATTAGGATTTTGAGGGAGATGGAGAACAGAATTTGAAGGATCTTTTTCTCTTTCTCTAAAATCACGGTTTAGAGATGGATGCTAGGGTTTGGGAGTTAACATGAAGGTAATGTTTTCCCTTTCAGATGCCTTCTTTCTTTTTTTTTTTTAATTTGTGGTTTCTTTGGTGATGATAGATTACAAGATCTTGTTGTCATCATGTGTAAGGAAATGAGAGAGAAGCATGTAAATCAAGTTAATGAGAAGAAGTGAATCATGTGTAAAGGAGGTGAAGCTTGATTTTGAGGTACGAGATTTATTTGGAAAAGTTACTGTATACTTTTCCTATCTCTTGTTGTATGTGTTTTCTTTGTGAGATTAAGGGTTAACATAGTAGGTGTTGATGATTATAGAATGGTCAGTAACTTAAATGGTCATTTAAGTAAGTTGAAAGGTGAGATTTGTGATTTAAATGCATGCTCAGCTTAAACGAGGTCTCTGACTTTTGTGGCATTTTTCCAAGATGTGGCCACGTGTGTGTGTCTTCTTCAAAACACACGGCCATGTGTGTTTCTTCTTCAAAACACACAGCCATGTGTGTGTTTGAAAAAGAAAACACACGGCCACATGTGTTTCTTCTTCCTAAAACCCATGGCCACACACTCTTTTGTTCATAAAACCAATGGCTACACACTCTTTTGTTCATAAAACTCATGGCCACGCACTATTTTGTTCATAAAACACGTGGCCACATGTGTCTTTTCTTCATGACCTATCTAGACTATTTTGCCTATAAGATGAGCTAGAGAACCCCAAATTGAATAATTCTTGCTGTGTTGGAAAATATACTTCCGTACCTACATTTCATATGAAGAAACCCAATCCTAAATCTGTCTCTAAATAGGCTATATTTTAGCATGAATTTATGAATTGTTTGCTGCCTAGTCACTAGGAACAGAACTCAGTATTTTGTAAATATCTGGAAATATAGGAATGATATCTAGATACTTTTAGATGTTTCAGAAACTAAAAACATAATGGAACATGTTTATAGAAGACCATATTTGCTAAAAATGCCTTTTGGTTGGTTAAAAATCGTTTATAAGTTGAACTCATAAAGCTTTCTATGATTGTTCACTACTTGTAACTCCGATCACGACTCGTGACATATGTTACTTGTGAACAAGTGCATGAGTCATGAAGTTTACTCCCTTTCACAAGTAGTGAAACTTCTCATGACTTGTGACACTTCCTTACTTTATCCAAACATGATTTTTAAGCCCTTTTGTGTCAACAAAACTGGTTTAAACCTTTTTAAGTAACTTAAAAGCATTTTAAGCATAAAATAAAGATAAGTTGTGATACTAAACATGATTAAATGAAGTGATATATGAGAATAAAGGTAGTAAATGAACACTAACATTGGAATACATTAAAGTGTTTACTTGTAATTGATTGTATTATAATGATTATACACATGTGATTGGCTTTGCCCAAAAATATTTCACATTGATATTCCTCTACAATGACATGAGAATACAAGAACATAGCCTAGTGATAATAAGAGACTAGGTACAAGGTTATATGTCCGAGTTAAAAGAAATGGGACATCATAATTTGTGTTAAATTATGAAACTATAAGAGCTTGATTACACTCAATGTCATAAGTAAAAGTAATCATCAGCATTATTATATATGTAATAACATGCTCGCCTGTTCGCTCATGTCTATACTATATTATAATTAGCATATGCCCATCAGTAGTGTGCCAACAATTAAGATTAAATAATCTCACATAGCTTACCTAAGTATAAATGTTATAAGATGAAAAATACAAGATGATTTAAGTATATATGTGATTACGTTAGAGTGTATAACATGTTATCTAGAACTTGATAGACCATGAAAGTTAATCGAGGAATTAAATATGAACAAGTGATGACCTTAAGCTATAGATTAACCTATTTGTTTTATTATATGGACCATAAATGCATGAGCTTTGTTTCAAGTTATTATGTATTGATGTGGGCTATGATGACGTGTGAAAGTTACTCACGACATACGGTAACAAGGTACGCCATTGAGAATTATTAATGAGTTAGGTAAGTCAATGTTTGATAATTGATTCAACTATGCTATGTTAAGTAGTTTGATTTATAACGTGAGCAAATATGAGAATCCCAAAAGTATGAATTGCTATGATTATATATATGGACATGCATAAGATATTATGAAGCATTTTAGCTGTAAGAACTACACTTTCATAATTGCCTCATTAGCTTCATGCATAATTATAAGTATGGCAAGATAGATCGATGGAAGTAATGTTTTATATGTTTACATTACAATGCAAACCACTACGCTGAGTATGAATGATGTTGATGCATTATTTAATGACAAAACTTGCATCTATGTGTAATAAAACTTTGAGCTCAATATTGATGTATGATATGAATGATGATGCATATTTTTTTTTTATGAAAAGTGGCTTTAAGGCAAACGATGTGCTAAATAAATAAGGTTGTGTTAAATTAAAGATGTTATTAAGTTGTTAAGCCTGCAGGTCATAGTTCAGTTAGGGATTAGATAGGCATACCTAGAAGGATACAGTTGCAACTGCCATAGTTGACCCCGTTTGGGTCTTGTTCCTTAATGGAACCATTGCTCGGTCCCGTTTGGGTCTATCGTTTGTTCCTTGCTAGAACCATTATTTGACCCCATTTTGGTCTATTGTTTGATATCTTTGGATATCCATAGTTTGATAACTTTGGATATCCACTGCTTCCGTTATCTACCCTTCGATCTAGTACTTAGATAGGCTATCAAATATGATAAAATGTACTAAGATAGAGTAAATCATGCATCAATTTCTTCATATACGTAAGTTCAACACGATGAATGGCCTATTAAATTGCTTATCATGATTTCTTTTGCTATAAACCATTTGAATGAAATGAAATTATTGGAATGTATATCTATGAGAGTTAAATTGTCATGCTTTGATAGATTGCATATAATGTTATAATAAGAACTGTTTGGCCTATAACATACACAATGAGTTTCATAAGCTTTGGAAACTATGAAACATATTATAAAACTATCTCTATGAAATGAAATACTATATTCATTATGATATGATTTTGATATCTCACATCTCTTATGTGGAAATTATGACATGTTTACACATGGTATGAAGACTTTGTATGTTAATTATGTATGTAATACATATTCATTGAAATGGCATACAAACCCGTTAGTATGTATATGAACACTTACATAGGTATATGCATATGTATGATTCTGATATAAACCAAAGTACAAATCATGATATATATTATGATGTGGTATGATGTTTAAAGTAAAATGATGGGATAGCATTGCAAGATAAGTTGTATGAACCTAAAATGACAATTGTATAAAGATATATAAAGAAATCATGTCTGACCATAACTTTATGACTGGTTCATGGCATAAGCACCCCGTGTGCATGGATTAATGTAGAATGCATAACTTATCTAACAATATGATTAATGTTTTAAGTCAAAGTTTTGTACTATCAGCAAGTGGATGTCTGAATTATGACAATTAGTAAGGATGGGGAAATGAATTAATAAAGCCAGTTTAAAGGAAGAGAAAGAGTGCGATGATGATAGTAATTTGACAGGATTCAAAACAAGATAATTTACGGACTGCTCTAGACATAAAGTAAATATAGTATTCTTAATAATTTTGAGGACTTCCCAAAAATGTTCATTATGAAGTGATCAATGCAATAGATTTAAATGTTATTCCGTGTTACTGTGAAAATTATAAGAAATGAGATGAATTATGGAAAGAAGTTATCTATAGATTTTTTGTCCCCACTAAACTTTATAGCTTAGCACGAGTTTGTTTATCCCTGTAGGTTTCAAGATAAACTCCAGAGGATTGAGCAAGATGCAGTTGCCTTGAGGATTTCAGGATACCTGAAGGCCATTTATATTATGATTATTTATCGATAACCTCCATTATTTTTATTGTGGCATGTAATATTGGTTTGTCTTATTATTATTACTATTATTATTGCCTAGTCATTAATAGGTTTATGATGATGATGATGATTAATGATTAATGATTATCCATGGTTAAGAAATTAGGGTGTTACAATATTTTATTTGTCTTTATATCTCATTTTGCATGTTTCTTGAAATTTTTTTGTTACATCTCTCTGTTTGTTTCAAATTGGATTATTTTGAGAATTATAGTGTTTTACTGTGTTTAATGTTGACTTTTTGTGTTTTTGTAGAAATTGGACCTTACACAAGGTAGAGAAAAAATGGTCTTAGCCATGTGCCATTAAGCATTATTAAAATGCACCATTTCACTAATGCACATGGTAGAGACCAAACTTTCTCCCCCATGTGCCAAGAAGATTTCATAAAGCTTCAATCCAAAAGGTTATACATTCTATTTGGCTATGAAGGAGGGAGCAGTTGTTTTAGTTTTAAGTTTTTTTTTTGTTTTTTCATAGTTTAGGGCTTTTCTTTTCCTTTTTAACTTCTTAGTTTTAGTTTACTTTAGTTCAAGTTCTTAGATTAGATTTATATTTCCTTACTTTAGTTGTAGTTTTACTGTTTATTTTGCTGAAAGGTTAGTGAAGAAGGCTTGCATTTAGATTGGAGATTTATCACTACAATGGGTTTCTAAGTTTCTTCTTTCCTCTTTTTATTTGGATTATATATGCTTGAATGTTATATTCTTCATTTTTATTATCTATTTATCTATTTTATTAAACATTTGATCATTTTAATTTATTTGGATTAATGGTTAGTATGTTTTTATGGAATATGTATTGCCATGCTCTATTCTTGTGTTTCTATATCTAAAGTTCTCGACAATTCTAGAATGGAGTTCTTAAACTCTCTTTGTAGTTGCATTTGATTTAGAAATAGTTGAAGAATATATGGGCAATGGATTTGTTGGCTCCAAAATGGGAAACTAATTTGTACTAGCTATCGAATTGGCTCTGAGGTGGGAAATTGGGTAGTTGGAGTAGTTGGCTTTGGAATAAAAAAGTTAGGGTTTAGATGCATTGTCCACATTTAAGATATATATTTCTTTGTGGTTTAATTTAATTCATTAAGTATGGGGAGGATTAGAGTACCTTAGGAATATTTTTAATTAATGTTTTTTATATTAGGTATAATTAGCTTTATTATTTATTTATTTTGTTTATTATATTTAGGACACTTTCAATAAAAAACAAGGGAATTGGTCTTGGATTAATCCTTCTCAACTTTAGATATCTCACCTAGCAGCCCTTTATCCCTTGGTTTCAATATTCTGGGATCTTAACTATATTTTCCTATATTACTTGTTCATTTAGTACACTTGCTGAGGTCATGTTAAACTTGGTAGGGAAACTCACCATCCCTACCGAGTCACAAGTCCCTTGAGTAGATAAAACCAATCAACTAGGTCCATATGCATATATTCTAACTAACAATTTCAATGATATATAAATATTTACATTACTAACCTATCTATCAACTGCATTTATTAATAGACTTAATGTTATTATTAGTTTTTAAGTCATTCCTTTATTTCCTAGGTATATTTCTAGTTTACTAATACATTAAAATAATAGTTTATTTTTGTCCAATGAAACAAATCAAATTGTATACACAAGCCATGAGTTCATATTTCAATTGGTCTTTTATGTAAGGAGTCAACATGTTATTTATCATTGTCAAGTAAAAGACATATAACTATAAAAAATGTTAATTAACCAATATGAGTATTGCCTAGACATTAATAATGTACGAGTTCATATGCATATAACTTATAGTGCTAAGTATAGAAAGCGTTATGAGATTACAATGATAATTACATACATGTGATATTACAATACAATATTTGCATATTTAAATTACAACTTCATCAGTATCGTATTTGCCATATACAATATAGGGATTCATAATTTGGTAAATTAGAGATCAAGTTAAGAATTATCATGTTATCCCTGTCATATAGCCTTTCATAATGCTTTCCTTATATTTTGTATTAATCTTGCATTTATCTAAAGAATTAGATAACAGGCGATACTATAGTACCTGGAGGTACAACAAAGATACCCAAATGTATCAAACTATAGAGCCAAATAGAGTCAGATCTATACTATGGAGTGATCAAGTAGATCCAAATGGGGTTAGTTTTATGACCAAAATGACATCAATATTATGTTATGGCCTAAACTAGGTTCAAATTATGGCAACTGCAATATAACCATATAGGCATGCCTATCTATCCATAACATAGGCAAGGACGCATGATAGCTTTAAATTGTAACTATATTTATTAGTGTATTTGTAATGTGTTTCAGAGCTATTTTTAGTGTTAATTTTGTTAGTTTTGTGTTTAATTTTGTAATTCTTTAAGTTATGTGTATTAAATTGGATTTTGGTGTTTTCTAGGTGTTAATTAAAGAGAATAAGAAAATGTGTCATTTGATCCAAAAGAAATCACCTTGGTAAGGGTGAAAATCACCCTAACCAAGTTGTTGATCAAAATAAGGTAGAAGAAATCACTTGGGTGGGGTAAAAATCACCCCTACAGACAAAATCGAATAAGAGAAAGTGCTTGGGTAGGGTGAAAAACACCCCCACTAAGGTGTTTGTTCAAGTTACGATGTTTATCAATTTTTCTCTATTTTAGGATGTTTGGTGGCAACAAAGTTTCACCTATTTTTGGGTGTTCAAGTATTAGGTTTCAAAAGGGACAATAGGAGGATAATTGAGGGAGGATAAAAATTGATTTTTAGGGTTTTTATTCTTTTCTTTTAGTCACCGTAAATTAGATTTGATTTTTCTCTTTTAGTTTAGTTTAATTTTGAGTTTTAAGGAAGAATTTGAGGTTGAAGAGGAAGAGACTTCAAGTTATATTTTATCTTTATCAAGGATGTATTTTTAAATTCACATTAAGTTAATAATGTTTAGTTTTGGGTTTATTATTTGGGCCTTATAGGTAACCCATTCCTGTAGTCTTTATGTTGATTTAAGTTTTCCTAATTTAGGAAGGATTATATGTTAAATTAACCTAGCCCATTATTTTAATGACTCTTGGTTAATTCCATGCCTATAAATACTTTTGTAAAGTTGTAACTTGGGAGCGAAGAATTATTGAACTTTAAATAATTTAAATTGAATTTATTCTTCAAAATTGCTTGACAAGGTGAGTGTTCTTACTTTGATGTTGTTTTAAAAATTAGGGTTATTGAAGTTTTACTCATGTAGTTCTATTCTTCATCTTATTTCTGCTTTAGATTTTAATCTTCTTTGGAAATAATGCTTAAAGTATTTATCCTTTGGATTGCATACTAAGTTTATGGACAACTAAATCGATAAAGGGTTTTAGGATTCTTAGATCCTAGGGTCATTTGGTATCAGAGACCAAGGTTGTTGTTAAAAAATTATCAGTTTAATTTCCATTTCTTATACATATATATAGCATATTGCATGGATAAGACATATATCCATCCATTTGGATACTTATTATTATTATTAAGCTATTATATTGTTACCTTAAGTTCTATACAAATTTTTTAAAGCATTACAAAACTACCCTTGCATTTCTATCTCCACGAAAATCAAACTCACATGTTATGAGTCCATAAATCATTTATATTATGATGTAATGAGTCATACATACAACTCATATCAATCACACAATATACAATAAGTAACATATAGTTATGGTATTATATACCAACCGATATACTTTTGCAGAACATCACATACCATTTCATATCTCATGCATTCCTAGGTATAAGAAACACTTTAAAGCTATCTTAATGATTTTCAAACATACAGTGAGAAAATACTATTTTACTCCATGCCATACTTTTCCATTTGATATACATTGATATTTTTAAAGGTAACACGCACACACACATATATAAATCATATAAGCGGCATTTGACTATAAAGATCATGTATTCATCATTTAGATCATTGGTAAAGTATCAATATCAAGCAAGTTCATATGCATGACTTCTTGGTCTTGTATGACTATGTAATTCTAAAATGCCAGGTACTCATATTTTTAATGTAGCCACATATATATATCATGTATTCCATATACTATAATTTCAACCATAACTTTTATTAAAATGATTTACATTACTTAATCAAGATATAAGAGCATTTGTACTTTTAATTCAATTAATATAATCATATTAGATAGCATGTTCGAGTTCTAAGAGTGGATAATAGGAATAGTGGATACACTTAGGTATCAAAATGGTGGATATCTGAAGATATCAAATCAGTTGACCTAAGCGGGGCCATACTATACTTTAGACCAATCAAGAAACCCAAAAATGATCCAAACGGGATCAACTCTACTTTAGACCCATCTAGGCCAAATGATGGTAGCTGCAATTATTCCTATAGGCGACTATCTATCCATAATTAACTTTATTTATACGCAATACTGTGTTCAAATTCAAGTTGCACATGTTCAGAATCATGTAAAAGATATACCATCTCTAGTGTATACATATGTATGCACATTTCATATCATGTATACATATGTTCGTATCACAATTTTTTAAATCTCTAGTGTAATACATGTACACACATTCTCATATAATATTGCGATCATGTGCTTATATTATTCAACTTGCACATGTTCAGAGTCATGTAAAAGACAAACCATCTCTAGTGTATAAATATGTATGCACATTTCATATCATGTATATATATGTTCGTATCACAATTTTTTCAATCTCTAGATTAATACATGTATACACAGTCTCATATAATATTGCAATTGTAACACCTTAATTCTCTAACTAAGCATAGCATCAATCATCATCATCATAACCTAGCAAGATAAGGCAAGGATAATAATAAACAGTACAAGCCATAATTATTACATGCCACATTAACTTAAAACAAACTTATAATTAAAGGGCCTAACATAATGCCAACTACATAATGGAATCCTCAAGCAACTACACTCAATCGGATCTTCTCTTCAAAGGCTGACTAGCCACCAGCTATCGATCCACTAGAGTTTAACCAGTACCTACATGGATAACAAACCCGTGCTAAGCTATAAAGCTTAGTGGGGAAACTAATTCCAAGGATAAACTCAATAGAATACCATAAAATCAATGCACCATTTAATGTTAATGAAAGTATATATGCATACAATATTAAATGATTTCACCCTTTCTATACCAAAAAGAATCTGCAATCTTTTGAACATGAATAATGTTCTTATAATAGTTTAAAACTCATAGTAACTGGTAGCACAGCTTCCAGCATATACTTCTTATCATAATGATTATGTATGATAAGCCTTAAGTTATCAATTCAAGAACAAAAAGGAATTTGTATCTAATATATATAAAATCTAGATGAGATATTTTAAGAGTCATTACTTCATATATGTCACACAATAGTGACTATACCATACAGAATAAAGAACTACATTTCATTGAACCATTATAGCCAAAAAGGAATTCAATCAAGCAATATAGTAAGCCATTTATCATGTTCACATGACATAGGTGAAGCAGTTGCTATATATATGTATATATATATGTACATACATCTTTATTTAATAGTACATTGCTAATTCTTTTAACTTTTAATAGCCTTCCTAAGTGCTAGTTCATAGGGTGGATAATGGGAATAATGGATACCGAAGGAATCAAACGATGGAACCAAAGGGCCAAACTATGGTTCCATAAAGGAACAAAGCAATAGACCCAAATGGGGTCGACAATGGTTCCAACAAGGAACAAACAATAGACCCAAATGGGGCCGAATGATGGTTCTCTAAGGAACGAGACCCAAATGGGGTCAACTCTGGCAGCTTCTAAATCCCTCTAGGCATGCCTATCTAATCCACAACTGAATTAAGACCCGCAGGCTTATCACTTTAAGAACATCTTTCATTCATCAAATTATTCTTATTTAATATAACATTTACTTAAAGCCGTTTTCCACAATTGAACATATAATATTCACTTCATAGTAATAATGGCTTAAAGCCATGATATTCCATAATACATATCACCTGCTTATACTTGCATAGCTACCAGATAACTTATATCTTGCGTTAGTATGCTTTAACATAATAACAACAAAGTGTCATGCAATACTAGCTCGGAATTAATGTTTTCAAACCCAATGCAATACATATCATTGAACATAAGATGATGAAGTAGCATTATGATTTTTAAATGTCACATTAATTACGCTTATAACTATCATGATAGTTCTTGAAACAATGCTTATAGACATAAACCATGAACGTATGATCTAACGCCTAAAACATATTCATTTAAAAAGAATGTACCTATGTGGTTCTTCATAACCATTTCCTCTGCTTCATTATACCCAATTTAATCATTGCATATTCAATATATCCCGTGTAATATATGTATGCATTTTGTGTCAAACAATTGGTGAAAGTGTTCACATATGAGATTAACATCTACATATATTATTTCATATTGCCTTGGAAAGACTTACCACTCAATTGCTTCATTACAAATCATATAGCTTCCTAGCCCTCATTATAGTAAATATAATCATCATATGTATTAGTTACGATTCATTTAATTATCTTCAATTATATTTTATAATACGGGATTCATGATGTATAAGGAATTTTATAGCTTAGAGTGTATAATAGAACCATTAAAAGAAAACATGTGTGTGGCCATGCCAAAGAAGGAGGCATACACGGCCACTCAAAAAGAACAAAGGCCAATGCATGGCCAAGCAGAGGGATGAGTAAGCCATACACATGGCCATGCAAAGAGAAGGCAATCATTCATGTGACCACACAAAGAGAAAGAGCAAGCTATCACGTGGCCACACAGGAAGAACCAAAGAGAATCACGTAGCCATGCATGGAATTCAAAAGCGAATCATGTGGCCACGCAAGAAACACCAAGGAGACACACGGCCATGCTTGGGAACCAAAGAAAGCACTCACGTGACCATGCCTGCGAACCAAAGAAAACACTCACGTGGCCACGCTTGGGAACCAAAGAAAACACTCACGTTGTTCCCAGAAAACACTCACATGGCCACGCCTGGGAACCAAAGAAAACACTCACATGGCCATGCTTGGGAACCAAAGAAAATCACTCATGTGGCCATGCCTGGGAACCAAAGAAAACATTCACATGGCCACGCTTGGGAACCAAAGAAAACAATCACGTGGCCATGCCTGGGAATCCAAAGAAAATCACTCACGTAGCCACACCTAGGAAACAAAGAAAACACTCACGTGGCCACGCCTAGGAACCAATGAAAACAATCATATGGCCACACCTGGGAATCCAAAGAAAATCATGTGGCCACGCAGGGACTACGACAGTCTCGATTAAAAATCCCGATTTCCATCTCTAATGATTTTAAATCCGAAAACTCACCTTAAGTACTTAGATTAACTTATTCTTGGATCATCTAAACACTAAAACTTAACCTTCAATTCATCTAAGGGAACACATGCAAGAACATAAAAAAAATCATTATATAACCAGGGATCTAGGGTTCCCATACCTCAATACTAGCTTTATTTCCTTAGGAAGTCTACTAATCTAGCTCTTTCTACTTTCTTCTATCTTTGATCTATCTAATTCTCTCCTTTTTCCTTACACACAGAGACAATAACAGGATCTTGTAATCCCTAATAACCAGAAATCATAAATGAAGAAAAAAAGAGAAAAAAGAGATCTATAATTGAATACATTACCTTTAATCTTCCACACCAACCCTAGCTCCATACCATAACCAACTGAGCGAGAGAGAGAGACGGAGAGCTATCCCTCTCCAAGAATGCCGATCCCTTCATTCTCCCCTCCCTTTTGGTGACTTCCCCCAAGGAAGTTCCTAATTAGCTAGTGGGATAAATATCCCAAAATCCAATTTCCAAAATTGCCCTTATACATCTTAACCCTTAAAAAACTTATATTTAACAACATTTAACACTCTTACTTCTAATTTACTTCAACTATATCCCTCTTTACTCTTAATTTTAACCATACACAAATTTACATTCATGCTGAAATTACCAAAATACTCCTAATGGGATTCGACCTTAACAGTGCAAAATAATTCAATATTGGCCCTAATTAACCATAATTATCGTCACATTACTATAATCTGGTTAGGGCCATGATTGGGTCCTTACAATTCTCTCCTCCTTAAAATAATTTCGTCCTTGAAATTCAAACATATCATCTTTATCTTTAATGCTATAAATTTTAAACTCAATCTTACCTACAAACAACTGTAACCATAACAAACTCATCCATCTATCATTAGTATTTGTCCCTGATTTTCTGATACTTTTATGCTCATTACATTTCCTATCAGTTTTCCCTTTTCAGCTGTGCCAAATATGTGATGCAATGCTTTTCATGTGATATGGGATGTTATACAATGCGCTAATGACTTCATGCATGCAATATAATACCAATGGGTATTCACATAAACTGTACATGTCTTATCCCACCCTGATATAATGAAACATGCTCAATTACCCAAGCTAATTAGGAAAATCCTTACAATCATATATAGAGCGTCTTAATAACCTCATCATCTTATAAGCTCAATAATGCCAGAACTCAAATTCTCTTCTTATCATATAAACTTTTCCTCAAACATCTTAATAAACAATCTAAACATACTTATAATCAACTCATGCTATCCTTCAATCATGGATCATCAAGGATTTTATGCACTTCCAATATTAGTGAGTGAGATATATCGATAATTCCTTAGATGTCATTTCAAGATTTTTAAAACAAACTCCTATTAGCACTCCGATATCCATCAGTCGTTAGTTAATCATTCCTCGTAATCATTAAAATTTGTATCTCAATGACAATAACACCTAGTACAAGTATATGGCCTAGACCAATATCATCTTAATCTTCCAGAACAATTACATAATTCCTTATTACCCAGAAAAGACTCAACCTAGGATCTAAAACCACTAAATTGTAACACCCTAATCCTCTAACCAAGCATAACATCAATCATCATCATCATAACGTAGCAAGATAAGGCAAGGATAATAATAAATAGTACAAGCCATAATTATTACATGCCACATTAACTTAAAACCAACTTATAATTAAAGGGCCTAACATAATGCCAACTACATAATGGAATCCTTAAGCAACTGCACTCAGTCAGATCTTCTCTTCAAAGGCCGACCAGCCACCAGCTATCGATCCACTAGAGTTTAACCAGTACCTACATGGATAACAAACCTATGCTAAGCTGTAATGCTTAGTGGGGAAACTAATTCAAAGGATAAACTCAATAGAATATAATAAAATCAATACACCATTTAAAGTTAATGAAAGCATATATGCATACAATATTAAATGATTTCACCCTTTCTATACCAAAAAGAATCGGCAATCTTCTAAACATGAATATTGTTCTTATAATAGTCTAAAACTCATAGTAACTAGTAGCACAGCTTCCAGTGTATACTTCTTATCACAATGATTATGTATGATAAGCCTTAAGTTTTCAATTCAAGCACAAAAAGGAATTTTTATCTAATATATATAACATCTAGATGAGATATTTTAAGAGTCATTACTTCATATATGTCACACAATAATGATTATACCATACAAAATAAAGAACTACATTTCATCAAAACCATTATAGCCAAAAAGGAATTTAATCAAGCAATATAGTAAGCCATTTATCATGTTCACATTACATAGGTTAAGCAGTGGCTATATATATGTATATATATATGTACATACATCTTTATTTAATAGTACATTGCTGATTCTTTTAACTTTTAATAACCTGCCTAACTGCTAGTTCAAAGGGTGGATAACGGGAACAATGGATACCGAAGGTATCAAACGATGGACCCAAAAGGCCGATATATGGTTCCATAAAGGAACAAAGCAATAGACCCAAATGGGATCAACAATGGTTCAAACAAGGAACAAACAATAGACCCAAATGGGGCAGAACGATGGTTCCATAAGGAACAAGACCCAAACGGGGTTAACTATGGCAGCTGCTAAATCCCTCCAGGCATGTCTATCTAATCCACAACTAAACTAAGACCCACAGGCTTATCACTTTAAGAACATCTTTCATTCATCAAATTCTTCTTATTTAATATAACATTTACTTCAAGTCATTTTCCACAATTAAACACATAATATTCACTTCATAGTAATAGTGGCTTAAAGCCATGATATTCAAGAATACATATCACCTGCTTATACTTGCATAGCTACCAGATAACTTATATCTTGCATTAGTATGCTTTAACATAATAACAACAAAGTATCATGCAATCCTAGCTCGAAATTAATGTTTTCAAACCCAATGCAATACATATCATTGAACATAAGATCATGAAGTAGCATTATGATTTTTAAATTTCACATTAATTACGCTTATACCGATCATGATAGTTCTTGAAACCATGCTTATAGACATAAACCATGAACATATGATCTAACGCCTAAAACATATTCATTTAAAAAGAATGTAACTTTGTGGTTCTTCATAACCATTTCCCCTACTTCATTATACTCAATTTAATCATCGCATATTCAGTATATCCCGTGTAATATATGCATGCATTTTGTGTCAAACAATTGGTGAAAGTGTTCACATATGAGATTAACATCTACCTATATTATTTTGTATTGCCTTGGAAAGACTTACCATTCAATTGCTTCATTACAAATCATATAGCATCCTAGCCCTCATTATAGTAAATATAATCATCATATGTATTAGTTACGATTCAATTAATTTTCTTCAATTATATTTTATAATACGGGATTCATGATGCATAAGGAATTTATAGCTTTGAGTGTATAATAGAACCATTAAAAGAAAACATGAGTGTGGCCATGCAAAAGAAGGAGGCATACAGGGCCACTCAAGAAGAACAAAGGCCAAATGCATGGCCAAGCAGAGGGAGGAGTAAGCCATATGCATGGCCATGCAAAGAGAAAGGCAAGCATTCACATGACCACGCGATGAGAAAGAGCAAGCTATCACGTGGCCACTCAGGGAGAACCAAAGAGAATCACGTGGCCACTAATGGAATTCCAAAGAGAAACACGTGGCCACGTAAGAAACACCAAGGAGACACATGGCCATACCTGGTAACCAAAGAAAATGCTCACGTGGCAACTCCTAGGAACCAAAGAAAACACTCACGTGGCCATGCTTGGGAACCAAAGAAAACACTCACGTGTCCACGCCTAAGAACTAAAGAAAACACTCACTTGGCAATGCCTTGGAACCAAAGAAAATCATTCATGTGGCCACGCATGGGAACAAAAGAAAAAACTCATGTGGCCATGCCTAGGAACCAAAGAAAACAATCACATAGCCATGCCTGGGAATCCGAAGAAAATCACTCACGTGGCCACGCCTGGGAACCAAAGAAAACACTCACGTGGCAACGCTTGGGAACCAAAGAAAACAATCATATGGCCACGCCTGGGAATCCAAAGAAAATCACGTGGCCACGTAGGGACTACGACGGTCTTGGTTAAAAATCCTGATTTCAATCTCTAATGATTTTAAATCCCAAAACTCACCTCAAGTACTTAGATTAACTTATTCTCGGATCATCTAAACACTAAAACTCAACCTTCAATTCATCTAAGGGAACACAAGCAAGAACATAGAAAAAAATCATTATATAACCATGGATCTAGGGTTCCCATACCTAAATGCCAACTTCATTTCCTTAGGAAGTCCACTAATCTAGCTCTTTCTTCTTTCTTCTATCTTTGATCTATTTGATTCTCTCCTTTTTCCTTGCACACAGAGACAATAACAAGATCTTGTAATCCCTAATAACCAGAAATCATAAATGAAGAAAGGAAGATAAAGAAGAGATCTTTAATTGAAGATATTACCTTTAATCTTCCACACCAACTCTAGCTTCATACCATAACCAGCAGAGAGAGAGAGAGAGTTATCCCTCTCCAAGAATGCCGATCCCATCATTCTCCCCTCCCTTTTGGTGACTTCCCCCCAGGAAGTTCCTAATTAGTTGGTGGGATAAATATCCCAAAATCCAATTTCCAAATTGCCCTTATACATCTTAACCCTAAAAAACTTATATTTAACAACATTTAACACTCCTACTTCTAATTTACTTCAACTATATCCCTCTTTACTCTTAATTTTAACCATACATAAATTTACATTCATGCTGAAATTACCAAAATTCCCCTAATGGGATTCGACCTTAACAGTGCAAAATAATTCAATATTGGCCCTAATTAACTATAATTCTCGTCACTTTACTGTAATCCGATTAGGGCCATGATTGTGTCCTTACAGCAATCATGTACTTTAGCTTTATTTCTATAACTAAGCATAAATTATCGTAGTCATGTAGTTTGCTAGATTATCTGTAATTAAACAAACTTCCATGTAATAATGTATTTTAACATGCTGACATTGGGTAACACATATGCATATCAATACTATATCAATTAAGTAATATTACGCACCTTTTCAATACTATGTTCATGTTCATTTCATATATCAAGATTGTTCTTATATTATTCCATTTGCACTTCTACATAATCATGTTAAAATATACCTTATCTAGTGCATAAACATATATGTATAATTCATATAACAAATTATATAATTTTAATCAAGTAAGTAATCAATGGAAAACTATGAAATCTTAATGTGTATACATGTATACACTATCTCCTAAAAAAGGCATCATATACCTATAATCAAATATACTTCCATGTATTCATGTACTTTATCAATTATTTTCTTTCCATATAGCAATACTTCCAATTTTATTATCATTATAATTATAGTTTTGGCATAAAGATAAAGGCATAACAAATAATCCTCATATAATGTTATATTTATACTATCTCAAGTAGGTAAATAATAATTTACCTTAGCATTACAATCACCATACACATTCTTCATCACAAAATCATGCCTAATACTTTTCATTAAGATATTATTATATAATTTATGCATTTAATTCCCTTTATATGCTGCTTCTATAATACAAAATACTCAAGAGATGTTTGAGATAGTTCTTCACAAACTCAAATAACAAATCTAGATAAAGATAGAATTTAAAGTTCATTTTGAAAGCTAGTTTTGACCTATCTAAGGACATTTATAGTCGAAATAATCTTCTAAAAACATGGTATATTATGTTTCTAGTTTCATAAACATTAGAAATGGCATCAATATAATTTTTATTTTTTAAGATATTGCTAAAACATTGAGAAATATTCTTGAAATGTTTCTAGTTTCATAAACATTAGTCACTTTTTAACATATTTAAGGCAAAACAAAATTATAATTTCTTCATAGAAAAGATATATATGGAACAAAATTTAAAGATCCTTCCTCTATTAAAATTGTGCTTATATGAGTTTATTTTAACCAAAATTTTGTCTAAAAGGATTTTGACTTCTCTCTAAAAATTTATAGCAAAAATAAAGCAACATATTCCTAGTAACTAGGTAGCAGCTCATTACAGAATTGAAGATGATTTTATTGGCATTTAGAGACTGAATTAGACTTTGTGTTCTTCACAAAAAAGGTATATATGGTAGTCTAGTTCATTTTTCAATTAGAAGTTCTTAATGATAATTTTTGTAACTCAAGATATTTGAAAAACAATCGCACTAGGTCGGATCAACACAAATGCATATTTTTTATACCAAAAGATTTTCAAACATTTTTGGTATACTTAAGTCAAATTGAAAATGAATCTAATAAGGGATTTTTTTACACATTTTAACCAAAATCAACAGCATAAAATCAAATGCATGACACTTGTGCACTAAGTCCCATACCTTGGCAAAATATCACACTTCACATTTCAATCTCTTACAATTTCTTTTGCCTTAATCTTCTTACTAATTCCCCCTTCTTTTACTACAAATAACTATTCATAGATTATCCTTATGTGGGTTATAGGGCATGCTTTCCAACAATCTCCCACTTGTACTAGAGCCAATCACTCATATGTCTTAAGCCTATGTTATTTATATGGTGATCGTGCTTAATCTAGGAAAGTACTTTAGTGAGGGGATCCACCACATTATCATCTGTAGAGACCCTTTCCATCTTTACATCATTTCTAGCTATTGTTTTCCTTATGAGATGGTAGCATCTGAGGACATGCTTGGATCGCTGATGAGATCGTGGTTGCTTTGCTTTGGCAATGGCTCCATTGTTGTCATGATATAATCGGATCAGTAATGCTAGGCACCACTCCTAGTTTAGATATGAACTTTTTGATCCATACTGCTTCTTTGGCTACCTTCGAAGTAGCAATGTACTCAGCTTCTATCGTGGAATCAGCAGTTATTTCTTATTTTGAACTCTTTCAACTATCTACTCCTCCTTCCATTGTGAAAACAAAACCAAACTGTGGTTTTTAGTCATCTTTGTCAGATTGAAAGCTGGAATTAGTATATCCATTCACTTCCAAACTACCCTCTTCATATACCAAGAATATATCCTTAGTCTTTCTCAAATACTTAAGGATAATCTTGACAGCTGCCCAGTGCTCTTCTCCAAAATTGGATTAGAATTTGCTTGTGACACTCAAAGCAAATGCTACATCTGGACGTGTACATAACATAGCACACATGATAAAACCAATTGTTGATTCATATGGTGTTCTATTTATGCTCTCTCTATCCTTTAGTATCTGTGGACACATAGATTTAGAAAGGTGTTTACCATACACCATGGGTATAAACCCTTTCTTAGAAAGATCTATATTGAACCTCTTTAATACTTTATCTATATATGTACTTTAAGAAATACCTAGCAACCTATTGGATCTATCTCTATAGATCCTTATTCCTATAATATATGATGCTTCTCCAAGGTTGTTCATGAAGAATTGTTTTGATAACCATATTTTAACAAATTGGAGAAGAGAAATGTCATTTCCCATGATCAATATGTTATCCACATATGGAACTAGAAAGATAATTTCACTCCCATTGACCCTTTTATACAAATAAGATATATCTTTATTTTGTGAGAATCCAAACTCTTTGATTATCTCATTAAAATGTATGTCCCAGCTCCTAGAGGCTTGCTTTGATCCATAAATGGATCTTTGAAGCTTGCATACCTTTTTACCATCTCCTGATGTGAATCCTTCTAGTTGTGTCACATACACATCCTCAATCAAATTTTAATTTAGAAAAGCTATCTTCACATCTATTTACCAAATCTCATAATCATAATGATTTACAATGGCTAAATTATTCTTATAGACTTAAGCATCGCTACAGGAGAAAAGGTTTCATCATAGTGAATTCATTCTCTTTGATGGTAGCCTTTTGTTACTAAGTGGGCTTTATAGCTAACTATATTACCTTCCATGTCGGTATTCTTTTAGCTTTATAGCTAACTATATTACCTTCCATGTCGGTATTCTTTTTAAAGACCCATTTTCACCCTATTGGTTTTATCCCTTTAGTTAGTTGAGCTAAAGTCCATACTCTATTCTCATACATAGAGTCCATTTCAGACTGCATAGCCTAAGCCACAAATCACATTTTGAACTATTCAAAACTTCTTGACAACTTACAGGCACATTGTCCTCTACTACAGTTATGCCTCTATCTGAAATAATGTGAAATCCATATCTCACAGGGATAGAACATGTCCTAGTAGATCTTCTAGGATTTTGTGTATAATTAGGTTAAACTGTAATCTCATCATTATGAGATTCAATTTCAAGTTCAATTGATTGATCTACTTCTATTTATGGGTCTTGAACTTCACCAAGTATAATTTTACTCCCATTGTCCTCTCAAAAGAGAAACTCTCATTCTAAAAAGACAGCATGCCTTGAAATAAACACTTTTTGTTCTAAGGGATGGTAGAAATAATATCCAAACATTTCTTTTGGATATCCCACAAATAAGCATTTGTAAATCTTAACATTTAGTTTGTCTAATATTGTCATCTTTATATAAGCAGGACAAACCCATACATTCATATCAGAAAGTGTGGATTTCTTGTTATTCCATATCTCATATGGAGTAACATCAATCAATTTACTAAGAACTTTGTTTAATGCATAAACAACAGTTTCTAATGCATATCCCCAAAAAAACTTAGGCAAGTCTGCTTGGTTCATCATGGATTTAACCATATCTAATAATGTTCGATTTCTCCTCTCAGATACACCATTATGTTGTGGTATATTTGGTCGAGTACATTGAGATAAAATCCCATTACATTTAAGATAATCTTAAAATTCTTGACTTAAGTATTCTCCACCTCGATTTGATATAAGTGTCTTGATACTCTTGCCAAGTTGCTTCTCTACTTCATTTTCTAATTCTTGGAAATTTTCAAATGCTTATGATTTATATTTCAATAGATAGATATATCCAAACCTAGAGTAATCATCAATGAAAGTAACGAAGTAGGAGTAACCTCCTTTAGCATGCATAGTCAATGGACTACGCACAACTGAATGTGTTAAGTTAAATATCATTATAGCTCGTTCTCCTTTACAAATAAAGGTAGCTTTTGTCATCTTTGCTAATAAACAAGATTTACTTGTATCAAATGATCTCAAATCACCTGACCTGTGTAATTTGGTCATGCATTTCTCATTTATATAGCCTAAATGACATTGCCATAAATATGAGGTGTTTAGCTTATCTTATTTCATTCTCTTGGAATCCACATTATGCACCTCTGTAATTAAATCAAGAACAAATATACCATTCTTAATTATAGCTTTATCATAAAATATATTGTTCTTAAAAATGTAACAACATGTGTTTTCAAAGAAATATCATAATCATTTAATAAACAACTGAAAGAAATAATACTTTTAGATAATGCTAGAATATAATAACAATTATTTAACTCTAGTATTAATCCACTTGGAAGAGGCAAATGATAAGTCCCTAAAACTGTTGTAGAGATGTTTTGTCTAGTAGCTGATGGTAGACATATTTTTGCCTTTTCAACTGTTATTCTGCTTTTAAATCTCTGTAAATCGTTACACAAATGAGATCCACATATGGTATCTAATATCCAAGATTGTTTTAAAGCAATAGAATAAGTATTTATTTCAATCATATAAATATCCGAGGTAGAAGCATTAGTTTGCTTCTTCTCCTTGAGAGAATCTAGATAGACCTTGCAGTTACACTTTCAATGACCATCTTTTCCACAGTGAAAGCAAGTTCCTTTGGGATTCTCCTTCTTGGAAATCTTTTCCTTGGAAATCCCACCATGCATTGGCAGGGCCTTGGTCATCACCTTCTTCTTCTTCTTCTTCTTCTGCTTATTGCCTGTAGTAAAAGTGATAACCATAACACTTTTTGAAACCTTCTTGAAGGATCCATCAGTTGTTTTGAGCATATTGATTAACTCAGGAATAGTTACTTAGATCTTATTCATGTTGAAGTTAAGTATGAAAGGTGCAAAACTTGGAGCCAACGAGTACAAGATTAGATTTATGTACAGATCATTATCCATTACATAGCCAACTCTAATCAAATGCTCAATGTAACTATACACCTTTAATGCTTGAGTCACTTCCGAAGTGCGTTCAACCATTTTGCAGCTAAACAGAGCTTGAGCAGTCTTATATTGCTCTGTTCTAGCTTGAGAAGAATAAAGCTCCTGTAGATGCAAAATGATGGTTCTAACATCCATCATCTCATGTTGCTTTTGAAGCTCTGAAGATATAGTACCCAGCATCAAACATACCGTACTTCACTATCGTCCATGTATTTATGATAAATGCCCTTGATCTCATCAATGGCGTTATCTGATGGAATTTGCGGTGGATCTTTATCAAAGACATAATGGATATTTTTAGCTCTAAGAATAATTCTCACTTGTCCGATTCAGTCAGAATAATTGCTGCAAACCAGCTTGTTATCTAAGATTGATTGTAGGTTTATGTTTGATGTACTCATAATTATGACCTAGATATGAAAAAGAAAAACATATGAGAGTATGTTCATATATATGTATGCATTAATTAGGTCTTTAATTAATCCATTTACTCCCACTATTTTATTATGAATCAATAGCCCTCACTATATAATTCGAGAAAACCCGATGGTTTTCTTAGTGGGCTAATATCCAATCCTTGATATGAAATTTGACCTAGACTGTGGTCAATAAATCAAACTTCATACCCTCGAAAGGTAGGTATCTCTATACCATTTGTGTCTTTAAACAACTATTGGATCATTAGGTTATCAATTCTCAAAACATGCATATCATATATGCATTTCCTAATCTTGCCTTCAGAACCATTAGCCTTAATTGTGGTCAACAAGCTAATGGGTTACCTAAGATGACCCATTTAACTAGATTCAAACATATTCAATATAATGTGAGCTTGACTTTGGTCAACAACCCACTTTATAAAGAACTCTGGTTCTCCTCCAATTATTAGAAGTCTTATATACCTTAGTATTAGTTTGAGGGATTTTAGTTAATTAAGGCGTATCATAAATGGTTGGTATACATTGGTATGCATCCTATATCTATCGCATAAATATAAGAATACAAATATGACATAGTTATGGACTTTACTATATTGACCTGCCCGAGCCAAGAGGGAAATCAAAAGATCAAACCTAGGTAATAGGCATGATTTAAACAAATATAAATAATTACATTATCTTTAATCTTGTTGGATCTCCATCGGGCCCATCTTATTCCTTGATAATGGTGTCCATATCTATTTCTAACTATAATCTAAGTAATCTAATTGCATATTACAATTTGAAAAAAAAAATACAAGCCAAAAACAAGTGGCTGGGATATGAAAGTTCTCATTAGGCCGAAACATGCATTATGCTCAATCACATTAAGCCTTATCCATAACTATCCATCATGCCAATCATACACCCTTATATGCATTTCTAATGCATAAAGTAAAACCATATAATGGAATACAAACTATGTTTCAACTCTTGAAACTTACTTTTGATTTATTTTAATAATGTGATCAAATTAGAAAACTTTTTCCATTTTGCAAACTTTCCATTTTAGGCAACCTTTTTGTGTGCATATGTTCTTTCCTTAATTATCAATCAAATTTATTAATCACATTAAATAATTAAAGAATCAATTTTGGGCTTAAAACAATGGGCAGGCTGAAACCTACAATTTAAACCCAAAAGTATGTTCACACATAAACTAGTTTTGTGTCTTTTGGACCATATGTGCCTTTGGAATGAGCCAAGCCCACTCTAGCACTAAAAACCCATTAATGAACTTAATTAAAGTCTGTAATATTTAATTTAAATAAGCTCCTTGGGCCCACCAAGTTATTTACTAATTTAAATCAAACCCATATACATAATTAAGCCCATTAAATAGCTTTAAAGAATTAAATTTAATCCAATTAATTCAAGACCCATTTTAATTAATATAATTTATTAAAACACATGAATATATCAGATATATCAAATTTTGAAGATTAAAATTTTTCTAAACATGAACTTACCATTAACACACTAATAACGCACGAAGAACATTAATTTATCGAACTTTTCGATTAAATTAGTTTTCATGCAAAACATGTTTGATTTTAATTTTGTTTGATCCTACGGATTAATATCACATATTAAACACATAAATTATCATCAAAATAATTTTTGAGTGGATCAATTAAAATTTTTATTTAGAACAGCCCCTTAACTATATTTAAAGATTTTCTCCATGCTTGGAGAATGATTTTTTACATTAAAGAATTGTATTTTCTTCTTCCATTTTATTTATTTAATCACATACATCTAGAAATCAATATTTCTTATTCATGAACAACCAAATTTGATATTTTAAATTTCATAAAATGAATAACTAAAAAAATAAAATAAAAAACTATTCCGCGAATAATATAGAATTATAGATTCATGGCAAAATCTGTCTCTGAAAAAATATTAAATGGGCTTCTGGAATTATTAATAGTTTATTTGGGCTTAATTAAATCCAATTGAAGTCCTTTCATAAAGGATCCTGCACATAATCTATAAACTAGGCCCTTTATGCATACACTTAGATTTAATCTTAATCACCCAAATTAATTCTAAATCCATCCAAATTAAATATATAGGCTCCATAACACTTATAAAATATATTTACTTTATTTTAGTCCAAGAATGAGGCCTCTAAGGCCTTCTATAGGGAATTTATTTGGAACCCATCTTCTGGTGGACTTCTGTGTAAAAACCAAATCCCTATGCCTTTAATTATTTGCCCAATGGGCCTATTAATTATTATATAAGCTTTATAACAATTACAGTCCAATAATAATTAATTATGAAATAAAATATCTCAATTAGATGTATTTTACAAAACATTTCTAAAAGGTTTTGCGAACATTTCTACTTGTGCATAATTAATTAAACTCTTTAATTAATTATTCTATTATTTATTTCTCTTCTCACATAATAATATCAAATATTATTATCCTGGTCATTTTACCATTTTATTCTTTACTTTGTATGTGTGTGACCTATTGGGTTCATGTTCATATTTGTAGCATAATATATAATTAAAATTTCTATTCAAAACTCATATTTTTATACTTATTTAAATCATTATATCAATCCCTTATTGATATTTATGATACACTATTATACAAGTCATGATCGGCCTCTAGCTAAGCATCATGACTACCTAAATGTCAGGAAAGTCAAGTGGTTCTGACTATACCCTTCCATAAAAAATAGTTACCCTGTAATTACTCCTTTTACCACTCTTATCTTAATTAGATTTTGATTATAGATTTATGTCAACTCATATAAATCTAATTATGTATGTTCTATTAATTTAATTATTGTTCCCAAAATGCATTTTATGGATACCTATCCATTTTGGCATATTAGTCTGGCTAGAGATTCTCTGAACAAGGCAATTATAGAACCATGTGAGATAACTTACCTGAATAAATTTTGGATGGTGAATCCTTTAACAATTACTCAACTATCTTTAAGTAGGTCATGATATACACAACCTCCTAACTATGTTCGCTCCTAGTTGGAAGTAAGTAGTTGTGGACTCAAAGTATATCACTTACTACTTAAGATAACCTTGGTGATCTTAAGTCGAAGGATACTTGCACAGCTGCTATGAAGAGATTCCTCACTAACATAGATTTAATATCCATGTGAGGATTCTTTTAGCAGGTCTCCAATGAATTTGTTCTTCTAATAGGCATCCATATGTTAGCTTTAATCATCTTCCATAATCACAGTTATGAGAACTACTGCTTGAAGTATTCAAGAATCATAACATGTGCTAGTCTGTTCAGATTAACAATGTCCTATCTTGTTAATTCCACGAATAGAGATATTTAGATATTATCACATTTGCATGCAATATATATCTCATATCATGAACACTTTCGTGATTGTCTTTGCACTGTGTTGATAATATCTAGGACTTCATTTATTAATTTAAGATATACAAACACATGTATTTAAACATAGCATTAATAAATGAAGGATGCCTTTCATTAACAACACGAATTTATATATATATATATATATATATATATATATGAAATACATCCATTTTTACTTGGGCTTTATGGTATACTCTCTAACATCTTGGGTGAATTTCTTGGTAAATTTGTTGTTGTTTATTTTTACGATATACTCATTTATAGTAAATATTTCGATGAGAATATAAGACATATTAGATCTATATTAAAAGTGCTAAGGAATGAAATGTTGTATGCAAATGTGAGTAAATGTACATTTTACTATGATAAGTTGAAAATTTTAGGATTTGTAGTATCAGACAAGGGTATAGAAGTGGATGAGAAGATGGTTAAAGCCATTTGAGAGTGGTCTATACCTAAGACAGTTAGTGAGGTTAGAATTTTTCATATACTTGCTAGTTTTTATAGAAGGTTTATGAAAGACTTTAGTACTATTGCTGCTTAATTGAATGAAATAGTTAAAAAGGATATGCCTATTAAATGACTTGAGAATTAGGAAAATGCCTTTAGGATGCTTAAGGAAAAGCTATATATTGCTCCAATTTTATGTTTGCTTGATTTTGATAAAGCTTTTGAAATTAAATGTAATTATGTTGGGTTAGGTATTGGTGCTATTTTGATGCAAGATAGGAAATCGATTGCATACTTCAGTAAAAAGCTTAGTGAAGATGAATTAATGTATTCCACCTATGATAAAGAATTTTGGGCTTTGGTGAGAGCTTTGGAGGTTTGGCAACATTACCTCTTTCCAAGAAAATTTGTGATCTACACCGATCATGATTCACTGAAACATTAGAAGTCTCAAAGTAAGCTGAACAAAAGACATTCAAAGTGGATGGAATTCATGGATACATTTTCATATGCAATCCATTATAAGAAGGTATAGAAAATGTGGTAGTGGATGTACTTTTGAGAAGGTATTCTTTAATCTCTACATTAATTTCTAAGTTATTAGGATTCGAGTATATTAAGGATTTGTATGCTACTGATTCTGATTTTGGTAATATGCTTGATGGTTGCAAGCATGTTGCATTTTAGAAATTTTATAGGCATGATGGATACTTATTTAAAGAAGCAAAATTATGTGTGCCTATATGTTCTTTGAAAGAATTGCTTATACATAAAGCACATAGTGGAGGTTTGATAGGACACTTCGGTGTGCTCAAAACTTTATATGTGTTGAATGAATATTTTGACTGGCCTCATAAGCGTAGAGATGTTTAAAGAATTTGGGACAAATGTATTGCATGTAGGCAAGCCAAGTCTAAAGTTAAGCCACATTTTTTATATACTCCTTTGCCTATTCCGAATAAACCTTAGATAGATATATCTATGGATTTTCTGTTATGTTTACCTAGAATAAAAATGGGTAAAGACAATATTTTTGTTATAGTTGATAGGTTTAGTAACATGGCACATTTTATTCCTTGCCCTAAAATCAATAATGCTATAAATATTACCGATTTACTCTTTAGGTATGTTGTCCTTTTGCATGGCATGCCTAGGATAATTATGTCAGATAGAGATGTAAATTATTATTTTTAACTACTTGTCATCCTCAAATGGATGAACAAACAGAAGTAATTAATCAAACTTTAGGACTTTATTGCATGTTGTTATTGGTAAGAACTTGACATATGGGAAGAATGTTTACCATTGATTGAATTTGCATATAATAGAACTATTCATTCTTCAACAGGTTTTTTACCATTTAAAGTAGTTTATGGTTTTAAGCCTTTAACTCCTTTAGATTTAACGCCTTTACCTTTGCATGAGATATCTAATTTATATGGACAGAAAAATGTTGAAATTGTTAGATCTATTTATGTTAAGACTTATGCTTATATAGAGAAACGAAACAAAATATATGCTGATCAAGCCAATAATGTGTATAGGAAGATTTTTTAAACCAGGTGATTGGGTCTAAGTACATTTAAGAAAAGAGAGGTCTCCAACTCAAAAGAAATCTAATATTGATGCAAGAAGAGATGGGCCTTTTAAAGTGCTGGAAAAGATCAATGATAGTGTTTACAAGATTCAAGGATGAATCTTTTCATGGAAAGTGGGAATAATGTAGATATTACTAAGAGATTGGATACTTATAAGGATCCATTGAGGTTTTTAGAGGAACCAATCACATGGAGCAAAGCCAAAAGGATCAAAGAGAAATTGATGACATTTATGCAAACTTTCATGGAGAAATAAGCTCTCTATTGTGAGCACGACAACCTTCGTAAGTGTGATAGTATGCGGATGGACAGTAAAGAGCCAGCTTGGAAGAGTTAATTAGAGCATGATGATGGTGCATATGTTGGGAATTAAAGTGGACCATGAACAGAAGCCTTGAGCATGTGCATTACATGTGAAATGTTTAAATATGGGTTATTTATGAGTTGGGATTTTTTTTAAGTTAAGTAAGACTTAATTAAGTTAATAATGTGTAGTTTTGGGTTTATTGTTTGGGCTTTACAGGTAGCCCATTCATTTGGCCTTTAAGTTGATTTAATTTTTCCCAGTTTAGGAAGGATTAAAAGTTAAATTAACCTAGTACGTTATTCCAATGACTCTAGGTTAATTCCTTGCCTATAAATAATTTTATAAAGTTCTAACTTGGGATCTAAGAATGATTAGACTACAAATATTTTGAATTGAATTGATTCTTTGAAATTGCTTGTCAAGGTAAGTGTTCTTACTTTGATGTTGTTTTAAGAATTAGGGTTCTTCATGTTTTACTTGTGTAGTTCTATTCTTCATCTTATTTATCCTTTAGATTTTAATCTCTTTTGGAATTAATGTTTAAAGTATCTATCTTTTGGATTGCATACTAAGTTTATGAACAACTGATTCGATAAAGGGTTTTAGGATTATTAGATCCTAGGGTCCGCATCAAGTGTGTTAGGGAATAAATGGATTTTTTAAAAGGGTATTTTGAGAGGAAATTCATTGAGATTTAGGAATTTATGAACCTAAGCTAATGCTAGTTATTAAATTGTTCTTAATTCGAGAGTTTAGTAGTCTGGAATTGTATTATGAATAAGAGACCTGTTTTGAGTTGGGTTTTTCTAGATATTTATGTTAGTATTGTTTCACTTATTTTCAATTACATTTATATGGAAAGAATTTCCTAAACATTAATTTCAATTTGTTGATTTCCTTAACGATCTTATTTTAATTTAGTTTATAATTTTTAAATTTAATTTCCTACCTTGTTTAGAACTCCTTCTAATTAAAAAATTTTGAAAACATCATAGAATAATTCATCTCAATTATAGATATTTTACTTATCAATTCATGTTCCTTTGGGTTCGATATTCTTAGGATCTTAAATATATTCTCCTATTACTTAGTTAATCTAGTACAGTTGCTAAACACTGATCAATTCAGGCAACTAAAATCTCTTGACTTTAACTTGCTTTGCTTTTCTCTTTTCATTTTATTTCATATATATATATATGGTATTATGTACATGTTTATGAATAGACATTATATACTTGTAATCAATACAAAAGCATGGAACTCATCATGTATATATCAATGAAATACCTGTCATTATGTTACCTGGTGCTTCCTTATTCAAATGATATGTGTATACATAACTGCATCTCACTTTTCTGTATGGCATACACTGTGATTTTAAAAAACATATTAAGTATGTATATATTTTCATACTTGCACATTTCACTACCGTACTTATATGATATGTTCATAATGACTATATTTACATGGAAATTATTATAAATAAATAAATAAGTAAGTAAATATATATATATATATATATATGTGTGTGTGTATATATAAATGCATAACTATACCATTCACTATGCACATATCCTATGCATCTTTTTACTTAAACATATTCCTATATGTCCAATTGGTTAGCATGTCAAGCACACTCAATCAAACTAATATAACCAAATAAAGTTATTCAAATATACATGTCACTCACATTTTTGGTCAACACATATTCATACACATTCATACTATACTTATGTCTATACATATTTATATACTCATGAAATCTCGTTACAACTTTTATACTCATTTCATTTAACACTTTTAAACCTTTGTTGTGTAATTATATATATATATATATATATATATATGTATATACACACACACCCACACACACAATCACACGTAAATATACCAATATTTGTAAATGTTACAGTACTGTAACTGTGTTCAACCATATGATAACATAATGGTATAGGCATTCATGCATACTTATACTATTCCAATTAAACATCTATAGTCATGTCTACTCATGTATAAGTCATATGAATATATTAACTTTATATTCATTGGTTTCTATCTAAAAAAAACCATCAGTCATACATGTGGTTTTATAACATGTTATACCTTCATTTACATGGTTAAATTACTCTAAAATCATATAAATGCTCATTGGTTACACTTGAGTATCAAAAGATCATAGATAGAGCAAAAAAAATAGAGGCACACGGTGGAGATGAAATTGTATTTGTTGTGTGCTTTAATACATCTATAGTATAAAAAGGTATACATGGTTGAGACCAATTTGTCTTTACCTTGAACAACAAAGCAGTTTCAATACAGAAGGGTGTACATGGTCGAGACAAATCTGTTTCGACCATGTGCCCATCTTTTTCTTCAAAATAGAAGGATATACATAGTGTGATGCATGCCAAACCTTATAGGCATATGATTTATTCTCGAAAGCCCACTTTTAGGACTTAATATTGGATTAAGGCCGGTTTAACTAATGAAAATCAATCTCTTTGTAATGAACAAGGATTCAACCTAATACGTGATGCCTCATTCCTATAAAAGGATGAGATAACATCTCAGGCCATCCTTATCCATTTACTAATGACTAATTTATGAGATATCTATTAAGTATTACAAAGCATGCATTTTAGGAGTTGCCATCCCATAAAACATTGGAAAGTGATTTCTTTGAACCTTATGACATCAAAACCAGAGAGAGTTTGAATATCATTCCTACTTGCATTACATAATTGATAGTCAATATAAATAATTGCTTGTGGTTAATTATGTTAGCCCTTTTCTAATGCATTATAGGGCAAATAAGTAAATAAATAAACACATTGGCATATAGAAAGGGATGAAGGCCATACATAAATTGTGGGCATTTAAGGACATTGGTCCAAGAATATGTAAACCAGGAATTATGGCCAACTCTTTTAATTTATAACTTCAAGTAAAAAAAATATTTTTATGCATACTAGAATTAGAATTAGTAAATAGTGGAATAAACATATATAAATCGGGATATTCATTTAATTTAGGAATATTGGTTTCCCTCATATAATTATAAAACCCCCTTTGTAGTGCAACTTTTAAGACAAAATAGGGCATTGGTCCATTTTATTACTAAAATCCCAATTATTTGGATAAAAATATTTAATGTGACTTTTTAGGTTTTCATGTTAAAATGTCCTTTTTTTACTATGTTATTATAGGCAGATAATAATATAGGACAAAATATATAAAACCTAATTAAATTAAATTAACTAAATGAAGTAAATTATTCGAGTCCTATTGAATATTTTTTTAAGTGTCCTCCAAATTAAATCCCATATATTCATGCAACAAAAAATAGTAGAGACGGTGATTGATTACACAGGAATAAGTTAATTGGATAAAGACAATGTTATAAAATTGAAACAAACATGCATGCTAATATATATATATATATATATATATAAGATTAATATATAAATATACAACAAGATAAAAGGGAAAAAACACATGAAAAATAAAGGAAATATAAAAAACTTAAGGATGGGCAGGGAAGCGAGTCACGAACTCACTCCGGGTGAAAAGGTGTGTCACTGAAACACCCTAATGTAATACCTTTATCATGTATCATGTTATACCTTTCAATCACATTATAGTAGGTTATTAACCCAAAGTGGTATACATTTATCATATCAAATAGTCTATTTATGTAGGTATCTTATGCATCAATTAGGTGTTTCCCACAACTTCAATCTCTTAATTACGTATGCATAATAGCTTATTATGTAACATACTCATCATTTTCATGTTAGTTATAACTATCTAAACTTCGTATCTTATCATGCATAACATTTATCAATTGATCTAGCATATATATGACTAAGCATTTTAGATACTATATGCATGCATGCTTTAGCATTCTTTTACTAAACTTAATTACATCACTTACTTCATATTACACACACACACAAACACACATATAATAGCCCTTTTTATACATATTAAATGTGCAAAAGAACTTGCACCAAGCATAACCAAAAAGAATCCTACATTAACTTCTAGGACTTAGGTGTTGGCCTGTCCTGATGTAGAGATCGTTCCTGAGCAAAAGCTTTTACAACAGTACCTACACGGATTAAATAACTCGTGCTAAGCTATAAAGCTTAGTGGGAAAAAACTAAACATGAAAGACCACTACTCATAGTGGTCGACAAAAATATTTAATATAAAAAAAAGAAAATAGTACAGTTACATAATAGAAATAAGTATAAAATAAAGCACAATATCTTAGCAATAATGTAACTCTTCATCAAAATTCAGCATATTTGAATCTAAATAGTTTATAGATGATATGTACATAACATAAATAAATATCCATACATGTACTTGAAACCACAGTTAAATATGATAATCCATATATCATCTGCACAAATCATACTGTGATTTAACTGTGAAACATTTATATTTTTAATTTAGCCTGCTTAAGTTCTAAAGGTAGATAACGGGATCGGTGGATACATGATGGTATCAAAATGGTGGATATCCGAAGATATCAAAACTATAGAACCAAGTAGGGCCAACTGTACGGCGGACCGGTCAAGGACCCAAACGGGGTCAAGAAACAACCCAAATAGGCTGTGCAAGATCCAGTAGGATCAACTATATTGTGGACCTAAAAAGGTCGACTGTGGCAGCTGTAATTCCCTATAGGCACCTATCTATCCACAATTGAACTCTAATTGCAGGCAAAACTCTATTTAATCTTTATTTTCATATATCATTCTTGCACTTATATTATTCATTTTGCACATGTATAATCATATGATAGCTATATTGTTACTATGACATAACTGCATATGTATGTTCATTTAATGATACACTTACTTTTTACATACCATCATTAGATATCTCATATTAGCATAATCATGATATGTCAATCAAGTAATGCATCATACCTATTCAAGTGCTCATTCTTAAAAATTTTAAATATAGTCTATCGTATATACGTGATCATGTATACAAATACATAATCCCTAGTGAATATGAATATACATATACACACATACAATTATTCATAGTCATATAACGATACGAGCATCAAAAATTGAACATATAACATCATAATAATATACTTCATTATGTTATCATTCAGGCACCACACATGAACATAGTAATACATAGTATTTCTTATTTCACAGTATAAGTGCAGGTTCAAATATAATTCACTCTATCATTAGAGTATGAATACGCAAGATTAATTGCATAAAACAATCATGTACACAAGATTAATCATGTATAATTATTTTATATCATTAACATTACTCTTTACTTATGTGTGTATATATATATATATATATATATATATATATATATATATAAGACTATTTATGTAAAAATTTATCAAAAATCATATTATATGTCATATATAGTTTATTATATTTTCATATATTTACATATTTAGCATAGTCACATTTAAACCTTAATAGAAAAATGCATTAAAAATTCTATCTACAATTTTCTGCATAGGGCAGAATTTTGGATCCACTTTGCATGTTATTTTTGATTTAGAAAACATCATTTTTAAGCAAAATGGTCTTGTACAAATTTATTTCCCTATGTATCTAGTTTCCAAAACATCAAGATTCAGCTCAATATGACCTTTGTCACTCGTGATATCTGAGAAACATCATAGGCTGTTCAAACTACCAAAACCAGTTTTATTTTTCTTTTATCACCAAATCACAAAATTCATAGAATAAAATGAGAACCGAATTTGGCCATCATTCCTTCATCAAAAACGTGCTCCTAGGTATCTAGTTTACCCTAATATTACAGCATAATATTTTGACTTCTCTACTAATACTTATGCCCAAAATACCAAAATTTGTACCTTAATAGTACAAACAAATTCAACAAATTTCATGCTAATATTTGACATGGTTAGAAATACAATTAGGCATTACTTCCTTCATATGAAATGTATAATTAGAAGTATATTTTTCAAAGAATCTAATCTCATAGCAATCCAACCTCTGTAGGAAAAAATACACTATAATTTCTACAAACTATTTCTAGAAGCACAAACAATAGCTCTAATGCATTTCAATTAAATATTAGAATGACTTAAAGGAAAATTTAGTGCTAGGTCCCTTCCTCAAATTTATAGACATATCTCTTATATGAACTTAGGAACTAGAATGGCCTCAATTAGAGTATTCTAACTTAGTTTATGATAAAAATTACAGCCATTACTCGATAAGGTTCTTCATGTCTTCACTTGTTGTAACACTTTTTAAAATTATTTCTCTTTTCAGTTAATCATACCCAACATTGAAATCATCATTTCAACTCTAATTTATCTACATGGAAGTATGAAAATCCTAATTCCCATACCTTGGCCGAATTTCCCTTAGCCAATTAATCATTTGAAAGACCTTTTCCTTTATCTATTCTACCTTCTCCTTCTTTATCTACAATTTAATTAGTTCTCTAATCAAATATTTTCATCATTTCTCTCTTTTTTTCCCAACCAAAATCCAAATAGAGGAAGAAAAAGAAGAAGAAAAGGATGATAACCAAAAGTTAAAACCATACCTCAATAATTTACATCATTATTTTCTTGAACAACCCACATGCAAAGTGTTTCTCTTGAAAAATTTAAAGATTCAAGATGATGGATTGACGAGAGAGAAATGAGAGGTGACAGAAGAAACAAAAATCTAAAATTTTCTCTTCCCTATGCCGTCCCACTCACTAATCCAACCAATTCTTGCATTTCTCTCTCTTACATGCTAGAGTTAAGCCTTTATAAATGGGTAAAAAGTTTTCTTTTGGTCCTCCTAAAAATTGCATGTCCCAAAAATCTCTATATAATTTTTGCATGTGATACATGACCTCTCCATTTATTCCTTCCCTTAAATGAACCTCTCAAACATTCTTTTATTCACATTTGACCTTTAAAAGGTCATATTATAAATTGACCCCTAATTAAATATTTCATATTTCAATTACACCCTTGACCATTGTTAAACCAAAATAATAATTTAATTTCTTTCATGCGATTAATATAATAAAAGAATTTATCACTTGACCCATACCTTATATGAAATTTTCATTTGAATTTGATCTTAGTAAAATAAAATCCTACTTAAAACATGAAATTCAAATTATGGTCATGTTAGGGGCATCACAGTCACGGCCAAAAGGGACCAAATCACGGCCTTGAATAGAATGAGTAACATCCCTTCCCAGCTAGTTAGTGGACATCCTAAGGTGAGTCATGGTCTTGACTCAGAGAGTGAGTCACCAACCAAGTCCATGACCCACTCAAGGAATGAGTCTGTGAGTTTGTCCTGGATAGTCTTACACTGCTGGAATGTTGCCAGGGATTAAACTTAAACTTTTAGAACTCATATTAAGGTCCAAACCTCATGAAAAACACCACTAATCTCTCTAAAAAATCATATATACTAAAAACAAGGTCAAAAGGCATCACATAGCATAATTTGCATGAATTTATCAAGTGAGAGAAAGTGAGCTCTAAAGAGAGAATACACATAAACATAAACATGCTAATGATACAATATTTACACAAATATCACAAGAAATCCATATTTATAAAATATTTATAGAGAGAATAGGAAAAAACATAGCACCTTAAAGCTCAAAGGGAAAAAATAAATTCTTAATAAAATAAAATATCAAGATGTGCTCTAAACTTAAATTTTGCCTTTTACATAACCTTCAGTAGAGCTGTATTCTAGAATTAATGAGAGTACTTTTCCTCTTACTCTTTCTATATCTTACGTGATATTTTCTTCAAAAACTAGGGTGCAAAAACCATATTTTTTTCAATGCAAAAACCAATATTCCTTTCCTTTCTCGCTCTAGTTAGTTAGAAGATGATTATTATTGTTGTTAATTCCCCAAAAAATTCTATCCTCTCTTGATTAATATTTATTAAGATCAAAGGAAATGTCAAAATTTTTTAAGTCTCAAATAATCGCCTATCTCATAGAGAGAAAATCTAGCATTTTTCTTGAAAAAAAACCTAGTCACTGATGTAACTGATAAGTCATAGACTATGACTTACAAGCTTGAATTGATGGGGCCCAAAACCATTTTAAGCTAAAAATGATGAGTCACGAACCAAAGGTTATGACTTGCTGGTGAGTCATAGACCTAACTCCATGACTTGATGATAAATTACGAGCAAAATTGAAGAGTGAGCCAGCCACTTAAGATTGTGAATCAAAGATAAGTCACAGACTTAACCGATGAGTTGAGTCTGTGACTCATTCCTTTGTCAGCAAATAGCTGTAATTATGACCAGTTCTCCTCATTGAAAGAAGAAAATGAAGATATACCTCTTAAAAGAGGATTTTCATTTCAAAAACTTATGAAAACATTTTTTCATAATAAACATTAGTGTAGGAGAATAGAGAACACTAATACTTCCTAACTTTATTCAAAAGAGCATTATCCTAATTAGGCAACCGTAATAGAGGCTAACTTAGTCCCAGTGTCTATAGTTGCCCTTAAGTTTTAGATAGCTAGCCAACTGGTGTCTAGGTTTGCCAAAATTCAAAGAAAAGCAATCAAAGATGTGTACATGAGGTAGCGAACCTTCGAAATGTAAAAACATACCATTTATAGCAATGAATTTCTAGTTAACTGATTACCACCAGTTTGTCAGCATTTTAACTCTTGGCTAGGTGATTACCGTCAGTTTATCAGCATTTTAACCCTTGTTGGAGAAATATTCGTAAGCCTATCAATGTTTTAACTCTATATTTCATATTTATCATCAGTTTATGGATATTTTAACCATCAATAATTTAACATTTCAACTCTTGATTAGATTAGGGTGATTACCATCAGCTTGTTGATGTGTGAACCCGATATTGACTTGGTGATTACCGTCAATTTGTTAGTATTTTAACTACATGCAAGTCATATGTCTAGTGCTAGCTTGTTGGCATATGAGATCAATGAAGATGATTGAATCCATCTTTAGAAGGTTTTTACTTTGGAATGACATATCACTTTTGAGTGAGCACCTGTACCAGTAAAGGTGTTTGACATCAAAATCTTGATGTAATAAAGGAATATGCTTACTTTTTATAGGTTTGCATAATTGTCTCCATACATGTTTAATTTTAAAGCAAGGAAGCCATCTCTTTTAGGAGCATACCAGACATGCTTCTAATACTTGTGTAGCTCAGGTGTGTCTAAGCTTAATTTTGATATGATTATACAGCATTTATCACCTTAAGATATTGTTGATTTGACAGTTTTGGAATGCCCCTTATTTTTTAATAGGATATAATAAATTAGTTTGGGATATATATATATATATATATATATATATATATTGCTTAATTAATTATTTTTTATTTTTCTCCTTTTTTCATTCTTCTTTTCTTTTTTTTTTATTTGAAACACAACTTGTTTATTAAAACCTATGATGATTATGTAAATAATCCTTTCCTATAATTTATAATGTTTCATTTTATCTTATTCTTACTCATTTTTTATTTTTTTACTTTATCACCATTCATTATTTGAATATCACATTAGCATTTATGGAGAAATTAACATGCATATGCACAATAAAGATAAGGAAAATAAAATAATATCCATACATCATCCAAGCAAGGTTAAAGTAAAAATGTCCGAGCTAAAAATGTAAATACAAATGAAAGCAAACATAGTAATATGGTAAAAATAATAAATGACTCCTTATAAGTCACCGATGGCATCTCAATCTGGTAAAGTCTAGTGATCTAGTTGATGAACCAGATGGTAGTTGTATAGGCTGTAAAGGTCCTACTTGAGATAAACTTAGAGGTGTTGGTGATGTTCAAGTATGGTGAACTCAAATCCTTTGGCTTGAGCTAAAGGACCAGAGCCTATCCTACAAGCTCAGCTAGATGATGCAGGTTATCTCGAACTTGCCTCATAGCCATCTCTTACCAGCACAATGCTGCTCTACTTGAGCTATATAGGTAGTAAGAAGATCTATGGTCTGGCCCACAGTTTCCCTAAGGGTACAAAGCTACCTCATAATTGCTCATGCAACATCTGCAAAGGCAGATATAGATGCATCTATATTAAGGGCTCGTCTACCATCAATTCGACTGGAAAAAGAGACCATCTCCCCAATAGTCTATAAATCCCAGCTCATCCCCTCAACAACATCCTCCAAGTGAGTCAGTCTACTCTTTAGGTCCGTAGAAGCATTAGAAAAAGCTGTGGCTAATAGCACTGGACCATAAGAGGTAGAAGCCCTTAGATCCCCTTTGCACTGAATCTATAGGTCCTACATAGTGTTGGCATATATAAGCTACTGAAACTCTCTAAAGATGTTGAATGTTGTCATGAGGGATGATTGGGACTGAACCTCATTCCATAGGCTTGGATATGTGAATAGGCTAGCTTGATAGGTGAATGAGCCTAACTTATGGATGAATGGGCCTCTTATGGAAGTCCTTCAAGATACTCATGTGCATGAGAATGATGGACATATTGTATGGGGTCTACTGGTTGATCTTCACCATCATGGGCAGAGCATTAGGGCTTGCAAATCCTAAATCCTTGATTGGCCTTCTCTACTTATAACAATCTATAACCTCCAGATCGAAGGTGCTCGATCATGGGCATATCCATTGCCATGTCAAAACTCAAAATTATGTCCCTTCTCTGCTTGTGCTCCCATGTCAATACCCCAAATGACTGCCGCAATACTTGGGGCTCGGGCCATCCTAGAGATATTTTGTAATATCTCATAAGTGATGTTGAGGTGATGACCCCCAACCATGCCCCAAAGGCTCCAAATATCCATGAAATTTATGGAACCCAGGCTCCTTGATTAATCCATATAGAAACATGATAGAAACCTCTATAAGTATTGTAACACCTATGAAATCAACATGGTAGCCTTCACCGTTGTGAGGTTGTAGGGGATACCTAGCTTGGCAACAAAGACCCACTAGTTATCTCCAACCATTCTCGCAGGGATCATCACATCATTGCCTATGGGAAATCAAAGACCTCGAATACTCATGCTTGAGATATGCTAAAGGTATAGTCAATAACCCTGAATGTGAATACCCTAGCTTCATTAATAGGGTACTGATAACCTTAATAGTTAATGGTAGCCAAAAATTGATGAACTGCCTCTGGATAGGTAGTGAATGCAGAAGCATAGAAATCTAGCCATCCAACTCATGTAAGATAGTATTGTGCATCCTCTCAAATACCTATGGTCTGGAAAAAATGTTAGCTCATAAACCAACTATTCTAAAAATGAACCTTATATAGGGCTCTATACCTAATAGCCTGTTCTGGCATTATCCACCCAGGCATTTGAATGTTTGGCTATGGTTGAGGTTCTTTGCTGTGAGGCATCTCTATATAATTATAAAATAACTTAGCATGTATGGTATGTTTATCAAATAAGTATTCAATTATGAATATGCATTTAAGGCTAAATTAAAATATCGTAAAATAATGATATGTCAAAAGTAGTAAATTCAATAGCCATGTAAGAGTTAATTCGTATGTTACCTATGTCAATAGCAGGCGAACTTAAGAGGTAAATTTTAAATTAATGGCATTAAAGGCAGTAATTACATAATCATCCATATTCTATTTGATTAATTCAAATAATATGCTTATCATGTACCAGAAGGCGAAAAGGAAAAATACATTGGCATTTTATTGCTAACAGTTAGTTTGTATCATATAACAAATTGCATTATATTGAAATTATATATACATCATTCATATGGATATGTGCAATTAGACTTTATTTAAATATATACAAAATTGTATGTGTACATTACATATTAATACAAAAAATGATGAATTTTTTATAGCAATTGGGCAGCATAATGGCCAATACAAGAGTCCTCCCTTCATAGAAAATGGCGAAGAAATGCTCCCAATCAAACACAGGTGTATCATACACCGCCAAGCACATCTCAATTATCACGTAATTATTCATATACGTCTATGCATAGCAAATTAACATAAAAGGAAATATTGTAGTTTGCACACATATATGCAATTATGTTATCAATATTATCCCATAATTATCTTACTCAAATGATAGAAAAATTGAAGTAAAGTGCCCAAGATCAAATTATTCAAATTACTTAATATTAAACATTCAAAGAAATTAAGATTGGACATTTAAAATTATATAAACACATTGAGCATCTAAACAAATTAATTAAAACAAAATGTCTAATGTTACATTACAGAGTAAATAAGGATAAGCAATAAACCAAACATAAGCAATATACTAAGTTAGTTGCTAAATAAAATGAAGGCAATTTTAAATTAGTTAAACATTATAACAAGTAGCTAATTACAAATTAAAATTAGTTACACAAAATTAATTTGAACTAGAAAATCTTGTTAATATTATTTTATAATTTCACTAAATAAAGCACTAATTAAAATTAATGGGTAAAGTCAAATTATTAAGATTAATTAAGGTAACTAAAATTGGACACTAAAATTACATAAACACATTAAATATCTAAGGAATTAAACATTGTTATATCTAATGCTAAATTATAAATTAAATAAGCATTCATTGTTAATTAAATAATATAGGCAACACATTAATTTACTTATTCTATAAATTACTTTATTATTTAGTAAAATGAAGGAAAATTCAATTTAATAAATATTACACTAATTTATTTATCACAAAATTAACTTGAATTAGAACTTTTACTATCTAATATTTTTCATTATACCCTATTTTTATTCTATCCTTCTATTACCATTTGCTATTTTTTTTTTATATATAGATTTTTTATTTTTATTATTATTTCTATTATTATATCATTTTTCTAGATTTCATAATTATCAAAGCATATGCGACTCAATGGGGTACGCTATAGCATAACTAATTCTTATTATAACATTGTACGCATTCATCATAGCATGGCAAAGTAAATCTTATGGGTATCCATTCCAATAACTTAATTTCATAAAAATGGTTTATAGATAAAGGAATTATGATAACGAAATATAATAAGCCACACATCATGCTTCCATTATATAAACAAAGAAATTGATTCATGAATTCCTTTATTTCAAACTCTTTCTTAATCTTTAATCATTGAAATGGTTTATAGCTAAAAGAAACCATGATAAGCAATATAATAAGCCATTCATCATGCTTACATTACATAAGTGAGGCAATTAATGCATGTTTTACTTTATCTTGTGTATATTTTTATCATCATTAATAGCCTGCCTAAGCACAAGTTCAAAAGGTTGATAACGTGAGCAATGGATACCCGAAGGTATCAAATTATGGATATTCGAAGATATCAAAAAATGGACCCAAATGGGGTCAAGCAATGGTCCAGTAAGGAACAAACTATAGACCCAAATGGGGTCAAACGATGGTTCCATTAAGGAACAAGACCCAAATAGGGTCAACTATGGCTGCTGCGACTGTATCCCTCTAGGCATGCCTATCTAATCAACAACTGAACTAAGATCTGCAGGCTTAACTTTTTAAGACATCTCATAATTTAACATATTCTTCTTTTCTTAATACATCATTTGGCTTAAAGCCACTTTTCATAAAGAATGCATATCATTCTTTTCATCAAAGAATACATAAATTTTTGTTCAACTTACTTTTCTTTACTTAATACAACATAATTACTTAATGCCATCATTCATATAAGAGTGCACGTTATTTTCATCCTGCTTCAAAACATTGAGCTCTAGTCTTCCATACACAGGTAGGCTATCATGTGATCACATAGTGCATCACTTTCTTTCATTAATATCGTGATGGTTTTAGGTTTAGATAAATAAGAATATGTAATCTTTCATAACTAGTATTGTGCATGCCCACATGTACATATACATATATGTGCAGTGTAAATCATGAAAATACATGCTTTCATTACTTGTATCAACTATACAACATATAGTACTTACACACCTCATGGATAGTTTTTAACGACGTACCTTGTTACTGCTTGCCATGAATAATTCCCTATTCTTATAATTATTCACATTGTGACTGATGGAATATGACATGGTATGAAAATCATGATGGCACAGCGGAAAACAAAAATTTTTTATCATACATACCATACATATTCAAAGCTAGAATCGAAACATGCAATTTTAGGGTTTTAAACTTACAACTTAAGATGCCATTAAAACTTGATTTTGATGATGATCAGCAACCAAGAAGGATATGTCCACCTTAGATCTTCACCACCAATGCCAAGGAACAGCCTTTACGCCACTCCCTCTATTCTCACACACACTTGCAAAGATGGCTTAAAATCAAGAGTGCTAGCTCTATGATTATGTATTCGGCAATGGGAATGATTTGAAGCCACAAGATCTGATCTTGTTCTTCCTTTAGGTTACTGTTTCAGCCCGAGAACACAAGAGAACAAGAAAGATTTCTTTCCCCTTGAGTATTTCGGCCAAGAGAGAAAATAGCAAAAAAAATGGCATACCTTTTATTCATTTAATCCATTAATATATATCACTCAATTTAGGTCAAGTGTGAGTGCTGAAAATTAAGTGTTAATTTCAGCCTCCATCACTTCCTAATTAAGAGATATATCTTAATTTAAATTCTATTAGAATTTAAATTCAAATGGCATTAGTCATTTAATCAAAACAAACTTACTTTTTAAGGTGATAAGTTGCCGAATTCAACTAGTATTTTAGTTTGAATTTTGGCTACTTTAATTCCCTCTCAAGTATTATATTTTGATTAAATACAAATTAGGATTTAATACTCAATTAACTTAATTATACATAGATAATTAATCAATTGAAATTAAACCTAGCACATGCCAACAAATTTCTCTCGTGACCAACTGTTGACAGATTTGCCTAAAACAGCAAGTTGTTTTAGGCAAAAAGACTGTTCAACATATTTTCTAAAACAGCTAGCTATTTTAGGCAAAAAAATGGTTTCACATATTTGCCTAAAACAGCTAGCTATTTTAGGCAAAATTGTGGCTTAACACCTTGACAGCTGTTTTAGGCAAAAAAACTGTTTTTACAGATTTGCCTAAAACAGCTAGCTGTTTTAGGAAAAAATCTGTTTACCCATTTTATGCATTAATTTGACTTTAAATAAAAGTCCAAATTAATTCCCAATACACAATTTAAATATTTGAAGCCCAATGCTTTGTGTGCGATCCTATAGGTCCATTTAATATTAGCAATGAATTAATAAATTAATTCAAAGGCTATATATATTCTCTAGCAAGATATTATAGCATTGCAAATTAAATGAAAATGCATATGGCATTTAGTGACCTAATGCAATTTTGTATAGTCCCTTACCCATAAATATCAGAATTAATATAAGGCATGGAACTAGTAATCCTTATATATATTAATTCCTTTCTTGATATTCCAGTGACACTGAACTCTCAGATAAATAATGATTACTCATTATTTCATCTCGGTATGGCCATACATTTCTCAGTTCAATGATCAAGTGGCCGATGATATTTTCTCTCTTATTGAGAGGGGTAATCCCTTCACTTCTCTCATGCTCTCTAACATGAATTAATGCATACCCAATCATACCCGTACTTGTCACTCTGTTACGAGCACGTTAGGTCTATGTCAAAGTACACAGTAATTCATAAAGAGTTTCATAGAGATTTCAGGTCTAAGAACTCCGATACAAAACTTGCATATGAGAAACACTTATGACTTGTACCATGTAGTGTTCTCATGAGCGGATCGTATCCAGATACCATGTTCTTTAACATGTATCTATGATCTCTGATTGACACTCTTGTCCTAATGATCCGTAAGACATAACTCATAATATCAGAGAGGGCATACTAGTCTTAATTCATTGTTATTCCCATAACAATGACTGTCAGTGATTAGAAATCCATATCTCTCAATCTCCTGACGTACCCTACCGGACCTTCTAGGTTCTTGTGTAATGGGTTCTTGTTCCACAACTGGTTGTGAACTTGATCCCATTTCCAAACCATCCTCTATAGGAGTTTGTGGTGCTTGAATTTCTCCAAGCTCTACTTTACTCCCACTGTCTTTCTTGAGAAGGAACTCCTTTTCCAAGAAAATAGCCTTGCGAGCAACAAATACTTTGTTCTCGGCTTGTGAGTAAAAGTAGTATCCCTTTGTTTCTTTAGGATACCCCACAAACAAGCAGACACTGGATTCGGACTCTAGTTTGTCAGATGTTAATTTCTTAACATGTGCTTCACAGCCCCAAATCCTGAGAAAAGACATATTGGGTTCTTTCCCAGTCCATACCTCATATGGTGTCTTCTCAACTGCTTTAGTTGGAGTACGATTCAATAGAAACGCAACAATTTCTAATGCATAACCCCAAAAAAAGATAGGAAGATTAGCTTGACTCATCATAGATCGAACCATGTCCAACAGAGTTCGATTTTTCCTTTCGGACACACCATTCCATTGAGGTGTTCCAGGAGGAGTGAGCTGTGAAATAATACCACACTCCTTTAGATGACTGTCAAACTCTTGGCTTAAGTATTCGGCACCTCGATCTGATCGAATGGCTTTTATACTTTTGCCAAGTTGGTTTTCTACTTCGTTCTTAAACTCTTTGAATTTCTCAAAAGTTTCAGACTTGTACTTCATTAGATAGACATAGCCATATCTACTGAAGTCATATGTGAATGACATGAAGTAGCTAAAACCACCTCTAGCATGTGTACTTAAAGGTCCACATACATCGGTATGTATTAGTTCCAATAAGCCATTAGTCCTCTCGCCTTTTTTATTAAAAGGACTCTTTGTCATTTTTCCATGCAAACATGGCTCGCATGTATCACAAGACTCTAAGTCGAATGACCCAAGCACTCCAGTTTTGTGGAGTCTTGAAATGCGTTTTTCGTTTGCATGTCCTAAGCGACAATGCCAGAAGTAAGTAGGGTTCAATTCATTTGATTTAACCCTCTTTGTATTAATGTTGTATATGGACTCTTTGTTTTGTAAATCAAGGATATAAAGGCCATTTTGCAACATGGCATTGCCATAAGAAATGCCTTGGCGACGAATATGAGCATTGCCATTTTTAATAACAAAATCAAATTCATCATTATCCAAACATGAAACTGAAATAATGTTTCTGCTCATAGCAGGCACATAATAACAATTATTCAAAACAATACAAAGTCCGAAAGGTAAAGTGAGGTGATAGTCGCCTATCTCCATGGCAGCAACTCGTGCTCCATTCCCCACACGGAGGTCCACTTCATTCTTTCCAAGTAACCGCCTATTTCTTAACCCCTGCACATTTGAACAAATGTGAGAACCACAACCGGCATCCAATACCCAAGTGGTAGAAATAGAAAGGTTAATTTCAACAACAAAAATACCAGAACTGGATGCCTTGGCTCCATTCTTCTTTTGTTCATCCTTGAAGAGAGCGCAATTCTTCCTCCAATGCCCTATCTTGTTGCAATGGAAGCAAGTGCTCTCACTCTCTTTGAGTTTTGATGCCTTGGGCTTGGATTGGACCTGAGGTGCACTCCCAACTGACTTGGGTTTTCCCTTTCCCTTTCCCTTTCCCTTAGCAGGTCCCTTCTTAATTCCCTTTTGAACCATTAGTACGGGATTGGTCTTTCGAATGTTCTCTTCAGCATTCTTAAGAATCCCATGAAGCTTAGTGACTGACTTGTTCATTGCATGCATGTTATAATTCATCACAAATGGATCATAAGCAGCAGGCAATGATCCTAAGATCAAGTCAGTGGCCAATTCCTTTGGCACTAGTACCTCAAGCTTCTCAAGAGTATCAAGATACCCTTTCATCTTGAGTACATGGGTACTAATAGGAGTACCCTCAGCCATCTTGCAAGAAATTAAGGCCTTTGTTGTCACGAACCTCTCATGACGAGCTTGCTCTTGGAACATCTCCTTGAGGTGCACCATGATCGCATAAGCCTCTTGGTCCATAAATTGCTTTTGCAAGTCAGGCACCATAGTGGCCAGCATCAGACAGGTCACATCATTGGAGTCGCTCTTCTTGGTCTCAAAAGTTTCCTTTTGAACCGCAGAGGCGTTCCTTCCTGGTTCTTCAGGCAAGGGTGTATCCAAAACATACGACTTCTTCTCTTGCTTAAGAACTATTCTTAAGTTTCGAGACCAGTCTATGAAATTGGTGCCATTCAATTTGTCCTTTTCAAGGACCGATTGCAATGAGAAATTGTTGTTTGAAGATGCCATTTTCAATCTACAATAAAATTTAGCAAGATTAAATGAGGTCTTATTTATGATCCCACAAACTGAATTAATATCCCTTTAAATAATTCGCGTTAGTGATTTAATGTGGGCCAAGATCCACTTTTCACAACAACTTATTAGTCAAGCTGAGCTTGTACACCTAACAAGTTAAGTTACTTAGGTAGGAAAACTCCAATCATGTCTCGTACATGAGTCTTGGATCAAATGAGCTAACATCTTAAGATGTTATAGCACAACCCATTTATTAGTTGCCTAGGTTCGGGCATCCCTTTCCATGTTAAGTCCAACCTACATTCACAACCCATGCCTCACAAAGATAATCGGGCGCATCTAGGACTCCTAGTCTACGTGACCGATGATCAATGCCCTGACATGTTTCGAATTAGGAAGGCAACTTTGTGACTTACTATTTTAGGGATTCATTTTATTACGGCTTACATGGCATACACTTTGTCATCCATACATAGCATGCATATATATATAATTGCATAAAGTAAAGCGTGACAAACATGGGCCCAAAAACCTACAACTAAGATTCTATACTATTACATAAGAATCTTTGAATTCGGCTTCTCCACTACGGTGGGCTTCGTCTTGATTTACAAAGTCTTCAAATATATTCTATTCTAAGAAATAAATGAAAAACTTTTACAATAAAATATAATGGCTCGCAGGCCATATTTAATTACAAAACCCAGGGCCCATGAATGCACCATGCATATCCATTCATCACACCAAATTAGCAAATAAATATACATAGCATTCATGGATAAAACAAAGTCCAATTTTAATTAATTTAGCCAAGCCCATTAATGAAAATTGTGTACTTGAACCTTTAAGAGAAGACCCCATGATGGGCCTGGGCCAAAGCCCAAATGGACTAAATCCTCTTATTGAATAAGTTCTCTTAAAAGCCCAAAACACTAACTAGTTAGATTTGTGCTATAAATCAACTCTAGTATAATTTCCAATTATGCCATTTTTAATTTTATGTCATACAGCCCATAAACATTAAAAATGCATATAATATGTGCTAACATGAATTAAAAATAAAATCATGAGGAACACATATATAGTACACGGCATTCATGCAAAAACAAACAAACAACAAAAACTAGTTGTTTAATGCTTATGTAATGCCATAAAATGCACAAACATTTAAATCAATTTTATGAGTCATTTAATAATCTAAATAAGTCCATAAACATTGATTTAATATTCTGTACCAATCTGATCTAAATGTGTTTTTACCATTTTAATCAAAACAAAACAAACAATCTTGATTAAACATGTAACAAACACAAACTAGACATAGTTTTAAGTGATTTTAAAATTAATCAATTAAATTGTCATGGACCAGAATTAAAACCAAATTTAAAACATGTCCAGACCTGATATTTAATCTTTAAAAATCACATACAAACAGCCCAAAAACGTTTTTACATTTAATTTTGAAAACTAGTTGTTAAAATAGCAATTTACATGCCAACAAGCACCTAGTTTCATAATTAACATGTACCATCAGGTATAAATAATTAAATCCGACCATTACCAGCCCTAATAACATCTTTTGACAGTATATTAACATGTCATATTAATTATAATACCTATCTAATCAATTAAAATCGTTTTTACACCAAAACTATGCAAAAAACTCAAAACAGAAAATTTCAGATTTGCATGTTTTCATAATGACCATTTTTAATTAATTTTTTCATGCATCTAAAGAACTAAAATAAGCATGTTTAGGCTCTGATACCACTGATGGAATATGACATGGTATGAAAATCATGATGGCACAGCAGAAAACAAAAAATTTTTATCATACATACCATACATATTCAAAGCTAGAATCGAAACATGCAATTTTAGGGTTTTAAACTTACAACTTAAGATGACTTTAAAACTTGATTTTGATGATGATCAGCAACCAAGAAGGATATGTCCACCTTAGATCTTCACCACCAATGCCAAGGAACAGCCTTTACGCCACTCCCTCTATTCTCACACACACACTTGCAAAGATGGCTTAAAATCAAGAGTGCTAGCTCTATGATTGTGTATTCGGCAATAGGAATGATTTGAAGCCACAAGATCTGATCTTGTTCTTCCTTTAGGTTACTGTTTCAGCCCGAGAACACAAGAGAACAAGAAAGATTTCTTTCCCCTTGAGTATTTAAGCCAAGAGAGAAAATAACAAAAAAAAAATGGCATACCTTTTATTCATTTAATCCATTAATATATATCACTCAATTTAGGTCAAGTGTGAGTGTTGAAAATTAAGTGTTAATTTCAGCCTCCATCACTTCCTAATTAAGAGATATATCTTAATTTAAATTCTATTAGAATTTAAATTCAAATGGCATTAGTCATTTAATCAAAACAAACTTACTTTTTAAGGTGATAAGTTGCCGAATTCAACTAGTATTTTAGTTTGAATTTTGGCTACTTTAATTCCCTCTCAAGTATTATATTTTGATTAAATACAAATTAGGATTTAATACTCAATTAACTTAATTATACATAGATAATTAATCAATTGAAATTAAACCTAGCACATGCCAACAAATTTCTCTCGTGACCAACTTCATATTTCTCTCGTGACTCGTTTCACATATTTGCCTAAAACAGCTAGCTGTTTTAGGCAAAATTGTGGCTTAACAGATTTGCCTAAAACAGCTAGCTATTTTAGGCAAAATCGCACCTTGACAGTTTTGCCTAAAACAGCTAGCTGTTTTAGGCAAAAAAACTGTTTTAGGCAAAAAAACTGTTTTTACAGATTTGCCTAAAACAGTTGTTTACCTATTTTATACATTAATTTGACTTTAAATAAAAGTCCAAATTGATTCCCAATACACAATTTAAATATTTTAAGCCCAATGCTTTGTGTGCGATCCTATAGGTCCATTTAATGTTGGCAATGAATTAATAAATTAATTCAAAGGCTATATATATTCTCTAGCAAGATATTATAGCATTCCAAATTAAATGAAAATGCATATGGCATTTAGTGACCTAATGCAATTTTGTATAGTCCCTTACCCATAAATATCAGAATTAATATAAGGCATGGAACTAGTCATCCTTATATATATTAATTCCTTTCTTGATATTCCAGTGACACTGAACTCTCAGATAAATGATGATTACTAATTATTTCATCTCGGTATGGCCATACACTTCTCAGTTCACTGATCAAGTGGCCGATGATATTTTCTCTCTTATTGAGTGGGGTAATCCCTTTACTTCTCTCATGCTCTCTAACATGAATTAATGCATACCCAATCATACCCGTACTTGTCACTCTGTTACGAGCACGTTAGGTGTATGTCAAAGTACACAGTAATTCATAGAGATTTCAGGTCTAAGAACTCCGATACAAAACTTGCATATGAGAAACACTTATGACTTGTACCATGGAGTGTTCTCATGAGCGGATCGTATCCAGATACCATGTTCTTTAACATGTATCTATGATCTCTGATTGACACTCTTGTCCTAATGATCCGTAAGATAGAACTCATAATATCAGAGAGGGCATACTAGTCTTAATTCATTGTTATTCCCATAACAATGACTGACTAGGGATATTTAGAATGAAGTCTCATTTGTTTCAAGGTCTTACAACCATGTGCCTCACACATGATAACTTAAACCGAAACGACATTCTTGGATAGTTTTATCAATTGATATGCACAGGAATACAAAAGATAAAACTAATGCCTCATTTTATTAATTTCAAGTGTTTCGTTACAATGCATTGGGGCTAGGGCTTACACTAACAGTGACATACATATATATAACAACACTAAAACATTTATGGTCCATATACTAAAATAAATGAGTTCTCTTACAACTTAAGGTCAATACATGTTCATATTCAATCACTTTATTCTCTTTTAGGGTCTATCAAATTGTAGACAATAAGTTATACATCTTATATATATATATATATATATATATATATATATACACACACACTTCAATCATCTTACTTGTACTCTTCATCTGGTAGCATTTTATACTTAGGTAAGTTATGTGTGAGTATATCATCTTAGTCGTTAGCACCCTACTTACAGGAATGAGATAAACATAATATAGTATAGGCATGAGCAAATAGGCGAGTAGGTTTTTATACATCAAAGCTAATCATTAATTCTTCTTATGACCTTGAGGGCATTCGAGCTTCTTCGATTTCATGATTAAACATACATTATGATGTCCCATTTCTTTTAACTTGTGCATGCAACCTTGCGATTATGCTCTTATTATCACTAGTCTATATCATATTATTCTCATGTTATTGTAGAGGATTATCAATATGCAGTAATTTTGGGGTCAATTCACAGGTGTATCATCATTATCATACCATAAAATACAAGTAAACATTTTCATGTATTCTAATGTTGGTGTTCATTTACTAACTGTATTCTCATATGTCATTTCATTTAATTGTATTTAGTGTCACAACAAATATTTATTTTATGCTTAAATTGCTTTAAAATTTCTTAAAAGGGTTTAGACAAACTTTAATGACACTAAAGGGCTTAAAAATCATGTTTGGGTGAATTAGGGAAGTGCCACAAGTCATGAGTAGTCATAGGCAGTTTTCTGAGTTCTATTTGTGAGTGGTTTTTGACATATCAAAAGGCATTTTCAGCACAAATGGTATTCTACAAACTTGTTCCATTATTTTTCTAGTTTCTAAAACATCAAAAATCATCTTGATATCATTTATATACTTTTAGATATTTACAAAAAACTGAGGTCTGCGCCTAGTGATTGGGCAGCAAACTGGTCGTGAATTCAAGCTGAATTATGGCCTATTTAGGGATAGATTTAAGACTATGTTTCTTCATATGAAATATAGGTATGGAAGTCTATTTTCAGACACAAAAATAATAACTCAATTTTGAGTTCTCTAGCTCAGCTTATATGCAAAACAGTGTAGATAGGTCTGTTTGAAGTGTCACACACGTGGCCATGTGTTTCCAATAGGAAACACACACGTGGCCATGGGTTTTATGAACATGGAATGCATGGCCAAGGGTGGAATGAAGGAAATATTCACGTGGCCATGGGTGAGAAGAAAGAAAGCTTCACGTGGCCATGGGTGAGAAGAAAGAAAGCTTCACGGGGCCACGGGTGAGAAGAAAGAAAGCTTCACGTGGCCGTGTGGTTTGAAGATGAACTAGAGACGTGGCCACGTGCGAGGAAGGAAGTAAACATGCGTGGCCACGCATGGTGAAGAAGAAATCACACGCGTGGCCATGTGTTTTGGGGAAGAACCACTACACGTAGCCACGGGTTAGGAAGAACAAACTCACACGTGGCCACGGGGTTGCACCATGAAGTGAGTGAGTGTGTGGCCATGCATTCTCAAGGAGAAAGGCACGCGTGGCCATGGGTAAGGAAGAAAAGGAGAAAAACCTGGGTCTCGATTGTGCAAAATATGGATTTAAACCCCAAATCTCACTTCCCCCTCTTGTTTACATGATCATTTAAGTTTCTAATCATGTTATAATAATCAACATCTATTAGGTTAAATCATTAATCTCATTATCAAAGCATATACAACATGTTAGGGAAAACATGCACAGTAACCATCCCAAAACAATGAATCTCGTACCTCAAAATAAAGCTTCATCTCCTTCAACATTCATTGACCTAGCTCTTTTTCTCCTTCATATCCTTACACATAGAGGCAACAAGAACTTGAAATCTCCAATCACCAAAGAAATCACAACTAAAAAGAGAAGAAAGGAGAAGAGATCTTAAGGGAAAACATTACCTTCATGAGATGGAAACATACAAAACCCTAGGTTTTTCTTCCTCAATCCTGTAACTAAGAGAGAGAGAGAGAGAGAGAGAGAGAGAGAGAGAGAAAATGCCTATCCCCACTCTCTTCAAGAGTCCCAAATACAAGTGTAGGGAAAATATCTTTCCAAGGAATTCCCTAAAATGTCCTTATATACACAATAGTCTTCGAAATTTCCATTCCTTACACTTTGACCCCAAGACTTTTAAGTTAATTCAATTGTATCCTTTTCTTTAATTTTAGTTTAACTTAACTCATATACTTACATGTTAAAATTACCAAATATCCCTCTAGGGACTTAACCTTGATAATTACACAATAATCCTATTTTTCCTTAATTAACGATGATCCTCCTTAATTAACAATAATCCTCTTAGGGTTATGATTGGGTCCTTATAGTATATGCATATATTTATGGCATACATTTAGTCATCTATATAGTATGGACTTATATGATTAGGATCCAAATTTGGAATAAGAATCACATATACATCAGATATAAAGGCTTAGTATGTTAAACTATTATGAATATGTGATAATGGTTTTAAGTTTAAAGTGTATGGGAAATGGTCATAGAGAATTGATATGGTATGCACAATTGAAATGATAAAATGCACATTGGATTTTTGCCTTGCAATCATAGCTTTTATTATTAATAGTATAATATAATAGGGCTTATGCAAACATGAAAAGCATAAATATAATCAATATAGGTTTCTAAACTATATTGTATGTTTAGAAGTAATGTGAAAATAGACAAGTATGCATGCATTAATGGGTAAATAAATTCAAGATAACATGATAATAAGTTTTGCATATGTATGTAAATGATGATTTACATGCCATTATATAGATTACAACTATAGTAAGGTTATACTCAAACATGTATATAAAATCATGCTCATAGAATGTTTATATATGAACATATGCATTATATCCTACTCATAGCTACATGTGAATTTAAATGAATATCTATACATATATCATAAAAAAAAGTCAAGTATAGAAAGATAAAGTAAAGAGATTTAATTACCTGTATTGTGTCTAAGATTTTGATAGATAGGCATACTTATAAGAGTAATTTGCAGCTATGATAGTATAGTTTTGAACCCATGTAGGTTATAAAGTATGGAAATGGCCTTATTTGAATCATAAACAACATCGTTTGGACTGTAGTCAACATTTTTTGGGTCAATTCGATCGATCTTGTAGCATCCTAGTTCTCTTAACCTAATGATATTAATAATTCAACTCCTTAATCATGCATCACTATTCTGTCAAATAGAAAACCTTACTATAAGGATTATCTTATACGAAAGCTTAACTCAACATATATATATATATATACATATATAATTGTTTAAGTATAATATTACATTATATATAAGTACTATAACAACATTACAATTCTTCATATACAAAATAGCTATACTTTTACAAGATTTCCAGCACAACATAAAACCCTTGAAATAAAAAAAGAACAAAAAATAGGACTATATACTTTATATTCTTCAAAGACTTCTGTTGGCTAACCTGCTTCAGATATTAGTCCTAAGAGAAAGTCCTATCCTTGCCACCTGCACGGATGAAACACCCGTGCTAAGCTATAAAGCTTAGTGGGGAACACAAAATATGACAAACGATCACTCACAGTGGTCGCCAACCAGTATACATCATGAACTACAAGTATACCTTATGTTCAAATGAAAGAGATACCAATTCAAAATGAATAAACAAGAGTCCACATATGATACCTTATGTTCAAATAAAAGAGATACCAATTCAAAATGAATAAACAAGAGTCCATATATGATACCGAATGTTCAAATGAAAGAGATACCAATTCAAAATCTGGAGAGTATTTAATTTGGGAAATATTTTATCATGAAAAAGAGAAATAATAATTATTTAAGCATAAATTAGTTGAATATATGTAAATAACATAAATTAATTGGTTATTGGTATAAAATAAGGTAAAGTAATAAAATAAAGAAAAAAAGAATAACGAAAAATAAGAAAAAATAATTTAATAATTAAAAAATGAGTGACTAAAGGGATGTAATTGGCACCCATCACTCGCTTCTGATAGATGCCTTACTCGTCTATCATGTTAAAATTTAAAAAATCATCCTTTTATTTTTCTACTCTCCTTATAATTGCCATTAACACAATGTTCAAGCCTTACATCTCAATTTTTTGTTATTTTTCCGTCATTTCTCAATGGTCTCACAAATAGTTTGCGGCAAAACTCTCTTGAGATCATCATGTACTTTAGGGTGTCCTAAAATTTATTTTTATTTACATATTTTAAATACCTATTTCTCTAAATTTTAAGTAAGTTTTTTTTTATTTAATTCTCTTTTTTATTTATTTGTTGTTATTTTCTATCATTTTTAACTTAAAATGCTTATTGGATGATTATAAGTGCTAGATTTATTTTGATTTGTTAATTTTCATTTTATTTTATTTGCATAGCCTATTAGCAATGATATTTGTTTGTCTTAACTCTATGAATGTTGTTGATTCACATTCCTTTGATTTAATATACAATAGAAAAACAAAAATATATAGAATTGAAGATGTATTCAAATGTTTGAATTATAAGATTTGACATTTAACTTTTTTTATAATTTCAAGTTTTACTATGTTATTGCTCTAGGCCTAATATAGTTAGTTTAGTTTGAAAAATTATGGATGTAGTTTAATTTTTAATTTTTAATTATGTCTCATCAATAAATTGTAATTGGATCAACTTTGGAAGTAGTCATTAAAAATTAATAAAGTATTGAATAGGAAATAAGCTGGTTGCCTTGTCTCATTGTAGTGGTATAAAATAATTTGTTAAACTAGATTGTCTTGTGGCCTTCTAAACTATGCTATTGATTTTAAATTGTGTTTTCATGAAAGAGGCAGGCACATTTCTAGCAAAAATGCTACCAAAATTTTGATACATTTTTATAAATAGCTTTAAATTTTTTAACTCTGATAGTCATATGTGTTTTTGGGATCACCATTTGATAGGCCTAGGATTTTGTGATATAGGATTGTGGCGATGAACTCATATTTTAATGCAGGTGGGCTAGCTTCTTTATAATCCAACATGCTACTAAAATCTTAATGAAACTTTTGTAGATTTAATTTATACAACTACTTAAACTATAAGTTATTTCCAATAAGTTTGACTTTTATCTTTTTTATAGTTGGATCCATATAGTATGGCATGAGATATGCCAGCTCTATCGACTTTTGGATATCTAATTGAACAGGACCCAAATAAGTATTAAGCTTTGACTTGGGTTGAATACTAGGCTAGTAGATTTATGTCCTAGCAATTCTTAAAAATTGTTGGCATGTTAGCTAAGGTATATGAGGTATTAGCAGCTGCAGGGTGGACCACATTCTTTACACTTTCTTTCCTAAGTTACTTGAAGGTTACCTGGGAGTTTATGGTGACCTTACAGTACAAATGTTTGTAGTGACCAGACACAAAGGAGGTGTCATCTCCTTTAGGGTCTAGGACATCGGATATTGTAAGACCCCTAACATGACCCTATTTTAATTCGTATATTTTTATTGAGGATTTTGTATAAGTAAGGGTCAATGGAGTGTGTTATTATGTTAATTGCATGGAAATAAAATTTAAAGGTAAGGTTTAATTTTTATTGAGGGTATAATCGAAGAATAAGTATTGTTTTAGGGTAAATTGGTAATGATGAAATTTTTATAGGTCAATTGGGAATTAGAGAACAATGGAGAGGTTAATGTATGAATAAAGTAAATGTGGGGTATGATTTGTGACATGCAAATAATAGGATGATAATTGGGTAACATGCAAAATCTTGAGGGATTAAAGAGGATATTGGCCAAAGTATTATATATATGAGTTTATGTAGTGGAAAGAAAGAGAAAGTGGCAATTGTGAGGGAGAGTGGGTCGGCATTCCTTGAGAGAAATCCAGAAATTTCCCATCTCTTCTTCTTCCCTTATTTTCTTCTAAATCCTCTCAAGAAATTAGTTGATAAGTTTTGTTGGTTCAACAAGTGTTTAAAACATTAAACTCTAAGGTAAATGATCTCTACTGAATTTCATCATTATCATCTTCATCTTCTTCTCATCTTGCTTGTGGTAATGAAGATCAAGTGCTGGAAATGATGAATGAATTTTGGTTGTAGTCAAAGAAGGAGGAGATAGGAAGGATAAAGGGAAAGACATAGCAAGAGATTGAAAGCTTGAGTGTGATAAGTTTCAGAAAAAGGTATGGGAATTTAGGATTATTCATGTTGCACGTGAGTGTATCTACTTGAATATGATGAGTTTTGCTTGAATCTTGACATGCATGTGAGTTTTAAAGAATTCTGGGTTTGAGTTCATTGGACCTAGATGCATTGTTTTGGCAATATCTAGAGTTTAAAAATAGATATTGAGATGATTCAAAATGGGTATTAAACTAGACGTATAGACAAAGATTTCATAAGGAGAAATCACATTCAAATTCTGTCTCTAGATATTTTTTTATGATTTATTGAATTTAGGAAAACTTCTAAATTCGGATTCTGGACCAGGTTGGGAAAAATTGAGATATCTGTATGTACAATGATCATAATGACATGAAATTAATTTCTATGAAAACTAGACTCATAAATACACATTTTATATGAATGAAGTAATGCCTAATTTTATTTCTAAGTTTGTCAAATAATTAGCATGAAATTCGTTGAATCTGTTGGGACTGTTAGGGTACAGATGTTGGTATTTTGGGCATAAGTAATAGTAGAGAAGTCAAAATATTATTCTGTAAAATTTTGAGTAAACTAGATACCTAGGAGTACGTTTTCGATGAAGAAATGTTGGTCTAAATATCTCTTGATTTTATGCTATGAATTTTTATATGTGACAGCCCCCACTGTTTTGGTTCTATGAACAGTCCTTAGTAATTTTAAGATATCTCGAGTTCTAGAAATGATATTGTACATATGTTTGATGTTCTAGAAACGAGAAATGTATATCTACAACTTTGTAGAAGAAAACTTTTTCTAAAAATGTCGTTTAGTGTGTCGAAACGATGTACAAAATAAAATTATTAAGCAGTTTGCAGGATTTTGGGATCAGGGTGAAGATTCGTATGGCCAAGCATACTGTCGCGAGCGCGACACTTGCTGCGAGCGCGACAGCATGATTTTGACCCATAAATATGTTTTTTATTTCCCTTTATCAGTGTATTAGGCTACCCCCATGTGTTATACATATGATTGAACAAAATAGACCTTGAATGCAAGTATACGAGAGTCATATATTCATGTATATATAAATTTGTATCATTTACATTGGAAATTGGCTTTGAATGTATACATATGCTATGAAATAGGAAACATAACATTATGACCATGTCATATGCATATGGTCACATGGAAACATGTCAATATTTGTATGGTTCATGATTTGATTAATGGTAAATGTATACACATTGATGAACATGCTTATAAGAATAAGCCTACTATGAGCGAATGTACCTACAGGTATGTACATTTATGATTATGTATATGAATGTATGAGCATAAATAAAGTATTGCCTGCAATAGAGTTCAATTGTGGATAGATAGGCGCCTATAGGGAATTGCAGCTGCCACAGTCGACCTTTTTAGGTCCACAGTATAGTTGATCCTGCTGGATCTTGCACAGCCCATTAGGGTTGTTCTTGCCCTCGTGTGGGTATTTGACCGGTCCATAGTACAATTGGCCCTGATTTGGGTCCATAGTTTTGATACCCTCGGGTATCCACCGATCCCGTTATCCACTCTTAGAACTTAGGCAGGCTAAAGTAAAGCAATAATGTTTTACAGTTAATTACAGTATGAACTTTGCATCCGATATATGACTAAACATGTTTAACAATGGTTAATTAAGCATGATTTGGTATCTGTTTACATTATATGAAAATCTTATTATGAATAGTATGAATTCAAGTATGCTGAATTATGTGTGAAGGGTTATCTTGATAGGCTAGCTATTATTATTTTCAATTATTTTGTTTATTCTATATCTTTGACAACCGCTGTGAGTGGTTGTCTTTCATGTTTAGAATCCCCACTAACCTTTATAGCTTAGCACGGGTTATTTTGATCCGTGTAGGTTTTGGTAGGCAAGGCTTTTGCACAGGAACTATTTCTGCATCAGGACAGGCCAACACCAGTCTATAGAAGTGGATGTAGGAAACTTTTGATAAATCTTGTTTAGTTCCTTACATGTTTAATATGTATAAGGGTTGTAATATATGTATATGTAAAATTATATGGAAGTGAAGACTGTAATAAGCTCATAGTGAAAATACTAGTATATGCATGCATGATGAAATTAGCATTACTTTATATAAATGTATTGATATGATGAATGCTAAGCATGAAAGTACAATAGCTACAGTATGATGATATAGTCATATGACTTGATGAATTAAAATGGCATAGTTTGCATTGGATATAGTAAACATGGGATATAAGGTGTTACAGATATAGTATCACTCGGTGCCATTTTATTGAGTTTATAAGATTGCCCATTCGAGTGGATGTCATATTTTTGTAGAGAGGGGTAAAAAGATAGCATTGGGAATATATCACACTCCTTAAGGCCATATACCACAAGGATATGGTTAAGAGCATGATGTTAGCTACCTTTAGAGGGCTGGTATATGGACAAGAGTATGATGTTAGCTACCTAGGCATACAAATATATTTAGACGGTTATTTCCATGTCAAACCTCAATCATACCTATAGTCCTAGGTCGGTCAATGTAGTCCACATCTTTTGCTTATTAGGCATGCAAAGCTACAGGAGAGTTGACATTAGTCATGTGATCATGTCCACTCCAGTTAGATTAGCCATGAAATTTGCCTCATAGATATGTATAGGGGGAGTTGTAAGGCCTCTAACATTACCCTAGCGAGAAATGCATGATTTTATAGGGTGGTATGTGATTAAAAATTAAATAAAGATGTGAATTTTGTATTACAGGCATGGGACAAGTGATAATTTTATTTTATTATATTAATTTCATGAAATTTTTGTGGTATAAAATTATTCAAGGGTGTAATTGAAGCATGAAATATTAATTGAGGGGTTAACTGGTTAATATATTAATTAATAGGTCAATTATGAAATAAATTAATGGAAGGGTTGATTTAAGAAAAATAAAAAGTAGAGAATCAATTAATCACATGCAAAAGTGAGAGAGGAATTGTGAGACATGCGATTTCTTAAAGGATTATGTAGGGAATTTTCCTTACTAACATATATAGTTGATTTTAGTTAAAAGTAAGAGAAAGAATTAATAATTGTAAGTGAGAGAAAGGGGGATGGAAATGAAGTGGGTAAATTAATTTTGCTTCATTCTTAATTTAATTCTTCAATCTCGCTAAAAAATATTGAAGAAATCTCTTGCATGTTGACTAATCAAGGACTAGGTGGTCTTGATCAATAAGGTAATGGTTCAAAAAACTTAATTTGCACCATACATCATCTTCTTCTCCTTCTTATTTTTATTTAGATTGATTGGATAGAATGTTGGAAATAGAGGATTAAAGAAATCAAATTATGTGTAGAAGAAAAAGGAGAAGGAAGGAAGAATAAGGGAAAAGGCCTTGCTAAAAATTTATGACTGAGGGAAATTGGCCAAGGTATGGGATTAGGTTCTCATACATGTATGTGATGCTTGTTGGTAGAGGAATGATTTAATTTCAAGGTAGTTTGGTTAAATGAATTGAGAAATAAACTTTAAGAAATTGTAATAAAATAAAGATAGGATATTGATGAAAGTCTTATGAACTAGTGGCTGTAATTTCAGTATAAATTGAGCTAGATAACTCTTTTTGAGACCATTTGAATTTTTATAATTACATACGATATGTGTCTACAAAATTGAAGAGGAACATGAAGCTAAATATGCCTTTAAGTCATCCTAATAATTTATGAAAATTTAATTGTGCTATTGAATTCAGTTTTTGAATATATTATAAAAAATATGTCATATCTTCTTGAAAGGTAAACCAAATGATATGAGGTTAAATTCTATGAACAATAGACTTCCTAACTTATGATTTTCATGAGGAATACAAAGCCTAAATATATCCTTATGCTTGTCTAATTTTAGCTTGAATCCAGACCTGTACACAGCACTATCACTAGGAACAGTACTTAGTAAAATGTAAATAGTAACTCTCAGAGAAGATGAAGGAAAGGAAGTGGTAGTTAAAGGCAGTTATTCTAATCTATTGACTAATGTTATATCAATAATGCAAGCTAAATGTTATCTTAGAAAAGGATGTGAAGAATTTCTAGCTTTGATCATTGATTCAAGAAGAGATATAGTGAAATTTGAGAATATACCTATTGTGAATGAATTTTGAGAAGTATTTCTTGAGAACTTGCCTGATCTTTCATCAGAAAGAGATGTAGAGTTGTCAATTGATCTTTTACCTGCTGCAACTCCGATCTTTAGGGCACCATATAGAATGGAAAAAGTTAATAGTTCAATTATAAGAATTATTAGATAAGGGCTTCATCAGACCTAGTGTGTCACATTGGAGTGCACTAGTTTTATTTTTTAAGAAAAAGATGGATCGATGAGGATATGTATAGATTATAGCTAGTTGAACAAAGTGGCAGTGAAGAAAAAATATTCTTTACCCCGTATTAAGGATTAAGAAATGCTGGTGTGTTTTAAAAAATAGATTTGCAATTAAATTATTATCAACTCAGAGTTAAAGATGGGGATGTTCACAAAACTGCATTCATAACCCAATATAAGCATTATGAATTCTTAGTTATGCTATTTGGGTTGACAAATGTACCTGCTGCATCCATGGATTTTATGAATAGGGTATTTAGACTTTACTTAGATCAATTTTTTATAGTGTTCATCGATTACATAGTAGTTTACTCAAAAAATGAAGCCGAGCATCTTGAACATTTAAGAATTGTGTTGCAAACATTAAAAGAGAATCATTTGTATGGCAAGTTAAGTAAATGTGATTTTTGGCTTAAAGAAGTTTATTTCCTTGTATATGTTGTATCTGCCGAGGGTATTAGGGTGGATCCAAATAAAATTAAAGCTATTATTAATTGGAAACAACCCAAGAATGTGCATGAAGTTAGAAATATTTTGGGTTTGGTCGGTTATTATCGTCATTTGGTAAAGGGTTTTTCAATTATTTCTTTGCCACTAATTAAGCCATTAAGGAAGAACATTAAGTTTGAGTGGTCTGACCATTGTCAAGCAATTTTTGATTAGTTAAAGAAAATGTTGACTTAAGCTCCAGTGTTAACTCAACCAGTATCAGGGAAATAGTACGTAATGTATAGTGATGCCTCCAAAGTTGGTTTGCGTTATGTATTAATGCAAGATGGTAAAGTGGTAGCGTGTGCTTCTAAATAGTTGAAACCACATAAAAGAATTACCTAACTCATGATCTAGAATTGATAGTTGTTGTTTTTGCTTTAAAGATTTGGTGGCACTACTTGTATAGGAAAAAATATAAAATCTATATTGATAATAAAAGCCTCAAATACTTGCTTACCCAAAAAGAGCTTAATTTGATTCAAAGATTATGATTGCATAGTTGATAAACATCTAGGAAAAGTGATTATGGTTGCTGACGCTTTAAGTCATAAGATAATGACAACATTGATGTTGAAGCAGTGTAGATGGAAATTTGCATTAAATGGTGCATTACTAGCATAACTTAAAGCTAGGCCCATTGTTAGGCAAATAGTGTTAGATGCTCGGAAGCATGCTGAAAAATTACAATAGATTTTGAAAGAAATATGTGAAGGAGATCAATTAGAGTTTATAGTGAAAGAAGATGGAGATGTATACTGAAAAGAATACTATTACAGGAAGTGCATAATACTGTATTTACTATGCTTTCAGGCAGAAACAAGATGTATCATGAATTAGAATAATTTTACAGGTGGCCTGGCATGAAGAGAGATATTGTTGAGTATGTTTCTAAATGTTTAGCATGTCAACAAGTGAAACGAGAACATCAATTTTCTTCAGGTCTCTTTAACCCTATTATGATTTCACATTGGAAGTGGGAAGACATCACCATGAATTTTTTGACTGATTTGCCTCTTACTTAAAGAAAATATGATGTTGCTTGGGTAATAATGGATAAGTTAACAAAAACAACTCACTTTAAACTGGTTTGAATAGATTATTCTATGGATAAATTTGATGAATTATATGTGAATGAGATCATGCACTTTCATGGTATATCGATATCAATAATTTCAGATCGAGATCCAAGGTTTATATCGAGATTTTGGTAGAGTTTACAGTAGGCCTTGGGAACTTAGTTTAAGTATAATATAACTTTTCATCCTTAAATGGATGAACAATCTGAAAGGGTTATTCAAGTTCTCAAGGATATGATAAGGGGATGTGCTTTGCATTTTTTGGGAAGTTGGGATAAATATGTGGCTTTAATGGAATTTTCCTACAATAATAGTTATCAGAAGAGTATTAAAATTGCACCGCATAAGGCTTTGTGTTGCAAAAAATGTAGAACTCTTGTCTGTTGGACTGAGCTAACTGAATGTAAAATGATCGGTCCTAACCTTGTCAAAGTTACAGAGAAAAAAGTGTAAATTATCATATAAAGGTTGAGAGAAGCTAATGACCCAAAAAAATCCTATGCTAATTTGAGAAGAAAGGATATCGAGTATAAAGTGAGAGACAATGTGTTTTTGAAATTATCTCCTTGGATAAAGTACATAGATTTGGGAAAAAAAGGAAAATTACTCGAGATTCATTATACTATATGAAATTCTTCAAACAGTTGGATCAGTGGCTTATAAATTAGCTCTTCCTATGGAATTAGCCAAGCTTCATGATGTAATTCATGTGTCCATGCTCAGAAGATATAGGTTGGATGACTCACATGTGTTACAAGTACTAGATATTCAAGTGCAATTGAATTTCACGTATGATGAGTAACCGAAGAAAATTCTAGCTAGGGAAATCAAACAGTTGAGGAACAAGCAAATCCCTCTAATCAAAGTACTTTGGCAACATCATGGTATGTAAAAAGTAACTTAGGAACTAGAGGAAACTATGAGAGAGAAATATACTCAATTATTTAAATCATGTAAGAATTTTGAGGACGAAATTCCTCAAGGGCGAGAGAATTGTAAGGCCCCTAACATGACCCTAGTCAGAAATGCATGATTTTATGGGGTGGTATATGATAAAGAATTAATTAAAGATGTGAATTTTGCATTAGAGGCATGGGATTAGTGATAATTTTATTTTATTATATTAAATGCATGAACTTATTTTGATATACACTTATCAAAGCGTGTAATTAAAGCATGAAATATTAATTAATGGATTCATTAGTTAATATGTTAATTAATGGGCTAATTATGAAATAAATTAAAGGAAGGAAGGGTTGATTTAAGAAAAATAAAAAGTAGAGAGTTCAATTAGTCACATGCAAAAGTGGGAAAGGAAATTGTGAGACATGTAATTTCTTAATGGACTATGTAGGAATTTTTTCCTACTAATATATAGAGTTGATTTTAGTTAAAAGTAAGAGAAAGAATTAAAAATGGAAGGAGAGAGAGAGGGGGACGGAAATGAAGTGAGTAAATTAATTTTCCTTCATTCTTAATTTAATTCTTCAACCTCACTAAGAAATCTTAAAGAAATCTCTTGTATGTTGACTAATCAAGGACTAGGTGGTCTTGATTAATAAGGTAATGGTTCAAAAAAATAAATTTACATCATCATCATCTTCTTCTCATTCTTATTTTTTTAGATTGATTGGATAAAATGCTTAAAATGGAGGATTAAAGAAATTAAATTATGTGTAGAAGAAGAAGGAGAAGGAAGGAAGAATAAGGTAAAGGGACTTGCTAAAAATTAAAGACTATAGGAAATTAGCTAAGGTATGGGATTATATTCTCATGCATGCATGTGATAGTTTTTGTAAGAGGCATGATTTAATTGTAAGCTAGTTTGATTAAATGAATGGAGAAATAAACTTTAAGAAATTGTAATAAAATAAAGATAGGAGAGTGATGAAAGTCTTATGAACTAATGGCTGTAATTTTAGCATAAATTGAGCTAGATAACTCTTTTTAAAACCATTTGAATTTTTTTAATTACATAATGTATGTGTCTACAAACTTGTAGAAGGAACATGGACCGAAATATGCCTTTAAGTCATCTTAATAATTTATGGAAATTTAATTATTCTATTGAATTTAGTTGTGGAACAGTTTATAAAAAATATGCCATATCTCCTTATACGGTGGTTAGGTTAAATTCTATGAAAAATAGACTTTTTAACCTATGATTTTCATGAAGAATGCAAAGCCTAAATATTTCCTTGTACTTGTATAATCTTAGCTTAAATCCAGACTTGTACACAACATTATGACTAGGAACAGTACTTAGTAAAATATAAATATCTTTAGTTTTAGACATGATATTGAAATCATTTTTGATGTTCCGAAAACTGGAAACATATGGAAATATGTTTGTATGTGGATAATTTTGCTAAAAAAGATGTCTTTTAGGTTTAAATTGGCACATAAGTTTGATTTAGAATTCTGCCTCCGTGTAGAATTCCAAAGAAAAAAATTTAATATTTAATGTTAAATGTTGTTATGTTTACTAGCAATATGATCATTTAATGCTTAAATGATAATATGTTTGAAAGGAAATTACTTTGAGATTATGATTATTAATTATTATTATTTTATTGTTTAAATTTGTTATGTTTAAATATATCATTACATGGAAATACATTGATTTGCAAACATGTATAATGATTGATCGAAATGTCATGTATATATATGTATGTTAAAACATATGTACATGGCATACTGTATTAAATTATGATTATGCAAAAGAAAAATATAATCTATTGATATTGTATATTTGTATACAAATGTTCACTATGAAATTGATTATGAAATATTAAAGCATGATAAATGGAATTTATATAAACAAAGTTTTTGCCTTCTGTTAGAGTTCATCCATGGATAGATAGGCGCTTATAGGAATATTGTAGCTACCAGTGTATTGACCCCATTTAGGTCAACGGTTTGTCTTTCGGGACCATTATATTGACTCGTTTGGTTAAAAACAGGTCCACTATTTTCCTTGGGGACCATTGTATTGACCGTTTAGGTCCTCTATCGTTATATCTTCAGATATGTATTGTTTTGATACCTTTAAGTATCCATTGTTCCCGCTATCCACCCTTAGAACTTAAGTAGTATAAATTAATGTCTAAATGCATTCTAGTAAAATTTCAATATAATGGTAATTTGTATTATATGGAATAGTATAATGAACAATGGTGGTATTGAGTGATTACATGTATAAACGCTAAGACCACTTAAACTTATTTTGATTATAAAAGTGCAAAATTAAAATTTATGGTTTATTATATGTTTTAAATTATAAATCTTATTATAAATATTATGTTAAGTGTTTAAATTATAATGTTGCAATTAATTTATGTTAAGTGATTGTGACGATCGCTATAATTAGTAGTTTCTATGTTTGTTTAGTATCCCCACTAAGCTTTATAGCTTAGCATGGGTTCACTTATTCATGTAGGTTTTGTAGATAAAACTTTCACACAGGAACATTCTCTACATCAGGACAGGCCAACACCATCTCATAAAAGTTGATGTAGGGTCTTTTGGTTAATTTTGTATAAGTTCGTTAATATGCTTAGTGTGTGTGTGTGTGTGTGTGTGTGTGTGTGTGTGTGTGTATGTAAGCTATATAACATATGCAAGGATAATGTTATACTAAACTAATTATGAAAATGAGTTATATGTGCATGTACTTCGGAGGTAGATTGATCATATGTTAGTTGAAATGCATGATGCTATGTATGAATAAAAATATGAGAACTAGTGTAGATATGCCTAGCATAATTATGATATAGTTTGTGATGGGCTATTGAATATATTAAGTAATTGTAGGTGTAAGAGACACTTATATTGCTCACAAGAATACAAATAATTAGAGTTGTGTCTAACTGATATGCATGATGACTAAATTATTGAATCATTTTAATGATTATTGTTTGCTATTAGGTTAACATCCTAGTGTATATGATTAATACGTATGGAATGATATATGATAAAAGAAATAAATATAGGGTGTTTCAGGGGTGGTGATCCATTAGCTATTACACCTAGGGGCAAATGAGAGCACATATAGGCTACAACCCTAAGAGGAGGTTTTTGTAGGCCTATATAGATTCGAAAACTATTAAACTGATGAGAAGGTTTACAAAGTTCTTTACTTCCTTAGTAATTAATCCATATGGCTAAGGATAAAGTGAAATACTTCACCAGTGATAGATCAACATGGTTGAGAACAAAGTGAAGTACTTCACCAGAAATTGATCCGCATAGCTAAAGACAAAGTGAAACACTTCAATAGTGCTTGATCCATATGGCTAAAGGCAAAGTGGAACTCTCTACCAACTATTAATCCATATGACTGAAACCAATACCGTAGTATAAAACCAAAGCACATTAAAAGAGGAATATCTAGAGGATTGTTTTAGCTACCAATGATTAAGGAAATAATTATGCTGGAGTGTCTCTAAGGTAGACTTACAGATGGGAAGTAAGCTATAAAGCATGTTGTCAGTGACTCTTCATAAATTCATATGTGCTAGAATTTTTTGAACAAAAATATTGATTCAAGAGTGGGTAGACATACCTATAGATGGAATTAACCATAATGGCAAGGTTGGTCACGCCTAAAGAAGGCAACAACCACATAAGTACAAGGTTAGACATGGAAATAGTGGCAAAAATTTGATCGTTGCCTAGCAAGTGTACTTGATTGGCTAGTAATATAAAGAAATATAATTCCAGACCCTGAATATCGATCTTAAGGAAAATATAATGTTCTATATATTTTAGATTTTAGAGTGATCAATGCGGTAAAGAATAAAAAAATCCCATGTTTATAGTGATGAAGAATTAACTAAATCAATGATATAATCTTAAATAACTAGACTAATGAAACTAATGCAAATAAATCTATACTTAAACGAAGCAAATAATAGGTGATGAAAAAATTAAATGTTAAAGACAACTTCTACTAAATGACTATCTACCTTAACCAATATTGCAATGATTTAGTTTCAAAAGAACACAATTAATTATGGAAAACCAATAATAAAGCCAAATATCATAGTCAAGAATATAGTTCTAAGCATTAACTCTTCTTATTAGGAATAATTCAATACTTAGCATAAAATCCAATTTATTAACTATAGACATCCATTAAAGTATTTTTCATGAAAACTAGACTTCAATCTATTCTTTGTATAACTTTTGTTAGTTTTACTTCATTCTTACCAATATATAATTATCTAAATGTCAGAATATATCATGCATTAACACTAATGAATTTATTTTAAATCCTACATATCATAGTTCATACTTGAAATCTATAATCAACCATTAATCAAATAAATCAATCATTAATTCAATAACAATTAGAGATCATAATTTGTTCAATAACTAAGAAATAATCAAACTTGCATTAAAATTAAAGCTCAAACAAAGTAATTATAATAAAAGTTTAAGGATTAAAGTATCCTTTAAGAAAAGTAAAGAAACTACTCACACTTTATCTTGATAACTAAAGAAAAATAAATAAATAGAAATATAACTCATATAGAATCGTTCAACTACTCTTGAAGTCCTCTTTAAATCTTAAATTGCAGCCTCCAAATCCTAGTTGAACTACTAAGCTAAAAACTTAAAAGAAAATACATAATTTTAAATCATCCCTATATTTGGTGCTTGGGTCTATAATTATTCCTTGAAAAGATGGAGTTTTATGGGTTCAAACTTTTTATTCCAGCAAAATAAAAGAGTTCCATCATTTTTAAAGTCTCTATATCTTTAGTTGCCTTGGTAGAGTGAAAAACTGCCTCTGCCAACAGAATATCCCTTGTATGTTACCTTTTTAATTGCCTCAGTAAAGTAAAACTGACCTATATCGAGTGAATTACTATCCGTTTTCCTTTATAGCTAGCTCATTAGAGGAAAAAATTCCACCATCAAATGGGTTTCCTTTTGGCTTTTTATCTTTATGTTTGCCTCAGTAGAGGGAGAAATCCCTCCACCAAATGGTTTGACTTTAGATGAACACGATAATATTTGACTCATCGAAATCCTTCAGATGCTAAATTTCCTTTTTGCCCTTGTACTTTTACTTTTTCTTGAATTACACATCCAAAAGCACCAAATTACACCGTGAAGCTCATAAAACTCTAAATCAAGAAATTAAAGACAAAACTAACTAAATTAACATAATAAACACATACTAAAAACCTAGTATAATTCATACTTATCAAATTCCAAATATCATAGTTAAGAATATGGTTCTAAGAACCAAACCATTTTGTTAGGAATAACTCAATACTTAGCAAAAATATTAGGTTTATTAACTCCTTGACATCCATTAAACTTTTTTTCAAACAAACTTAACTTTAATCTATTCTTAGTTTAACTTTTCTTACTCTTAATTCACTCTTACCAACACATAATTATTTCAAAATCAGAATATAATCATGCATTAACACGAATGGATTAACCTTATAACATACATATCATAGATCATACTTGAAATCAATAATCAACCATAAATAAAATAAATCAATCATCAATTCAATAACAATCAGAGAGAATAATTTACTTAAAAACAAAGAAATAATCAAACTTGCATTAAAATTAATGCTCAAAACATGTCACTAAAATAAAAGTTTAAGGATTCAAGCATCCCTTAGAAAAAGTATATAAATTACTCACACTTCATTTTAAGAACAAAAGAAAAATAAGTAAAAGGAAATATGATACATATAAAGCCCTTCAGTTGCTCTTGAAGTCTTCTTCAAATCTTCACTTGTAGCCTCCAACACAAGGTGAAAACCCAAGATAAAACACTTAAAAGAAAATATGTAATTCTAAATTCTCCCTGTATGTGATGCTTAGGTCTATAATTATAGCTTGAAGAGAGGGAGTTTTAGTGGCTTCAAAGTTCCTATTTTAGTAAAATAGAAGTGTTCCACCTTGTATCAAAGTCTCTACCTTTTTTGCTACCTCGGTAGAGTGACAAACTCCCTACATCGAGTGAATGTCCCCTGTATCTTATCTTTTCAACTACCTTGATAGAGTAAAACTTGCCTTCTTAAAGAGAATTAATGCCTTTTTTTTGCTTTAGCTAGCTCGATAGCAGGAGAAATCCCTTCATCAAGTGGTTAGGCTCTGGACTAACACGATAATATTTGGCTCCTTGAAGTCTTTCAAATGCTGAATTTTCCCTTTTGCCCTTATAATTTTTCTTTTTCTTCAATCACACCTAAAAGCACCAATTACACCATTGAGCTCAAAAAATACTAACTTAAGTAATTAAACACTAAATTAACACACTAATAATATAGTATAATTCATACATATCAAATATCCCACACTTAAATTTTGTTCATCCTAAGCAAATCTAAACAATCTAACTTCTTAAAATAATCAAACTCTAACTTAGAATCATGCAAATTAAAACTTAGTTTAAAAATTATCGAAAGCACACAATAAAATTATTGCGAAAATAACCACAATCGAGGAAATAAAAATTAGTTTCCATATATGTGTGCAAGACAAAAATAATTTGAGTATCTTTCAAAATCAAATACCAATACATATGATAATCAAGCTCAAAAATTTATGCACACTAATTTTATAAATGGTTTTGCACTTGAAATTCTAGATATACCATAGGCCTCTTGCTTAACACCGGAACCCTTATCAAAGAATGGACAATATATAATCGAAAAGAATTGCCACTCTATGCTTGAATCGACCCAATCCCAAAATTTTAAACCACTAAGTACATGCCCTTTTACCATACTTGTTTCTAAATCCCTTAATCATTAAGCACATCTAAAAGAAAAGATAAAACTAAAATCCCTCTTAATTTGTTGAATTCCACAATTTTTGAGAAGTAAAAATTTCTTTCCCTTGTAAATTACCCTACAATTAAGATTTTACCATTTATGATATATTTATTTCAAAGTTCTCCCTATTTTTCTTTTTCTTTTTTTTCATACTACCTTTTTTGCTGACAATATACAATATCATATGTAAAAGCAAGTGCATCTTGCACTAATTACTTGACTTCATCTTACAACCCTTGCAATAATTATCCCAAACATCTCCCATTACACCTATTTGAAATGCCTATAATTGCTAATCCATCTAAATCTAGAGTGGCAAATTCTATAAGGTAAGATGGAAGCTTTTTAGGCAATATGGTAAATAGATAAGTGTAACAACAATAATAAATATAGCATACTTTAAGCATATCTCATTAAGCTCAAATTGGCTAACAAAAGGTAGGAAAACGGTTTTTAGATGGCTTAAAAAAGTAAATTTTGCTTAGATTACTTTCAAGCTTGTTTGAGTTATTTTTATGCTTTGAAGGGTGATGAGAAAGGTTTTAGTGTCCTAAAATTCCTTTCTTGACTATTTCAATGCATTTTTTTCTTATATTTAAAAATTGCTCTTTATGTCCTTAATAAGTGAAAACTAATCATTATAGGCCAAGTTAAGTGTTGAACTAGAAAATATGTTTCATTAAACAACATACTTGCCTTAATGCTAAACAAAAGCTTTGAAAAATGCATGTTTTAAGTTCAAGTTCAAAATGTTCAAGTTGTGAGAATAAAACTTGGGCAAACTAAGCTTTGCGTAAGCTAAGAGATAATTTTAAACTAACTATTTTACTAATGTTGCAACACCCATATCCTGCAACCTAGCTATGTCACTTAATTTAGTTCCTTAAACATGCATTACTATGCTATCAAGCTAATGCCATTACTATATAGATGTCTTATCTAAAACCCTAAATCATTACACATAATGTTTAAAAACTAATACTTTAATTATACAAAAGTCCTTTAAAACATTACAATGTTTTCATGTATAAAACAACTGTACTTATACAAAAATTTAAACATAATTAAAACTCTAAAACCAAAAAGGTAAAAAAATGAAGACTACATACTTTCAATCTTCTAAGACTTATGTTAGCCATCCTCCTATAGATATCAACCCTGAGAAAAAGTCGTGTCCTTGAAATCTACATGGATAAAACAATCATGCTAATCTATAAAGCTTAGTGTAGAAATTAAAACATGGTAAACGACTACTCATAGCAATTGTCAATAACCACACATCATGAATCACAAATATTCCTTAAGATTTACTGTTGAAGACACATCCAATGAGATGAAATATGAATCACATATATATCAACATATGAAAATCATATGATTCATTAAAAATAAATTTATCCTTGATGCTTTGTATTCACAATAAATAATCATACAAGCACAAACATCTTTATGCCCTTTAAATTAATCATTGTCATAAAAATGTTATTATTACATGAATCAATATAGTACTAATACTTTTAAACTCATATTTACCAGTACTCCACTTATTAATAATCAAATTAGTTAACATAATTACTTTCCTTATATCAATGATTCATGTACCCTTAAGAATTTCATCACAACTTAACTCTTTTAGTTACTTAACGATTGTACTTGTTATCAACCTTATATATCTTGTTAATAGATATTAAAATACATATATTTATATTTTTTTAACATATTTATGAATTACAACATTAATTTAATTGCCAATTCTATGTTTTTAACTAGCTTATAATTATTTTATTACATAATATTTTCTTTAGCATACATTAAGTTACTGCTATTTCAACCAACCCGGTATATCATAATTGCATATCTATCTATCAAGCACATCAATTATGTATTCATCCCCTGACTAATCTATATACAAATAATTACATAGATCTTGTGCTCACATGTAAAAGAACACATAGCAATAAACATTATTTGATAAGAACATACAACCAATGAAAATACATATATTTACCAATTTAATATGGTAACTGATTTCGATGTAAACATATAGCTGCATAACTTTTAAATTTCTAGATAGGGAGATACTTTACAATTATGACAATGGTTTCATTCATTCAATAGTATAATACCCTTTACTCTATATCATGTTTTTCCACAAACCACACATTGACATATACCATAGTAATGTATACTTAATTGAATAGCATATGATCACTAAGAACTTGTATAAACTAATAACATTGACATAGCATTAATATTCTATTAGTTAATCATGTATAAGTCCAGAATATAATCATGATGCCATGATGTGATCTAATTGCAAATACATGCTATATTAAAACATTATCAAGTGAAATTAAGAACTATTTTACTACAAGAATCTTTAAATTTAACATCAAACTTTTCTTAACTTCTGTATAAAACATATATTATTCTAAAGAAGTGAATTATAGATTATATAGAAGCATCCAAAGGTACGAGGATTATGACGGGAGCACCCAAAGGTATTGTTAAATACTTTTTGTTCAATTCATCGATGTTATCTTACATCATTTTCCATCATTCTTTGTAAACTATCCATAAATCCTTACTGCATATCCAACTGACCATTCATTTGATTTATAAAAATAATCAATTGGGATGAATGTTCCTATGGTGCAGGTTCCTATACAACATGTTTAGGTGTAGCATGTTCATGGTTCTTATTCTTATTCCTACCAATGGTAACCAGTCGCAAATATTATTTTCCATTATACTAGTGTTGGCATGACTTCATGATTAACACTTTCATCCGACTTAACATATCAAAGTCTATAAATGTAGCCTCTAAAAGAGAACCCCATATGTCTAGATGTCCCGTTGATTTTACAATTATGGTTACAATCTACCCTAAAGATGTCTCTTTTGTAACACTCTTCATTTTCTGTGGATTTTTGATTTTTTGTGATAAAAGAACTGCACCATTAATCCAAATACCCTCAATCATACATCTTAAAAGCATGCATTCCACAACATTAATTACTCTTAGGCTACTAAGCCAGCTAAAGAAAGTGATGGATAGGAATCGATGAAGAACCTGTAGCACATGATTACCTAAAGCACAAGCCTTCATCCTGCTTGAGTGATAGGGTAATGGATCGATGGTATCTCTAATGAATTCCTAATTCTCCCACAGGGTGGAATTTGGTAATTTTCTTATACTATATATGATAAATCCCAATTTCTTTTCAAAATCTAGAAAAAGCATATGTTGAGTCTTTGTACCAAGTTTAAAACTGACTGTACCCAAGTCTTGTTCATCTTCAAATTAAAGAATGAATGAAGTGCAAAAGTCTTGTGCTAGGCATAGGACACTTTTGGTTGCTTTTTGATAAACTTCTCCCAGGCAATATTTCTAATCAATGGGAATATCTCATCCCATAGATGTCCATTTGCTATATCTAAGTAGAATTTCCACAAATACATCGTCTTGACAAAAGTGTCCTTTCTAAAGTATTTGTAAAATGGTATATTGTCCTAATAGTTATATGCTAGAATATGTGTTCAACATGAACTTGATGCCTCACCCTTTCATGTTTTCTTAGGTGCCATTACACAATGCAATAATAGTAAATGTAAGTGCCAACAATATTTAATGTTCAACAATCCAAGTTAAAAAAACTATGTAATATTGAGCAACTAATCTTAATATGTCAATTTATAAAATTAAGTGTAGAATAAGTTCAAATCTAGTGTGGAATTAAAATGCCAACATATGAGAATTATTTAAAATGGTTAAGTGTAAGAAAACTAAACAACAAAGTGTGAACATAGACTTTGATAAATTTTCATTAAATATGTTGTGTACACAGATTAACTAAGACATATTACCTGGAATCTTAGCAATTTAAAATCCAAATGTAAATTTTATGATCAATTTCAAACATTAAGTGCACATACAAAACCAAGTGAGGCAAGATGTACAACTTTTAAAACAAAATGACCAAAGTAATTTATCTGTACAATAACAAATTGAAAGAATTAATTTAAATTTAAATGACATACTTGATTAATTTGATGATGCAAAGATGATAAAAATAAAGGGTAGAGTGATTTAGGAGATTTAAAGAGTAAGAGCAAAATTTGAGAGAAAAGGAAGTAATGCACAATGGAGGCAAACATATAGGGGTTTTATAGGTAAGAGGGCTCGGTGAAGGGGAAATCCTTTTCTTATAGTGGCTTATCTCTATCACCAAGGTAAAGTGCCTCTGTGGAGGGAAAAATCTCCTCTATCGAGTGAAAAGGTTATGGACTTCATATGAAAAAAATTCAAAAATTAAAGGGGCTATACAACTTACACTTGCTTAATTGAGGGAATTATCACTCTACCGAGCTATATAGCAACTCGATTGAGGGAGAATTCAATCTACCAAGACATAGGTCTCAATTTCAAAGGTTAAAAACTCAAAAACTTTTCTTTCATACATAATATGTCCTTTAACTAAATTTTAACTTGATTTTCCCTCCATTTTCAACACCCCTATGATAAATAAATTCCTCTGAAATATGAAATAACACCACCAAATAACTTAAATATTCAATATGATTTGACAACAAAATTCTCTCCTTTGTGCATAATCAAATTCAAATGCAAATAACACTAAATATGCTAAAATCATTGTTGATAGAACACTATTGCATCTTTCTCTCAACTATAAGTATGAGAATCTCCTTTTTTTACTTTATGAAATTACATTTCACAGATAAAGATCACATACCAAAACAAAATTAACAAAACTAAGCAAATTATAACAAAGTAAAGCAAATAAGGAATTCAGCTATGAGTTTAGCAAGTCTTCAGCTAGAGCTTTAGTGTCGCCTTACTTTTCATGAAAAACCAAGCTTGCCTTAGTAATCTCCACTTATCCTACATGATATAACTTTAACCTTTGCCCATTGACTTTTTCCTCACATCTGTCCTTCGGACTTTGGATAGTCATTACTCTAAATTCATTGCTTGAAAATACCTAATATGGCCCAAGCCATCTGGATTTGAGCTTACCTTAAAATTATCTTGGTTGATTGTTATAAAATAAAACCAACATATAGAGAGCAAATTCCTATGGTTTTAATCTCTTGTCATGCCAATGCTTTGTTTTCCCCTTATAGAGTATTGCTTTGTCATAAGACCACTGTCAAAATTCATCAAGTTCATTAAGTTGTAAACTTCTTTTTTATCCTGCACATCTTAAATCAAAGTTAAGTAGTTTTATTGCCTAATATGCCTCATGCTTTAATTCGATTTGTAGATGATATGCTTTTCAAAAAATGAGTCTAAAATGAGATATGCCTATAGGAGTCTTATAAGCAGTTTTATAGGCCAAAAAGCTTTATATAAATTATTTGTGATGGAATATGACATGTCATATATATGATGATCACGCAGCGAAAAAATAATTAAATTGATCATACATACCATGCAATCCATAAACAAGAATCGAAAACATGCAATTTTAGGGTTTTAAAACATACAACTTTAGATGCACGTCATGACTTGATTTTGATGATGACCAGCAATTAGGATGAACTTATATGCTTCAGGTCTTGATCAGCGATGCCAAAGAAATAGCCTTTATGCCACTCCTCTCTATGTTCACACACAATTGCAATGAAGGCTTAAAATGAAGAGTGCTAGCTCTATGTGTGAAGTAATTGGCAATGGTAATGGATTAAAGCTATGAGATCTGATCTTGTACTTCCTTTAGGTTGCTATTGCTGCCCAATAAAACAAAAGAACAAGAAAAAATCCTTTCCCCTTGTGTCTTTCGGCCAAGAGTATGAGAGAAATCAATTCACGCCTTGGGTTTTTTAATTTTAGTTCATTAATATGTCTCACTAATTTAGTAAGTGTTAATTCCAAATTTTACTATCTTTTAGCCTGTAAATTCAGCCTCCATCACTTCCTAATTAAGTGACATACATTAACTCAAACTCCTTTAAATTTTAAATTCAAATTAATTTAAAATAAACATAAGACATTTAAATCAAAACCATCACTTATTTAGGATATATAGTTGCAAAAATTCCCATTGAATTTATCTTTGGATTTTCGGTCACCTTATCTCCATTTAATATATTTATTTTGATTTAAATGCCATTAGGATTTAATACTCAATTAACTTAATTAATCCAAGATAATTAACTAATTGAAATTAATCCTATTGGGCCGAATCTTTCTCTCTCACGGACCAAGATCCAATAGCTATTTTAATACCCATTACATACATTAATTTGACTTTAATTAAAAGCCCAAATTAAAGCCCAATCTTTTATTTAAATATTTTAAGCCCAATACTTTATGTGCGATCCAATAGGTCCATTTAATATTGGCAATTAATTAATTCAAAGGCTATATATATTCTCTAGCAAGATATTATAGCATTCCAAATTAAATGAAAATGCAAATGGCAATTTGTGATCTAATGCAATTTTGCATAGTCCCTTACCCTTAAATATGAGAATTAATATAAGGCATGGAACTAGTCATCCTTATATATATTAATTCCTTTCTTGATATTCCAATGACACTGAACTCTCAAATAAATAATGATTTCACATTATTTCATCTCGGTATGGCCATACACTTCTAAGTTCACTAATCAAGTGGCCGATGATATTTTCTCTCTTAGTGAGAGGGGTAATCGCTTAATTTCTCTCATGCTCTCTAACATGAATTAGTGCATACCCAAGCATAGCCATACTTGTCACTCTGTTACGAGTATGTTAGGTGTATGTCAAAGCATACAGTAATTCATAAAGAGTTTCATAGAGATTTTAGGTCTAAGAACTCTGATGCAAAACTTGCATATGAGAAAACACTTATGACTTGTACCATGTAGTGTTCTCATGAACGGATCGAATCCAGATACCATGTTCTAAACATATATCTATGATCTCTAATTGACACTCTCATCCTTATGATCCATAAGACAGAACTCATCTTATTAGAGAGAGCATACTAGTCTTAATTCATTTGTTATTACCATAACAATGACTGACTAGGGATATTTAGAATGAAGTCTCTATTGTTTCAAGGTCTTACAACCATATGCCTCACACATGATAACTTAAACTGAAACAACATTCTTGGATAGTTTTATCAATTGATATGCATAGGAATACAAAAGATAAAACAAATGTCTCATTTACTAAATTAAATGCTTTATAACAATGTATTGGGGGTAGGGCTTACACTAGCAATCTCCCACTAGCACTAGTCCTAATTGGGATAGCCTTAAGACCAAATGCTCACAAATGAGCTTCGTGCAGATTTGGATGCAATTACTTCATCAAAAGATCTTCTACATTGTCTTCTCTTGCTATCTTGATAACCTTGACGTCCCCACGATCAATGATCTCTCTGATAAGGTGGTACCTCCTAAGTATGTATTTATATTTCTTGTGTGATCGGGGCTCCTTCGCCTGTGCGATGGTCCTGTTGTTGTCATAGAAAATTTTTAATGGATCTAAGATGCTTGGGACCACTCCTAATCCAGGAATGAAATTTCTAATCCAAATAGCCTCTTTTGCAGCCTCGCTTACTGCAATATACTCAGATTCTATAGTTAAGTTGGCAACGGTCTCTTGCTTCAAGCTTCTCCAGCTAACAGCACATCCATTTAAAACAAAAACAAACCCAGATTGCGATCTTAAATCCTGAGTATTGGTCTGAAAAGAAGTATCGACATAACCTTGTATGACAAGCTCTTTTTGACCACCATACACCAAGCAGTGATCCTATGTCCTTCACAGGTACTTTAGAATCCCCTTTACAGCAGACTAGTGCTTCTCACCAGGGTCTTGCTAAAACCTACTAGTTATACTCAATGCATGAGCAACATCCAACCTAGTACATAACATAGCGTACATGATATATCCAATAATAGATGCATATGGGATTGTACTCATGTTGTCCCTTTCTTTTTTGGATTTAGGGCATTGTTCTTTAGTTAAAGGAACTCCCAAAGCCAAAGGCATGTACCCTTTCTTTAAGTCTCCCATAATAAATGCTTTAGTACTTTGTCTATGTACTTTTCTTGACTTAGTCCCAAAAGTGAATTTGATCTGTCTCTATAGATTCGAATACCTAGTATCGTCTCGGCTTCACCTAAGTGATTCATTGAGAAACACTTCCCCACCCATTGCTTGACCTTTTACAATGTTGGAATGTCATTCCCAATTAGAAGGATGTCATCCACATATAGGACCAGAAATACTATTATGCTTCCACTAACCTTCTTATACACACAATGCTCATCTTCATTCTTGACGAAGTCAAATTATTTTACTGCCTCATCAAAATGAAGATTCCAACATCGGGATGCTTGCTTTAATGCATAAATGGATTTTTGAAGCTTGCAAACCTTCTTAAGATACATGGAATTGACAAAACCCTCAGGCTGTGTCATATACACATCCTCAAGTAAATTTATGTTCAGGAAAGTAGTTTTGACATCCATTTGCCACATCTCATAATCATGATATGCAGCTATGGTAAGCAAGATCCTAATGGACTTGAGCATGACTACAGCCGAAAAGGTCTCATCATAGTCTACACCATGAGTTTGTCGAAAACCTTTTGCTACTGGTCTACCTTTGTAGGTCTTATCAGCTTTGAGTTTAAATAGCCACTTGCATTCAATTACCTTAGCACTTTCTGATGGATCAACCAAGGTCCAAACTTCATTATCGTACATTGATTGCATCTCGAATTTCATGGCCTCAAGCCAATTTTCTGAGTCTGGCCTATCAATAGCTTCTCGGTAGGTAGTAGGATCCTCACGATCTACTAACTCAATAGTGTCACTATCAATGATTAGAAATCCATATCTCTTAATCTCTCGATGTACCCTACCAGACATTTTAGGTTCTTGTGTAATGGGTTCTTGTTCAACAACTGGTTGTGAACTTGATCCCATTTCCAAATCATCATTTATAGGAGTTTGTGGTGCTTGAATTTCTCTAAGTTATACTTTACTCCCACCGTCTTTCTTGAGAAGGAACTCCTTTTCTAAGAAAACAAATTTACAAGCAACAAATACTTTGTTCTCTGCTTGTGAGTAAAAGTAGTATCCCTTTATTTCTTTGGGATAACCCACAAACAAGCAAACAGTGGATTTGGAATCTAGTTTATCAGGTGTTAATTTCTTAACATGTGCTTCACTGCCCCAAATCCTGAGAAATGACATATTGGATTCTTTCCCAGTCCATACTTCATATGGTGTCTTCTCAAATGCTTTAGTTAGAGTATGGTTTAGTAAAAATGCAGCAGTTTCTAATGCATAACCCCAAAAAGAGATACGAAGATTTGTTTGACTCATCATTGATCGAACCATATCCAACAGAGTTTGATTTTTCCTTTCGGATACACCATTCCATTGTGGCATTCCAGGAGGAGTGAGCTGTGAAATGATTTCACACTCCTTCAGATCACTGTCAAACTCTTGGCTTAAGTATTCGCCACCTCGATCTAATCGAATGCCTTTTATGCTTTTGCCAAGTTCTTTCTCGACTTCATTCTTAAACTCTTTGAATTTCTCAAAAGTTTCAGACTTGTACTTCAGTAGACATGGTACTTCATTAGATAGACATAGCCATATCTACTGAAGTCATTTGTGAACGTCACGAAGTAGCTAAAACCACCTCTAGCTTGTGTACTTAATGGTCCACATACATCGGTACAATAAGTCATTAGTCTTCTTGTCTTTCTTGTTAAAAGGATTCTTCATCATTTTTCCATGCAAGCATGACTCGCATGTGTCATAAGATTCTAAGTTTAATGACCGAAACACTCCAGATTTGTGGAGTCTTGAAATGCATTTTTCGTTTGCATGCCCTAAACGACAATGGCAGAAGTAAGTAGGGTTCAATTCATTTGATTTAACCCTCTTTGTATTAATGTTGTATATAGACTCTTTGTTTTGTAAATCAAAGATATAAAGGCCATTTTGCAACATGGCATTGCCATATGAAATGCCTTGGCAAAGAATATGAGCATTTCCATTATCAATAACAAAATCAAATCCTTCTAAATCCAAACAAGAAACTAAAATAATGTTTTTGCTTATAGCAGGCACATAATAACAATTTTTCAAAACTAAACAAAGTCCAGAAGGTAGAGTGAGTTGATAGTCACCTATCTCCATGGCAGCAACTCGTAATCCATTCCCCACACGGAGGTCCACTTTATTCTTCCCAAGTAACTGCCTATTTCTTAGCCCCTGAACATTTGAACAAATTTGCGAACCACAACCGGTATCCAATATCCAAGTGGTAGAAATAGAAAGGTTAATTTAAAAAACAAAAATAACAGAACTGGATGCCTTAGCTCCATTCTTCTTTTGTTATTCCTTGAAAATAGCATAATGCTTCTTCCAATGCCCTATCTTGTTGCAATGGAAGCATGTGCTCTCGTTCTCCTTAAGCTTTTATGCCTTGGGCATGGATTAGGCCTAAGCTTCCAGGTCATTCTTTCATTTTTCCTTTCCCTTTCCCTTTCCCTTAGCGGGTCCCTTTTTAATGCCCCCTTGAACCATAAGTACGGTATTGGTCTTTTGAATGTTCTCTTCAGCATTCTTAAGCATCCCATAAAGCTCGATGACTGTGTTGTTCATTGCATTCATGTTATAATTCATAACAAATGGATCATAATCATCAGTCAATGAACGTAAGATCAAGTCAATAGCCAATTCCTTCGGGACTTGTACCTCAAGCTTCTCAAGAGTATCAAGATACCCTTTCATCTTGAGTACATGGGTACTAACAGGAGTACCCACAACCATCTTACAAGAAATTAAGGCCTTTGTTATCACGAACCTCTCGTGACGAGCTTGCTCTTGGAACATCTCCTTAAGGTGCACCATGATCGCATAAGCCTCTTGGTCCACGAATTGCTTTTGCAAGTCAGGCACCATAGTGGCTAGCATCAAATAAGTCACATCATTGGAGTCGCTCTTCTTGGTCTCAAAAGTTTCCTTTTGAACCACTGAGGCACTCCTACCAGTTTCTTCAGGCAAGGGTGCATCCAAAACATACGACTTTTTCTCTTGCTTAAAAACTATTCTTAAGTTTCAAGACCAGTCTATGAAATTGGTGCCATTTAGTTTGTCCTTTTCCAAGACCCATCGCAATGAAAAGTTGTTATTTGAAGAAGCCATTTTCAATCTACAATAAAACTTAGCAAGATTAAATGAGATCTTATTTATAATCACACAAACCAAATTAATATCCCTTTAAATAATTCGCATTAGTGATTTAAAGTGGTCTAAGATCCACTTTTCACAACAACTTATTAGTCAAGCTGAGCTTGTACACCTAACAAGTTAAGTTACTTAGGTAGGAAAACACTAATAATGTCTCGTACATGACTTTTGGATCAAATGGGCTAACATCTTAAGATATTATAGCACAAAGCCATTTATTAGTTGCCTAGGTTTGAGCATCCCTTTCCATGTTAAGTCCAACCTACATTCAAAACCAATGCCTCACAAAGATAATCGGGCATATCTAGGACTCCTAGTCTACGTGACCGATAATCGATGCCTTGACATATTTCGAATTAGGAAGGCAACTTTGTGACTTACTATTTTAGGGATTCATTTTATTATGCCTTACATGGCATATGCTTTGTCATCCATTCATAGCATGCATGTATATATAATTGCATAAAGTAAATCATGACAAACATGGGCCCAAAAACCTACAACTAAGATTCTATACTATTACATAAGAATCTTCGAGTTGGGCTTCTCCACTCCAGTGGGCTTCGTCTTGATTTACAAAGTCTTGAAATAAATTATATTCTAAGAATAAATGAAAATTTTACAATAATACATAATGGCTCATAGGCCATGTTTAATTACAAAAATCTAGGGCCCATGAATGCACTATGCATATCCATTCATCACACAAAACCAGCAAATAAATATACATAACATTTATGGATAAAACAAAGTCCAATTTTAATTAATTTAGCCAAGCCCATTAATAGAAATTGTGTACTTGAACTTTTAAGAGAGAGGACCTCGTGATGGGCCTGGGCCGAAGCCCAATGGACTAAATTCTCTTATTGAATAAGTTCTCTTAAAAGCCCAAAACACAAACTAGTTAGATTTGTGCCATAAATCAACTATAGTATAATTTCCAATTTTTTCATTTTTTAATTTTATACCATACAACCCATAAACATTAAAAATACATATATATATATGTACCAATATAAATTAAAACATAAAATCATGAAGAACATATATCATACACGGCATTCATACTAAAACAAACAAACAACAATGAAGCTAGTTGTTTAATGCTCATATAATACTACAAAATGCACAAACACTTAAAACAATTTTATGAGTCATTTAATAATTTAAATAAGGTCATAAATATTGATTTAATGTTATGTACCGATCTGATCTAAATGTTTTTTTACCATTTTAATCAAAACAAAACAAACAATGTTGATTAAACATGTAACAAACACAAACTAGTCATAGTTTTAAGTGATTTTAAAATTAATCAATTAAATTTTCATGGACCAGAATTAAAACAAAATTTAAAATATGTCAAGACCTGATATTTAATCTTTAAAAATCACTTACAAACGAGCCAAAATCGTTTTACATTTAATTTTGAAAACTAGTTGTTAAACAAACACTTAACATGTCAACTAGCACCTAGTTTCAAGATTAACATATACTTTCAGGTATTTATAATTAAATCCGACCATGAACAACTCTAATAACATCTTAAGATCGTTTTTAAATGAATGATTTTTGAATAATTATTTCATGCATCAAAAGCACTAAAATAAGCATGTTTAGGCTCTAATACAACTGATGGAATATGACATGGAATATATATGATGTTCACGCAGCAGAAAAATAATAAAAATGATCATACATACCATGCAATCCGTAAACAAGAATAAAAAACAAGCAATTTTAGGGTTTTAAAACTTACAACTTTAGATGCACTTCAAGACTTGATTTTAATGATGACCAGCAATTAGGATAAACTTATATGCTTCAGGTCCTGATCACCAATGCCAAAGAAATAGCCTTTATGCCACTCCTCTCTATGTTCACACACACAATTGCAATGAAGGCTTAAAATTGAGAGTGCTAGCTCTCTATGCAAAGTAATTGGCAATGGTAATGGATTGAAGCTACAAGATCTGATCTTGTACTTCCTTTAGGTTGCTATTGCTACCCAAGAACACAAAAGAAAAAGAAAAAATCCTTTCCTCTTGTGTATTTCGGCCAAGAGTGTGAGAGAGATCAACTCATGCCTAAGGTTTTTTAGTTTTGGTTCATTAATATATCTCACTAATTTAGTTAAGTGTTAATTCCAAATTTTACTATCTTTTAGCTAGCAAATTCAGCCTCCATCACTTCCTAATTAAGTGACATACATTAACTCAAACTCCTTTAAATTTTAAATTTAAATTAATTTAAAATAAACATAAGAAATTTAAATCAAAAGCATTACTTATTTAGGATATGTAGCTACCGAAATTCCCATTGAATTTATCTTTGGATTTTCGGTCACCTTATCTCCATTTAATTAATTTTATTTGATTTAAATGCCATTAGGATTTAATACTCAATTAACTTAATTAATCCAAGATAATTAATTAATTGAAATTAATCCTATTTGGCCAAATCTTTTTCTCTCATGAACCAAGGTCTAATAGCTATTTTAATACCCATTACATACATTAATTTGACTTTAATTAAAAGCCCAAATTAATGCCCAATCTTCTATTCAAATATTTTAAGGCTAATGCTTTGTGTGCGATCCTATAGGTCCATTTAATATTGGTAATGAATTAATAAATTAATTTAAAGGCTATATATATTCTCTAGCAAGATATTATAGCATTTCAAATTAAATGAAAATGCAAATGGCATTTTGTGACCTAATGCAATTTTGCATAGTCCCTTACCCTTAAATATCAGAATTAATATAAGGCATTGAACTAGTAATCCTTATATATATTAATTCCTTTCTTGATATTCCAGTGACACTGAACTCTCAGATAAATAATGATTTCTCATTATTTCATCTCGGTATGACCATACACTTCTCAGTTCACTGATCAAGTGACCGATGATATTTTATCTCTTACTGAGAGGGGTAATCCCTTCATTTCTCTCATGCTCTCTAACATGAATTAGTGCATACCCATAATTGTCACTCTGTTATGAGTACGTTAGGTGTATGTCAAAGCATACAGTAATTCATAAAGAGTTCCATAGAGATTTTAGGTCTAAGAACTCTGAAGCAAAACTTGCATATGAGAAACACTTTTGACTTGTACCATGTAGTGTTCTCATGAGCCTTTCGAATCCAGATACCATGTTCTGAATATGTATCTATGATCTCTGATTGACACACTTGTCATTATGATTCATAAGACATAACTCTTGTTATCAGAGAGAGCATACTAGTCTTAATTCATTTGTTATTCCCATAACAATGATTGACTAGGGATATTTAGAATGAAGTCTCTATTGTTTCAAGGTCTTACAACCATGTACCTCACACATGATAACTTAAACTAAAACAACATTCTTGGGTAGTTCTATCAATTGATATGCTTAGGAATACAATAGATAAAACAAATGCCTCATTTATTAAATTAAATTCTTTATAACAATGTATTGGGGCTAGGGCTTACACTAACAGTTTGACCAATCTTTTCTATAATTATTGAGTATTTTCTCTAAGATAGATTTTGGCTCCCTATTAGAAACTTTCACTTGCCCATTTTCTTCAAGGTGATATGCGGTTGTGATCTTGTGCCTTACACAAAAGTTCTTAAGCAATGTTTTCAATTGATAGTTGACAAAATGCTTACCCCCATCACTTATAATAGCCATTGGTGGCCCAAACATAGTGAAAATATTTATCCTCAGAAATTCAAGTAGAACTTTATCATTAGATATCCTAGTAGCCATTACTTTTACCTATTTACTCAGATACTCTACAGTAACTAGGTTATACTCAAATCCAAATGAATTTAGGAATGGCCCTATAAAATCAATATCCCAAATATAAAAAATTTTAATTTCTAACACATTATTCATAGGCATGTCATCCCTCTTAGATATATTTCTTACACATTGACACCTATCACATAACTCTATAAAAGACTTAAAATTAGATAAAAAAGAAGGCAAAAAGAAACCTGACTATAATATTGTCTACACTATGTAAATTTGTCCACGGTGGCCTCCATCTTCTCCTCCATGACATTATATTATAATATTCTCTTGCTCCTTCTCCAAAATAAATCTGTTAAATAATTGATCCTAATATATCTTAATCAAATAAGGATCATCCCAAAGATAATATCTTCCATCCAATTTTAGTTTCTTTTCTGTTGCCAAGCAAAATTGTAATGGTTACTCTTGTTACCATTTTAGTTACTTATTTTTTTGTTAAATTACTTATACAAAAATACATTTATACATACAAATTTAGCTTGATTAAGATATATTTATAGCATAAATCATTACATATATTTCAAATTTCTTACATTGAAAAACTACATAAAATAATTCTATTATTAAATTAGTCTATACTTGTTATCCTCCCTAGTGGGTTGCAGATGTTGTCTTAGACTCCACACTTACAATTTACACCTGATATACCTATATGGGAAAAACACCCATGCTGAGTAATCACTCAGTGGGGAGTAAATAGTGTAATTGATTTCTTGTTGAAGTTTTAAATGCAAATGTAACAACAATATAAAATTTTATATTACGAATCACACACACTTATAATATCATTAAGAGACATATTGAATCAACAAAACATTTGCACTAATAGGAACTTATCAAAGATTATCTCTTTAATCACTTTCCACTACTAACACATTTTTTCATATTAGAACTCACATACATACGTCATTGTAGTTCCATATATTACATAAAACTTTATTGTAATTTTCTCATTTCACTTTATTGTTCAATGAGAAGCACTATCACTATCAAGATGTACTGAAACACTTACGCTATTTAACACTTTTCATTATTCACTAATTAAAATATTTCTATCACCCAAATTCCCATAAATGTTGTATATAGGTGGAAATGCTAGATGTTGGCAAGCGGTATCAAACACTAGAGACATAAAAGTCTCAAGTCACTAGATACCAAAGGGTATCAAAACACTTGTCACCTTAAGGTGACAACACTAGCAGCTAAGATCACTATCCCCTCTATAGCCATGCCAATCTATCAACCACTTTGGGAATTTCAGGTTTAACAAGTCACTAATCACTTAAGAATATTGCTTTTAATACATTTAAATCATGGCATCAAAACACTCAATATAGCATGCAATCATTTCACTATATTATATCACTCTTATTTAAGTACCTAAAGGATACAATATAAAATGCTCATCATTCATTTAGTTGCAAAAAACATTGCTAATATAACTATTTATATTTCTTTATGCTCATTTATGTCACTTGTTACTCTTGTTTTTACACTTAAGACACACTAAAAGTGTTTAAGTGTGCTTTGGTAATAATTTGGAACCTTAAAATCAAGTTTTGAAAGAGATAAATAAGGGTCAGGGTCAGGAGCTCATACCTGCTAATCGTGACATAAGTGTCATTTTGTTTCTGTACTGATTCTGAGCTGCCTGACGATCAATACCAAAATAATGCTGACCGTGACCTAGATTATGCAAGGACATCATGATCATTAGGTAATACCTATTGATTATGACCTAGGTTCCATTTTTGTGTTGGAAAACAATTTAGGGCTATGTCATTGCGAGCAGCTCATACCTGCTGACCGTGAGGTATTTTATACCAAGAGGTAGATTTTTAGCCTCAAATTCTTTATCATTTTTAACGTAGAAAATGATGTTTGCAGGGATAGTGTTGTTGTACAAAGTTCTTACACTATACATATAGTTTCCAAAACTTCAAAAGCCACTCAATTATGACTTGTAAATCTCAATATATTAATAAAAAACTGGAGACTATTCTAGGTGACAAGATAGCAAGCATATTTCAAATTCAAGCTTGATTTCGAACACTTTAAGTACATATTTAGATTTTGGTTTCTTCTACAAAGTTGTAGATCTATGTCCTATCTTTCATTTCCAACTATAATCTCTTCAATCAAAAATATATAAAAGAATTTATTTAGTTTACATTAAACCTGGTTCACATGAACCCTAAGCAAATCTCTACTTTCTCACTTTCCAAAGCATAAATCATCAGTTTTTTTAACACATCATAATAATAATATTCATTTCCATCCTCAATCAAAAAGCAAATATAACATATAAATGAACTTTAATAAAATAAATATATATAGATTAGAGAAGAAAACTCCCAAACCTATTTAGCAAGCCATAATTCTTCTTTTAAGCTTTTTTTTCTTCTTCTATTGACTTTTGCTAGATTCTTCAACTAAAAAAAGCATCAATACATATTAATATCCAAATTCCCACTATTGATTAATATTCTCATGCTTTATAACAAATAAATAACTAAAATTGAGCTAAAATATTTTAAAAATTCACCTTAATTAAGCTAGAATTTACAAACCCTTAGTGAGATGAATTTTATGAGTAAGAGTAAGAAAAAGAAATGAGAAATAACTTGAATTTTTCTTGCCTATGAGGTGGCTAGCCAACATAAAAGATAGTAGATTTTTCATCCATTTTCTTACATCTTCTTCATTTCTTTAGAAATGCTTTGTGTCTCTTTCTTATTAGTTAATTCTTAAACCAACTCAATTTACATTTTACTCCCATAAATTAGTCTTATTTTACAAATCATGCATCATTAATTTATCTTAATACATTCATTCCCACTTATTTCATAATATTATACATTTACCCCCAAATTGAAAATTTACAAAATTGTCCTTCACATTTACATTAATTTCAATTGCATCTAAGTCACACTTATAAATATTTACTAGTGTATACTTTCGGACATTGTAGAAATCCTTTGCAAGGTAGCCTTTTATAAGAGAATTAGAAATATTAGCATACCAATGAACAAAACTTTCACATAAATAAATAGTACAAATATGTTCATCAAGGAATAAATTAGAAATTGGCCCATGATGCAATCAAGATAGATGGTCAGATACAAACTCACAGCTTCCTTGTTATCTTCAATTTTTACATCAAATTCTTGAAGTAGTAAAACCCATCTAATAAGTCTTGGTTTGGAATATTTCTTTGCAAAGAGATGACCTTAAAGTTACTTTAGAACAAATGAGATATGGTTTGAATTTTTCAAAGCTAAAAAGTATCCCTAATAGCTCCTTCTTTGTGGTGGTGTAATTTGCTTAAGCTCCAATGAGTGTGTGACTAGTATAGTAATTAGTGTGAAAAATCATCTCTTTCATCTTGCCTAAAATCAATTCCATTACACGGCCACTAGCATCACATATTATCCCAAGAGGTAAAGTCCAATCCAATGTTGCTATGATTGGTGCTGTGATTAACTTCTTTTTCAATAAATTAATATCCTACAAACATTTTTCATCAAAGTTAAATGTGTCATCCTTTAGCAAAAAATTAGAAAACAATTTATCCATTTTAGAAAAATTCTTAATAAACGAATGATAAAAGTTGGTATGACCAAGAAAACTCCTAATACATCCAACACTAGTAGGAGGAGGTAATTTGTAAATCACATCCAATTTTACCCCTACCAACTTCAATTCCATTTTAAGAGATCTTATGCCCTAGAGGACTATACCTTTCCATCACCATAAATTGACATTTCTCCTAATTAAGGATAAGGTTAGTTTCTTCACACCTTTTTAAGACTAATGCAAGGTTAGAAAAAAAAGATTCAAAATCATGACCATGTAAAGTACAATTATCCATGAAAACTTCAATAATTTTTTAAATAAAATCATTAAATATGGCCATCATAGATCTTTGAAACGTGGCTAGGGGATTACCTAGTCCAAAGAGCATTCTCCTATATGCAAACGTACCATAAGGACAAGTGAATGTGGTCTTTTCTTGGTCTTCCATGGCTATAAAAATTTGTATAAATCCCAAATAACTATCTAAAAAGTAATAAAACCTATTTTCGGCCAATCTCTCTAACATTTGATTAATGAAGGGTTAGAGAAATTTGTCATTCCTAGTGGCATTGTTTAATCTCATATAATATATACACACTCTCCATCCCATCATTGTCCATGTTGGGATAAGTTCATTATTCTTATTAGTTACCATAATCATACCCACCTTCTTCGGCATATATTGAAGCAGACTAATCCAACTACTATAAAAAATGGGATAACTAATACCTGTATTGAGCAACTTTTGTACCTCATTTTCCACCATTTCTTATGTAGCTAGATTGAGTCTCCTTTAGTGTTGCACCATCGGTTTGAAATCGCTCTCTATAGTTATCTGATGTGTACAATAACATGGGCTAATTCCTTTCAAGTTGGATGTCTCCTAACTTATAGCTCCTTTATGCTTCTTCAATACTTCCACTAGCATTTCTTATTCCAAACCTATCAAAAGTAAAAAAATAATTGCTAGTTTTGCATTATCTTTTAAAAATACGCATTTCCAAAATGAATAAAGGGTTTGAGGTTCATAAATGCTTTCTTGCCTAGGAGAGGACTACTCTTTCTCCCTTTTTCCTTCCTTACTATTCTCCTTTTCTATCTTCTTATTCAGCTTTTCCACTCTTCCTCCTACTTGCTCCTTACTTTATGAATGCATCAAGCAACCTTGAAGCTCATCATCCAATAAAATTTCTTATTGTTTTCCTATACACATTCTTTAACTCCATCTATAAAGCAAATAAACTCTTTAAAGCCATAGAAAATTTGTTTCATAACCTTGTTTACATTAAAGACCATTTCTTTTGCATTGAACTGCAAAGTTACCATTTATCCATGCATATCTATCAATGCCTTTACCATGTTCAAAAACAACTTTTCCACTACCAATGTTATTTTTTGATCCTTTTCCTTATCCATCACTATAAAATAAACCACAAATATAAAATTTCCAACCTTTACTAATAAGTCATCCATTATGCCTTTTGACCTTTTTATGGATCTATCTACCAATTGTACTGTAATTTGGGTCTCTTTCATATCACCTAAATTCAATTTCTTACAAATTGAGCAAGAAATCAAATTAATATTAGTACCCAAAGCATGTAGAGCATATCCAATAAATTCCTTCCTAAATCATATGGTAAAGTAAAACTACTAGGATCCACTAATTTTGAAGATTTTTGTTCATTAAAAATGCACTATAAATTTTGGAAAATTACATCATTACAACATCCCCTAGCTTTTTCTTATTAGAATATAGCTCTTTCATATACTTAGCATATTTAGGCATATGCAATAAAGTTTCAGTAAATGATAAGTTTACATGCTATTTTTTAAACATGGCTAAAAATCTAGTTAACTATTCATTATACTTTTATTACCTAGTTAGAGATAGAAAATGTAATCTAGACTTATCAAGTATAGTAGAAACAAGCCTTTCTTTACCTTTACTTTTTTTAACATTGGTAGGCATCTCATCAATAACATCGGGTTTATAAATACTTACCTCTATTATTGGTTCAATAAATTTTGAAGAATTATTACATTTCTTACCTTCTTTTACATCTTTCCCAGTTTTCAGTGTGATTGCTTTTTGCTTTTTGTTTTTTATTTAGTCCATATGTAAGGACCCTAAATAGGCCCTAGTAGAATTCAAGGGCAATTATATATTATTAAAGTCTAATTAATCATTATTGGATGAATTATTAGTAGTTATGATCTAATGAATTCATGGTCTTATATGATAGAGTATATAATAGTCAATTGATATTATAGTGTATAGTGTGTATAATTGGAGCAAAAATATAGTTAAGATATTGTTTAGGGCATAAATGTTATTAAGTTATCATTAATTATGTTATAAATGTTTTAATTATATAGTTTGAATTTTATAAGGGCATAATTATTTTATTATTTTTGGTTTAATAATATTCAAGGTTGTAATTGAAGTATAAAGTATTAGTTTAGGGGTCAATTTGTAAATTTGACATCTTATAGGTCAAATGTGAATAAAATAATTATTTGAGAGTTTGATTTAAGAGAAGTATAAAATACATGGGTCAATGTTAGGTATGCAAGAAGATAAGAGGCATTGGTGTAACAAGCAAAAGCTAGAGGAAAATTAGTTGAAGATGCAAATTTTTGAGGAACTAACAAAAGAATTTTTCCTTTGTAGTATGAAAGATGAAAGTGGTATAAAATAAAGGAAAATTTAAGAAAGAGAATGAAGGGGACGATGTTCTTGAGAGGGAGTTACAAAATTTCTTTATTATCTTCTCTTTTATTCTTGGTTAATCTCTAAGAAATCTTTGAAGAAATGCTTGCATGTGGAATTTTGAAGAACAAGTTAAAGTATATTTACAAGGTAATTAACTTAATTTGATAATTATTCTTCTTCATCATCTTTTTGTTTTGGTTAATAGTAGATTGAGTTAAATGCTGAAAGTTTGTGTTAATGGATGAAATTATTGTGAAAGGAAAAGAAGGAGAAAGTTAGGATCATGAAAGAAGAAGATAGTGAGAGAAAATGGAGAATTTTGAAGAAGATTTGAGTTGTATGTCCAGGTTTGGGAACTTATTCTTCATGCATGTGTTTTTCCTTGATTGAAATATGTGATTACATTATGACATGGTTTCATTTTGACAAGTAACTTGAAATAAAACATCAATCTTCGATATTAAAATGGACATGCATGTAAGTTTTAAAATTCTGGGTTTGGGTTCACTGGACCTAGTTGTATTCTTTTAGTAATATCTTGAGTTTTAGAATAGATAATTAGATGATTCCAATTGGATTTCAAAATAGACTTCCATAAAAATATTTCATTAGAAGAAATCATATTCTAATTATGCTTTTAAATGGGACATAACCTAGATTGAAAATCGGATAAGTGTGTAGTCCCATACTCATGAATAGTCTTTAATATTTTGCGAACATTTTATAGTATAAGACTCGCAATGAGATGATACAAAATTCTTGGTAAACTAGACATTTATGACTATAACTTTTATGAAGAAACTTTTGTCTAATTATCTACTCATATTTTTCTATTAATTTTATAATTGGTAATAAAAACTATTTTTGGTATTATGAACTGTTATGGTTTTTTGGTATTATGAACTATTATGGTTTTTCTTAATTATCTTGAGTTATAGATGTGATATTAAGGTAATTCTTGATGTTTTTTAAAATTAGACATATAGGGAATTAGTATTCTAATACTTGCATGTAAATTATTAGAGAATAAACATGAATATTTTTGTAGGATAAGTTGAATAAATGTGATGAGAATAAATATTTGGAATCTTTAATAAAGAGAAACATATAAGCATCATGCACTAGTTGCTGTAATTATAACATAATTTGGTCTAGGAAACCTCAATTGAATTAATTCCAAATTCATATTTTACATAAGAAACATACCTATGACTTTTTAGAAGATACCAATGATTGGATATCACATGGCATATACATGATGATCAAGCAGCGGAACAATTAAAATTTAGATCATACATGACACGAAATATACAACAAAGAATTGAAACATGCAATTTTAGGGTTTTTGAAGGCTTACAAGTTTGGATGCACTTCAAAACTTGATTTTGAAGATGACCAGCATATAAGATGGACTTATATACCTTAGATCTTAATCACCAAAGCCAAAGGAGAAGCCTTTACATCACACACCACTTTCTGCTCCCACACACACTCGCAAAAATGACTTAAAACCGAGAGTGCTAGCTCTGTGTTTGTGTATAAGGCATTGGGAATGGTTTGAAGCCACAAGATTTGATCTTGTTCTTCTTTTTAGTTGCTATTGCTGCCCAAGAATATAAAAGAAGAAGAAATAATTCTTTCTCTTGAGAGTGGCGGCACTAGAGAGAGAAATTGTCACTTAGGTCAAAAATATAATTAATTAATTTATATCATTCATTTAAGAAAAATGTGAATGCTAAAATCCCCTTGGAATAATGAATATTTTTCAGCCTTTATCACTTCCTAATTAAGTGATTTAAATTAATTTAAACTCTATTAGGATTCAAATTAAAATGGCATTAGTCATGTAATCAAAATGCATCACTTGTTTAGGATTTAACTTATGCCGAATTCAACTAGGAAACTAGCTTGAATTTCGGCCATAACAGTCCCTATTTAAGTGTTACTAATTGATTCATATACTATTTAGGATTTAAACTCAATTACCTTAATTATACATAGATAATTATTTAATTGAAATAAAACTAGCACATGCTGAATATCTCTCTCATAGGCCAACTATTTAACATATTTGCCTTAAACAGCTAGCTGTTTTAGGCAAAAAAACTTATTAACAAATTAGTCTTTTTAAGGTAAAAAAACTGTTTAACAGATTTGCATTAAATAACTAGCTATTTAAGGCAATAAACTATTTACAAGAATCAATCCAGCTTTGCTGCATTTGTGGTCCAATTAGCAATTTCAATACCCATTATATACATTAATTTAACTTTAAATAAAAGCTCAAATTAATGCCTAATACACTATTTAAATATTTTAAGCCCAATGCTTTGTGTGCGATCCTATAGGTCCATTTAATATTGGTAATGAATTAATAAATTAATTCAAAGGCTATATATATTCTCTAGCGAGATATTATAACATTCAAAATTAAATGAAAATGCAAAAGACATTTAGTGACCTATTGCAATTTTGCATAGTCCCTTACCCATTAATATCAGAATTAATATAAGGCATGGAACGAGTCATCCTTATATGTATTAATTCCTTTATTGATATTCCAGGGACACTAAACTCTAAAATAAATAACGATTTCTTATTATTTCATCTCGGTATAGCCATACACTTCTCAGTTCACTGATCAAGTTGCCGATGATATTTTCTCTCTTATTGAGAGGGGTAATCCCTTTACTTATCTCATGCTCTCTAATATGAATTAGTGCATGCTTAATCATACCCATACTTGTCACCCTGTTATGAGTACGTTAGGTGTATGTCAAAGTACACAATAATTCATAGAGTTTTATAGAGATTTCAGGTCTAAGAACTCCAATACAAAACTTGCACTTGAGAAACACTTATGACTTGTACCATGTAATGTTCTCATGAATGGATCGAATCCAGATACCATGTTCTAAACATGTATCTATTATCTCTAATTGACACTCTAGTCCTTATGATTCATAAGATAGAACTCAACTTATCAAAGAGAGCATACTAGTCTTAATTCATTTTTTATTCCCATAACTATGACTAACTAGGGACATTTAGAATGAAGTCTCGATTGTTTCAAGGTCTTACAACCATGTGCTTCACACATAACTTAAACTGAAATAACATTTTTGGATAGTTCTATCAATTGATATGCACAGAAATACAATAGATAAAACAAATGCCTCATTTATTAACTTAAGTGTTTTATAACAATGCATTGGGGTTAGGGCTTACACTAACAATCTCCCACTAGAACTAGTTCCAATTGAGCATAGCCCTAAGATCGAATGCTATCAAATGAGCTTCATGCAAATTTGGATGCAATTGTTTTGTCAAAGGATCTACTACATTGTTTTCACTTGCTATCTTGCTAATCTTGACGTCCCCATGATCAATGATCTCCCTGATCAAGTGGTTCCTCCTGAGTATGTGTTTGGATTTCTGGTGTTACCAGGGCTCCTTTGCATGTGCGATGGCCCCATTGTTATCACATAAAATTTCTAATGGATCTAGGATGCTTGGGACCAGTCCTAATCCACAAATGAAATTTATAATTTAAACAGGCTCCTTTGTAGCCTCACTTGCTACAAAATACTCAGATTCTGTAGTTGATTCAGCAACGATCTCTTGCTTTGAGCTTTTTCAGCTGACAACACCACTGTTTAAAACAAAAACAAAAACAGATTACGATCTTAAGTCCTAAGTGCTGGTCTAAAAACTAGCATCGGTATAACCTTGTATGACGAGCTCTTGTTGACCACCATACACCAATAAGTTATCCTTAGTCCTTCGTAGGTACTTAAGAATCCCTTTTACAGCATACCAATGCTTCTCACCAGGGTCTTGCTGAAACCTATTTGTTATACCCAGTGCATGAGCAACATCCAACCTAGTACATAACATAACGTACATGATAGATCAAATAGCAAATGCATATGGGATTCTACTCATGTTATCCCTCTCCTCTTTAGTTTTAGGACATTATTCTTTAGTCAAAGGAACTCCCAAAGCCAAAGGTATGTACCATTTCTTTGAGTCTTCCATAATAAAATGCTTTAGTACTTTGTCTATGTACTTTTCTTGACTTAGTCCCAAAAGCTGATTCGATATATCTCTATAGATCAAAATACAAAGTATTGTCTCAGCTTCACCTAAGTGTTTCATTGAGAAACACTTCCCCAACCATTGCTTAACCTTTTCCAATGTTGGAATGTCATTCCCAATGAGAAGGATGTCATCCACATATAGGACCAAAAACACTATTATGCTCCCACTAACCTTCTTGTACACACAAGGCTCATCTTCATTTTTTGTGCAGCTAAATTATTTGATATCTTCATCAAAATGGAGATTCCAACTCTAGGATACTTGCTTTAATCCATAAATGGATTTTTGAAGATTGCAAACCTTCTTAAGATGCTTGGGATTTACAAAACTCTTAGGCTATGTCATATACACATGCTCAAGTAGATTTCCAATGAGGAAAGTAGTTTTGACATCCATTTGCCACATCTCATAGTAATGATATGTAGCAATGGCAAGCAAGATCCTAATGGACTTGAGCATGTCTATAGGTAAAAAGGTCTCATCATAGTCTACACCATGAGTTTGCCGAAAACCTTTTGCTACTAGTCTACCTTTGTAGGTCTTGTCAGCTTTGAGTTTAAATAGCCACTTGCATTCAATTACCTTAGCTCCTTTCAGTGGATCAACCAAGGTCCAAACCTGGTTATCATATATTAATTACATCTCATATTTCATTACTTTAAGCCAATTTTTTGAGTCAGTGCTCTCAATAGCATATGGGTAGGAGTTAGATCCTCATGATCCACTAACTCAATAGTGTCACTATCGATGATTAGAAAATCATATCTCTCAATCTCCCGATGTACCCTACTAGACCTTCTAGGTTCTTGTGCAATGGGTTCTAGTTCCATAATTGGTTGTGAACTTGATCCCATTTCTAACTCATCCTTTACAAGAGTTTGTGGCACTTGAATTTCTCCAAGTTCTACTTTACTCCCATTGTCTTTCTTGAGACGGAATTCCTTTTCTTGGAAAATAGCCTTGCGACAAATAAAAACTTTGTTCTCGGCTTGTGAGTAAAAGTAGTATCCCTTTATATCTTTGGGATAAGCCACAAACAAGTAGACAGTAGATTTGGATTCTAGTTTATCATATGTTAATTTCTTAACATATGCTTCATAGCCCCAAATCTTGAGAAATGACATATTAGGCACTTTCCCAATCTATACCTCGTATGGTGTCTTTTAAACTACTTTAGTTGGAGTAAGGTTCAGTAGAAACACAGCAGTTTCTAATGCATAACCATAAAAAGAGACAGAAAGATTAGCTTGACTCATCATCGATCGAACCATGTCAAATAGAGTTCAATTTCTTCTTTCGGACACACTGTTCCATTATGGTGTTCCGAGAGGAGTGAGCTATGAAATAATACCACACTCCTTCAGATGACTGTCAAATTCTTGGTTTAAGTATTCACCACCTTGATCTGATCGATTTAAGAATGAAGCTTCAGGAAGGCAGAGTGGGGGTCAAGCATCTGAGTGTTCACATTGTTCCCGGCACCAGTGGGGTAATTGTAGGAAACTGGCTGGAGAATGCTTTAGATGTGGTAGTACAAATCATTTTATGGTGAATTGTCCTTCGAAATTAGATCAAGGTTTTAAGCAACAGAATAGTAGGGGAGCCTCTAATGCACCCCCATCTGGAAGAGGTAGAGGCAGAGGAAGGTTTGGATCAGCTCATCAAGGATCTCAATCCCAGAATATGTCAGAAATAGTTGATAGACCTTCTACTCAAATGGTTGTTAGATGAGCTTGTGCAATAAAGGCTCAAGAGGAACAAAATGCTCCAAAAGTTATAGCTGGTACTTTTTCGCTTTATAATTGTAACATACATACACTCATTGATCCTGGCACTACTCACTCATATGTTTGTATTGGGGTTTCGGGTAGAGATAGGTTGAAAACACAATAATTAGATTTTGATGTATGTGTAACTAGTCCATTAGGACATTGTATAATTGTTAATAAGGTGTGTAAAGATTGTCCTATAGTAGTTAAAGGGAGAGAGTTACCAGCAGATTTGATTGTGTTGCCTTTGTATGAGTTTGATGTAATTATGGGAATGGATTGGTTATCCAAGCATCATGCATTGGTAAATTGTGAAATGAAAACAGTAACTTTCAGGGATGATGAAAGAAAGGAAGTGGTAGTAGAAGGAAATTGTTCTAAACTATCAACTAATGTTATATCAGCAATGCAAGCTATGTGTTGTCTTAGAAAAGGATGTGAAGCATTTTTAGCTTTGGTCCTTGACTCAAAAAGGGATACAGTGAAGCTTGAGAATATACCGATTGTGAAAGAATTTCCAAAAGTATTTCCTGAGGAATTACCTGGTCTTCCTCCAGAAAGAGATGTTGAGTTGTCTATTGACCTGTTACCTGGTACAACCCCAATCTCTAAGGCACCATACAGAATGGTTCCATCCTAATTAAAAGAGTTAAAGGTTCAACTACAGGAATTGCTAGACAAAGGCTTTGTCAAACCCAATGAGTCACCTTGGGGTGCTTTGATTTTATTTGTTAAGAAGAAGGATGGGTCTATGAGAATGTGTACCAATTATAGATAGTTGAACAAAGTGAAAGTGAAGAACAAGTATCCTTCGCCTCAAATTGAGAATTTATTTGATCAGTAAAGTGGTGCTGGTGTGTTTTCAAAGATAGATTTGCGATCAGGATATTATTAGCTCAGAGTTAAAGATGGGGATGTTCCTAAGACTGCATTTAGAACTCGTTATACGCATTATGAATTCTTAGTGATGCTATTTGGGTTGACTAATGCACTTGATGCATTCATGGATCTCATAAATAGGGTATTGAGACCCTACTTGGATCGATTTGTTGTAGTGTTTATTGATGACATATTAGTTTACTCCTGAAATGAAGTTGGGCATGCATCTAAGAATTGTATTGTAAACTCTGAAAGAAAATCAATTGTATGCCAAATTGAGTAAATGTGACTTCTGGCTTATGGAAGTTTCCTTCCTAGGTCATGTTGTATCTGCTGAGGGTGTTAGGGTTGATCCAAATAAAATTGAAGCTATTGTTAACTGAGACCACCCTTACATGAAATTATAAGTTTTCTCGAGTTGCCAGGTTACTATTGTCATTTTGTTAAGGGTTTTTCTATCATTGCTTCACCCCTCACTAAGCTATTAATAAAGAATATTAAGTTTGAATGGTCTGATCGATGTCAAGCAAGCTTTGAAATGTTGAAGAAGATGTTGACAGAAGCTCCTTTGTTGACTCTACCTGTTTCAGGGAAAGAGTATGTGATGTACAGTGATGCTTCTAAGGTTGGTTTTGGTTGTGTATTAATGCAAGATGGTAAAGTTGTAGCTTATGCATCTAGGCAATTGAAAACACATGAACAGAACTACCCGACTCATGATCTAGAACTAGTAGCTATGGTATTTGCTTTAAAGATTTGGCGACATTACTTGTATGGGAAAAAATGCAGGATTTATACATATTATAAAAGCCTCAAGTACTTGCTTACTCATAAAGAACATAATTTTAGGTAGAGAAGATGTTGGAACTTTTCAATGATTACGATTGTATAGTTGACTACCACCCAGGAAAAGCGAATGTGGTTGTTGATGTCTTGAGTCGTAAGACAATGGCAGTATTGATGTTAAAATAGTGCAGATGGAAATTTACTTCAGATGGTTCCTTACTAGCATAGCTTAAAGTTAGGCCCATAGTTAGGCAGACAGTGATAGATGCTCAGAAGGATGATGTAAAGTTACAACAGATTATCAAAGCAGTTTGTGAAGGAGATCAATCAGATTTTTCAGTGAAAGAAGATGGTGGTGTATACTACCATAACCGGATGTGTATTCTTGACTACAAATAAGTGAAAAGAATATTGTTGCATGAAGCACATAATACTGCATTTACTATACATCCAGGTGGGAACAATATGTATCCAAAGTTGAAACAGTTTTACTAGTGGCCTAGCATGAAGAAGGATATTGTTGATAATGTTTCTAAATGCCTAACATGTAAGCAAGTGAAAGCATAACATCAGTTTCCTTCAGGTCTCTTGAATCCTATTCCTATTCTACAGTGGAAGTGGGAAGACATTATCATGGATTTTGTTACTGGTTTGCCTCTTTCTCAAAGAAAATATGATGCTGTTTGGGTAGTAGTGGATAAGTTAACAAAAGTAGCTCAGTTTTTACCAGTTCGAATAGATTATTCCATGGATAGGCTTGCAGAATTATATGTGAATGAGATTGTACGGTTACATGGTATACCTATGTCTATAATTTTGGATCAAGATCCAAGGTTTACATCAAGATTTTGGCAGAGTCTATAGCAAGCTTTGGAAACACAGCTCAAGTACAGTACAACTTTTCATACTTAAATGGATGGGCAATCCGAAAGGGTTATTCAGATTCTCAAAGATATGATGAGGGGATGTGCTTTAGAGTTTTTTGGAAGTTGGGATAAATACGTAGCCTTAATGGAATTTACTTATAATAATAGCTATCAGAAGAGTATTCAAATGGCACCATATGAGGCTTTGTATGGCAGGAAATGTAAAATTCCAGTCTGCTGGACTGAGTTGATTGAATGTAAGTTAATTGGTCCTGACCTTGTTAGATATACAGAGGAAAAAGTTCAAGTTATCAAGCAGAGACTGAAAGAAGCTAGTGACAGGCAGTAATCATATGCTGACCTGAAAAGAAAAGATATCGAGTACCAGGTGGGTGACAAAGTGTTTTTGAAGGTATCTCCCTGGAGAAAAGTGCTTAGATTTGGCAAAAAGGGAAAACTTAGTCCAAGATTCATTGGTCCGTATGAAATTCTTCAAAGAGTCGGACCAGTAGCTTATAGGGTGGCTCTTCCTATAGAATTAGCCAAGCTTCATGATGTGTTTCATGTGTCTATGCTTCAAAGATATCGCTATGATGAATCTCATAAGTTACAAGTTCAAGATATTCAAGTACAGCCGGATTTGACTTATGTGAGGCACCGAAAGAAATCCTGGCTAGAGAAATCAGGCAACTAAGGAACAAGCATATCCCTCTGGTCAAAGTACTATGGCAACATCATGGTGTGCAGGAAGTGACTTGAGAACCAGAGGAAGCCATGAGGGAGCAATATCCTCAATTATTTGAATCAGGTATGAATTTCGAGAATGAAATTCTTTAAGGGAGAGAGAATTGTAAGGCCCATAACATGACCCTAATTGAAATTTCATTTTTTTTGTAGGATTTTTATTTGATTAAGATTAAAATTAAATGAGAATTTCTTATAAGTATGGGACAAGGGATAAATTATGTTTTTATTATTTTAATTGCATGAAAATAAAATTTAATAGTGTGGTTTAATATTAACTGAGGGTATAATCGAAGTAAAAAGTATTAATTTTGACATATTTTGGGGCAAATGTGAATAAAAGAATAATGGAGAGGCTAATTTATATAAAGGGTTAAATGGTGGGGTTGATTTTTGAAATAAACTATTTGGTGGGGACAATTTATAGCATGCAAAGAAGTGAGTGTCTATAGTGTGACATGCAAAACCTTGAAGGACAAAGAGGAATAATTACAATAGCACTATATATATGTTGGTTTTAACTGGAATGAAAGAGAAGGTGAGTGAATGGGATAGCAACTAAGGAGAGAATTCATTTTCTTTCATCTCTTTCAATTTCATGTTCATCTCTAAATTTACCTATAAATTTATGAAGACAATTGCATGCATGTGCATTGTTCAAGAAAATATTTACATAGATTAATAAGGTATGGCTTAATTCTAGTTATCTTCATCATCTTCTTCTTCTTCTACAATCTTTATGTGGATTTCAGTTGGGATTAGCTGATGGAAATGATACATTAGAGAATGATTTATATTGTAGATAAAGAAGGAGAAGGTAGAAAAGATAAAGGAAAAGGTCTTGCTATAGATTAATTGGCTAAAGTGAAGTTAGGCCAAGGTATGGGGTTAGGGATACCTTAATGCATGTGAATTTGGTTGTTGCATGTGAATATTGTTGCTGGAACTTGTTGTGATTAAATTGAATTTGTAGTAATTAAAAGAGAGTACAATGTAAGAAATGTGCATAATGGGATGAGATGAATATTTTGACCTAGTCACTGAAAATTTAGTGTAAGTTGTAATAGAGAGCTCTAATTGTAACAAATCAAATTTATGTAGTTATATAAGACATTTTCCTACCAAATTTAAGAAGGAACCTACCTTCAATTCTACCTCTATATATTTTTTATGATTTATTGAATTTAGGAGAACTTTTAAATTCGGATTTTGGACCAGGTTGGGGAAAAATTGAGGTATCTGTATGTACAATGATCAGAATGGCATGAAATTAATTCCTATACAAAATAGAATCATAAACACACATTTTATATGAAGTAAGTAATGCCTAATTTTATTTCTATGTATGTCAAATAGTTAGCATGAAATTTGTTGAATCTATTTGGACTATTAAGGTACAGATGTTGTTATTTTGGGTATAAGTATTAGTAGAGAAGACAAAATCTTATTCTGTAAAATTCCGGGTAAACTAGATACCTAGGATTACGTTTTTGATGAACAAATTTTTGTCTAAATGCCTCTTGATTATATACTATGAATTTTTACAAGTGGCAGTTAATACTATTTTGGTTCCATGAATAGTCTATAGTATTTCTCAAATATCTTGAGCTATAGGTAAGATATTAAGGTGAATTTTGATGCTCTGGAAACTAGAAACATAGGGGAATAATATTGTAGGAGATCATTTAGCCTAAAAATAACATTTTCAAATTTATTTGTGTCTCACAATTTGAGTCGAGAATGCTGCCCTGTGTAGATTTTAATGTACTTTATCTTATGGTTTTCAATTAATTGAACTAAATATGTGTTTATGTGGTTACAAAATGAATTGGTTAGAGCAGGTAATATGACTATTAATACAAGATTATATGTATACATATACATTGACACGTGTACATGGGTAAGGAGTTATGATGAAAATATCTCACATATATTTGTGATGAAATTTGTGTACATGATTGTTTTATGCAATTAATCTTACATATTCATACTCTAATGATAGATTGCATTATATTTTAACGTTCACTTACACTGTGAAACAAAATATACAATATATGACTTTGTTCATGTGTGATGCTTGAATGATAACATAATGAAGTATATTATTATGATGTTATATATTTCTATCCATGAGGGATTATGTATTTGTATACATGATCACATATATATACGATATGCTATATTATAAAGTATTAATAATGAGCACTTGAATAGGTATGATGCATTACATGATTATGCTAGTATGAGATATTTAATGATAGTAGGTAAAAAGTAATTGTATCATTAAATGAACTTATATATGCAGTTATGTCATCGTAACAATATGGCTATCATATGATTATACATGTGCGAAATGAATACCATAAGTGTAAGCATGATATATGAAAAGAAAGATTAAATAGAGTTTGCCTGCAGTTATAGTTCAATTTTGGATATATAGGTGCCTATAGGGATATTGCAGCTGCCACAGTCGACCTTTTTAGGTCCATGGTATAGTTGATCCTGCTGGATCTTGAACAACCCATTTGGGTTGTTTCTTAACCCCATTTGGGTCCTTGACCAGTCCACCATACATTTGGCCCTGATTGGGTCTATAGTTTTGATGTCTTCGGATATCCACCATTTTGATACCTTCTGGTATCTACTGATACCATTATCCACCTTTAGAACTTAAGCAGGCTAAACGATTGTGTTATTGCATTACAATTAATTTTATATAAATAAAGCATGATAGATGAGATAATATATTTAACTGTATTTTCCATTGCATATGTGATAGTTGGATACTTTTGATACTGATCCTCCTACGTTATGCTTTAATTTCAAGCATGTTAATATAAATATGAGATTTGATTGTTGATGATGATATTTTATTCTGTACTTTATTTATTTTAAATATGTCATTCTTGTTATTATCAACTTTTGTATGTTATATGTTTCCGGCAATCGTTGTGAGTTGTTGCTTTCAAAATTAGTATCCCCACTAAGCTTTATAGCTTAGCACGGGTTATTTAATTCGTTTAGGTATTGTTGTGAAAGCTTTTGCTCAGGAATGATCTATGCATCAGGACAGGCCAACACCTAGGTTATAGAAGTTGATGTAGGGTTCTTTTTGATTTTGGTGTAATTTCTTTTGCAAGTTTAATATGTATAAAAAGGGCTATCATATATATATATATATATATATGTAATATATATATATATATATGTAATATAAAGTAAGTGATGTAATAAGTTCAATGAAAGAATGCTAAAGCATGCATGCATACAGTAGCTAGAATGCTTAGTCATAAATATGCTAGATTAATGGATAAATGTTATGCATGATAAGATTTGAAGTTAAGACAGTTATGACTAACATGAAAATGATGAGTATGTTATAGAATAAGCCATTATGCATACATAATTAAGGGATTGAAGTTATGGGAAATATCTATTTGATGCGTAGGATACCTATATAAATAGGCTATTTGATATAATAAATGTATACAACTTTGGGTTAATAACCTACTATTATGTAATTGAAACATTTAACATGATACATGATAAAGGCATTAGATTAGGGTGTTTCATTTACCCCCAAATTGATAATTTACGAAATTGTCCTTCACATTTACATTAATTTCGATTACATCCTAGTCACACTTATAAATATTTACTAGTGTATACTTTTGGACATTGTAGAAATCCTTTGGAAGGTCGACTTCTATTAGACAATTAGAAATATTAGCATACCAATGAATAGAACTTTCACAAGAATAAATAATACAAATATGTTCATCAAGGAATAAATCAGAAATTGGCCCATAATCCAATATAGATAGATGGTCAGCTACAAAATTAATAGCTTCCTTGTTATCTTTAATTTTTACATCAAATTATTAAATTAGTATAACCCATCTAATAAGTCTTGGTTTGAAATCTTTCTTTGCAAAGAGATGTCAAAGTGCTGCGTGATCTAACCATAAAGTTACATTAGAACCAATGAGATATGGTTTGAATTTTTCAAAACTGAACACTATCCCTAATAGCTCCTTCTCTGTGGTTGGTGTAATTTCCTTAAGCTCAAATGAGTGTGTGACTAGCATAGTAATTGGTGTGAAAAATCTTATCTTTCATCTTGCCTAAAATCACCTCCATTAAACTGTAAGGCCCCTAAATGACCCAAATTGAAATTTTCATGATTTTATTAGGATTTCTATTTGATTAAAATTAAAATTAAATGAGAATTTTCGTATAAGTATGGGACAAGGGATAAATTATGTTTTTTATTATTTTAATTGTATTAAAATAAAAATTAATAATGTGGTTTAATATCAATTGAGGGTATAATTGAAGTAAAAAGTATTAATTTGGGATAAATTTGTAATTATGGCATTTTAGGGGCCAATTGTGAATAAAAGCATAAGTTGAGAGGTCAATCTAAGAGAAGGAATAAATTGATAGGATAATGTATGAAAGGAATTAAAAGGAGAGGTTAATGTTTAACATGCAAACACTAGCTAGGTTAAATTGTGACATGCAAAATGTTTAAGGACTAGAAGGGATATTTTTTACAATTATATATATGTTGGTTTTAGTTGAAAGAAAGAGAAATGGGAGAGTGGTTTGAAAGATTTCCTCTTAATCTCTTACAATTTTATTTTATCTCTCAATTTACCTATGAATTCTGGAAGAAATTTTCATGCATATGGGTTGTTCAATAAAATATTGATGTAAATTATTGAGGTATGGTTTTAATTCTGGTTATCTTCATCATCATAATCTTCTTATTCATTCTCTATTTGGATTTTGGTTGGGAAAAGCTGCTAGAAATGATGGATTAGAGATTGATTTATATTGTAGTTAAAGAAGGAGAAGGTAGAAGAGACAAAGCAAAATGTCTTGCAAAAGATTAATTGGCTCATGGAAATTAGGCCAAGGTATGGGATTAGGGCTACCTTAATGCATGTGAATTTTGTTGTTGCATATGAATATGGTTGTTGGAACTTGTTGTGATTAAATTGAATTTGTAGTAATTAAAAGAGAGTACAATGTAAGAAATGTGCATGAAGGGATGAGATGAATATTCTGACCTAGTGACTGAAAATTTAGCGTAAGTTGTAATAGAGACCTTTAATTGTAACAAATAAAATTTTTGTAGTTATATAAGACATTTACCTACAAAATTGAAGGAGGAACCTACCTTCAATTCTGCCTCTAGATTTTTTTATGATTTATTGAATTTAGGAGAACTACTAATTTAGGATTTTGGACCAAATTTGAGATATTTGTATGTACAATGATCAGAATGACATAAGAGTAATTTCTATGCAAAACAAACTCACAAATACACATTTTATATGATAGAAGTAATGCCTAATTTTATTTCTAAGTACGTCAAATAATTAGCATGAAATTCGTCGAATTTGTTTGTACTATTAAGGTACAAATTTTGGTATTTTTGGCATAAGTATTAGTAGAGAAGTCAAAATCTTATGCTGTAAAATTTTGGGTAAACTAGATACCTAAGATCACGTTTCTGATGAAGAAATGTTGGTATAAATCCCTCTTAATTTTATGTTATGAATTTTTATAAGTGACAGCAAACACTATTTCAGTTCTATTAATAGCCTATAGTATTTCTCAAATATCTTGAGCTATAGGTAAGGTATTAAGGTGAATTGTGATGCTATTGAAACTAGACACATAGGGGAATTTGATTTTAGAAGATCATTTAGCCTAAAAATGACATTTTCAAATTCATTTGTGGCTCACAAGTTGAGTCCAGAATGCTGGCCCATGCAAATTTTTAATGTACTTTATCTTATGGTTTTTAATTAATTGAGCTAAATATGTGTTTATGTGATTACAAAATGAATTGGATAGGGCATGTAATATGACTATTACTACAAGATTATATGTATACATGTATATTCACACATGTACATAGGTAAGGACTTGTGTTTAATATATCTAACATATATTTATGATGAAATTTGATCATGATTGTTTTATGCAATTAATCTTACATATTCATACTCTAATTATAGAGTGCATTATATTTGAATGTGCACTTATGCTATGAAACAAGATATACGATATATGACTATGTTCATGTGTGATGCTTGAATGATAACATAAGGAAGTATATAATTATGATGTTATATATTCCTATTCACTAGGGATTATGTATTTGTATACATGATCACATATATATACGATATGCTATATTGCAAAGTATTAATAATGAGCACTTGAATAGGTTCGATGCATTACTTGATTAACATATCATAATTATGCTAGTAATAGATATCTAATGATGGTAGGTACAAAGTAATTGTATCATTAAACGAACTTACATATGCAGTTATCTCATCGTAACAATATAGCTTTCATATGATTATACATGTGCAAAATGAGTACCATAAGTGTAAGTATGATATATGAAAAGAAAGATTAAATAGAGTTTTGCTTACATTCATAGTTCAATTGTGGATAGATAAGCGCCTATAAGGAATTGTAGCTGCCACAGTCGACCTTTTTAGGTCCACAGTATAGTTGATCCTACTGGATCTTGCACATCCCATTTGGGTTGTTCCTTGAACCTGGTTGGGTCCTTGACCGGTCCACCATACAGTTGGCCCTGATTGGGTCCATAGTTTTGATATCTTTGGATATCCACCATTTTGATACCTGAGGTATCCACCGATCCCGTTATCCACCTTTAGAACTTAAGCAAGCTAAATTAAAAATATAAATGTTTCACAGTTAAATCACAATATGATTTGTGCATATGATATATGGATTATCATGTTTAACTATGGTTTCCATTACATGTATGGTTATTTATTTATATTATCTATAGATCATCTATAAATTGTTTGGATTTCAATATGCTAATTTAAATGAAGAGTTATATTATTGCTAAGATATTGTGCTTTGTTTTATATTATTTTTTATTATGTAAACTGTATTATTTTCTATTTTTGTTTATATATTAAATATTTCTGGTGACCACTATGAGTAGTGGTCTTTCATGTTTAGTTTTTCCCACTAAGCTTTATAGCTTAGCACAGATTATTTAATCCGTGTAGGTACTCCTTTAAAAGCTTTTGCTCAGGAATGATCTTTGCATCAGGACAGGGCAACACCTAATTCGTAGAAGTTGATGTAGGATTCCTTTTGGTTATTTTGGTGCAAGTTCTTTTGCACGTTTAATAGGTATAAAAAGGGCTATCAAATATATATATATATATGTAATATAAAGTAAGTGATGTAATATGTTTAGTAAAATAATGCTAAAGCATGCATGCTTATACTAGCTAAAATGCTTAGTCATAAATATGCTAGATCAATTGATAAATGATATGCATGATAAGATATTAAGTTAAGAAAATTATAAATGACATGAAAATGATGAGTATGTCATAGAATAAGCCATTATGCTTATGTAATTAAGAGACTGAAGTTGTGGGAAATACCTAATTAATGCATAGGATACCTATATAAATAGACTATTTGACATGATAAATGTATACAAGTTTGGGTTAATAACCTACCATTATGTGATTGAAATGTGTAACATGATACATGATAAAGGCATTAGATTAGAGGATTTATTTGATCAGTTAAGTGGTGTTGGTGTGTTTTCAAAGATAGATTTGCGAGCAGGATATTATCAGCTCAAAGTTAAAGATGGAGATGTTCCTAAGATTGCATTTAGAACTCGTTATGGGCATTATTTTTGGGTTGACTAATGCACCTTCTACATTCATGGATCTTATGAATAGGGTATTCAGACCCTACTTTGATCGATTTGTTGTAGTGTTTATTGATGACATATTAATTTACTCCAGAAATTAAGCTGAGCATGTTGAGCATCTGATAATTGTTTTACAAACTTTGAAAGAAAATGAATTGTATGCCAAATTGAGTAAATTTGACTTCTGGCTTAAGAAAGTTTCTTTCCTAGGTCATTTTGTATCTGCTGAAGGTGTTAGGGTTGATCCAAATAAAATTAAAGCTATTGTTAACTGGAGACCACCCAGGAATGTACATGAAATTATAAGTTTTCTTGGGTTGGTAGGTTACTATCGTCATTTTGTGAAGGGTTTTTCTATCATTGCTACACCCCTCACTAAGCTATTAAGAAAAAATATTAAGTTTGAATGGTCTGATCATTGTCAAGCAAGCTTTGAAAGTTGAAGAAGATGTTGACAGAAGCTCCAGTGTTAACTCAACCTATGTTAGGAAAAGAGTATGCAATGTACAGTGATGCTTCTAAGGTTGGTTTGCGTTGTATATTAATGAAAGATGGTAAAGTTGTAGCTTATGCATCTGGATAGTTGAAACCACATGAATAGAACTACCCGACTCATGATCTAGAACTAGCAGCTGTGGTATTTGCTTTAAAGATTTGGCGACATTACTTGTATGGAGAAAAATGCAGGATTTATACAAATCATAAAAGCCTTAAGTATTTGCTTACTCAGAAAGGACTTAATTTGAGGAAGAGAATATGGTTGGAAGTATTCAAAAAATATGATTGTATAGTTGACTACCACCCAGGAAAAGTGAATGTGGTTGTTAATGCCTTGAGTCGCAAGACAATGGCAGTATTGATGTTAAAACAATGCATATGGCAATTTACTTTAGATGGTGCCTTACGAGCATAGCTTAAAGTTAGGCCAATGGTTAGGCAGACAGTGATAGATGCTCAGAAATATGATGTAAAGTTACAACAGATTGTCAAAGCAATTTGTGAAGGAGATCAATTAGATTTTTTAGTGAAAGAAGATGGTGGTGTTTACTACCATAACATATTGTGTCTTCATAATGACAAAGAAGTGAAAAGAATATTGTTGCATGAAGAACATAATATTACATTTACTATGCTTCTAGGTGGGAACAAGATGTATCAAGAGTTGAAACAATTTTACTGGTGGCCTGGCATAAAGAAGGATATTGTTGATTATGTTTCTAAATGTCTAACATGTCAGCAAGTGAAAGCAGAACATCAGTTTCCTTTAGGTCTCTTGAATCCCATTCTAATTCCATAGTAGAAGTGGGAGGACATTACCATGGATTTTTTCATTAGTTTTCCTCTTTCTCAAAGAAAATATAATGTTGTTTGGGTAATAGTGGATAAGTTAACAAAACTAGCTCACTTTTTATCAGTTCGAATAGATTATTCCATGGATAGGCTTGAAGAATTATATGTGAATGAGATTGTACGATTACATGGTATACCTGTGTCTATAATTTTGGATCGAGATCCAGGGTTTACATCAAGATTTTGGCAGAGTCTACAGTAAGCTTTGGGAACACAAATCAAGTACAGTATAGCTTTTCGTCCTCAAATGGATGGCCAATCTAAAAGGGTTATTCAGATTCTAGAAGATTTGATAAAGGGATGTGCATTGGAGTTTTCAAGAAGTTGGGATAAATATGCAGCCTTAATGGAATTTGCTTATAATAATAGCTATCAGAAGAGTATTCAAATGGCACTATATGGGGCTTTGTATGGCAGGAAATGTAGAACTCCAGTCTGCTGGACTGAGTTAACTGAATGTAAGTTAATTGGTCTTGACCTTGTTAGAGATACAGAGGAAAAAGTTCAAGTTATCAAGCAGAGGTTGAAAGAAGCTAGTGACAAGCAAAAATCATATGTTGACTTGAAAAGAAAAGATATCGAGTACCAGGTGGGTGACAAAGTGTTTTTGAAGGTATCTCCCTGGAGAAAAGTGCTTAGATTTGGGAAAAGGGAAAACTCAGTTCGAGATTCATTGGGCCGTATGAAATTCTTTAAAGAGTCGGACAGTGGCTTATAGATTGGCTCTCCCTATAGAATTAGCCGAGCTTCATGATGTGTTTCATGTGTCTATGCTTCGAAGATATTGCTCTGATGAATCTTATAACTTACATGTTTAAGATATTCAATTACAGCCGAATTTCATGTATGATGAGGAATCGAAGGAAATCCTTGATAGGGAAATCAGGCAATTGAGGAACAAAGAGATCCCTTTGGTTAAAGTACTCTAGCAACATCATGGTGTACAAGAAGTAACTTTGGAGCCAGAGGCAGTCATGAGAAAGTAATATGATCAATTGGTTAAATCATGTATGAATTTCGAGAACGAAATTCCTTAAGGGGGAGAGAATTGTAAGGAACCTAAATGACCCTAATTGAAATTTTCATGATTTTAGTAGGATTTTTATTTGGTTAAGATTAAAATTAAATGAGAATTTGGTATAAGTATGGGACAAGGGATAAATTATTTTTTTATTATTTTAATTGCATGAAAATAAAATTCAATAGTGTGGTATAATTGAAGTAAAAAGTATTAATTTGGGGTAAATTTGTACTGCACAGGCGTTCCTAGAAGGTTTCCTTTTGAACTGCAGAGGCTTTCCTAGCAGGTTCCTCGAGCAAGGGTGCATCCAAAACATATGAATTCTTATCTTGCTTGAGAACAATTGTAAAGTTTTGAGACTAGTCTATGAAATTGGTGCCATTTAGTTTATCCTTTTCTAGGATCAATCCCAATGAAAAATTGTTGTTTGAATATGCCATTTTCAATCTACGAAAATAAAACTTAGCAAGATTAAATGAGGTCTTATTATAATCCCACAAACCGAATTAATATCCCTTTAAATAATTCGTGTTGGTGATTTAATGTGCGCCAAGATTCACTTTCCACAACAATTTATTAGTTAAGCCGAGCTTGTACACCTAACAAGTTAAGTTACTTAGGTAGAAAAACACTAGTCATGTTGGATCAAATGGGCTAATATCTCAAGATTTTGTTATTAGTGTAAGCCCTAGCCCCAATACATTGTAATAAAATACTTTAGTTAATAAATGAGGCATTTGTTTTATCTATTGTATTCCTGTGCATATCAATTGATAAAACTATCCAAGAATGTTGTTTCAGTTTAAGTTATCATGAGTGAGGCACATGGTTGTAAGACCTTGAAACAAATGAGACTTCATTCTAAATATCCCTTGTTAGTCATTGTTATGGGAATAACAAATGATTTAAGACTAGTATGCTCTCTCTGATAAGTTGAGTTCTTTCTTACGGATCATAAGCACAAGAGTGTCAATCAGAGATCATAGATACATGTTTAAAACATGGTATCTGAATTCGATCCACTTATGAGAACACTACATGGTACAAGTCATAAGTGTTTCTCATATGCAAGTTTTGTATCGGAGTTCTTAGACCTAAAATCTCTATGAAACTCTTTATGAATTACTGTGTGCTTCGACATACACCTAACGTGCTCGTAACAAAGTGACAAGTACGGGTATGCTTGGGTATGCATTGATTCATGTTAGAGAGCATGAGAGAAGTGAAGGGATTACCCCTCTCTATAAGAGAGAAAATATCATCGGCCACTTGATCAGTGAACTGAGAAGTGTATGGCCATACCGAGACAAAATAATGAGTAATCATTATTTATCGAAGAGTTCAGTGTCACTCGAATATCAAGAAAGGAATTAATATATATAAGGATGACTAGTTCCATGCCTTATATTAATTCTGATATTTATGGGTAAGGGACTATGCCAAATTGCATTAGGTCTCTAAATGCCATATGCATTTTCATTTAATTTGGAATGCTATAATATCTTTCTAGAGAATATATATAGCCTTTTAATTAATTTATTAATTTATTGCCAACATTAAATGGACCTATAGGATCGCACACAAAGCATTGGGCTTAAAATATTTAAATAAAGTATTGGGCATTAATTTGGGCTTTTAATTAAAGTCAAATTAATGTATGTAATGGCCATTATAAATGCTATAGGACCTTGGCTCATCAGAGAGAGAAATTCAGCCCACATGGTTTAATTTCAATTAATTAATTATCTTGTATTAATAAAGTTAATTGAGCATTAAATCCTAATGATATTTAAATCAAATTAAACCACTTAATTAAAAGATGACATAGCCGAAATTCGTAGGTTAAATACTAAGGGAATTTTGGCACATGTGTATTTCAAATTAAGTGATTAATTTGATTATAATGTCTTATGGTTTATCTTGGATTAAATTAAAAGAGTTTGAAACAATATATAGTACTTATTTTAGGAAAGTGATTAAGGCAAAAATAAATTATCATGAGGTAGTAGATTTTATATTAATCACTTACATAATGAGATAATATATATTGAAAGGAAAAAACTTGAAACCTTAGTTCTTCTATGGTTTTGGCGTGAACTTCTCTCTCTCCCTCACAAAATTCTTTTGGCCAATTTTCACAAAGAGAAAGGATTGTTCCTCATTCTCTTGTGTTATTGGGTATTAATAGCACCTAAAAGAAGTACAGGATCAAGTCTTGTAACTTCAAACCATAGCCATTACACAATACTTATTTTGAGAGCTAGCAATCACGATTTTTAAGCTATCTTTGCGAGTGTGTGTGTGAGAATAGAGAGGAGTGGCGTAAAGGCTATTCCTTGGCATTAGTGGTGAAGGTCTAAGGTTAAGATATCCTCCTTGGTTGCTGTTAATCATCAAAATCAAGTTTTAAAGGCATCTAAAGTTGTAAGTTTTAAACCCCTAAAATTGCATGTTTCAATTCTTGTTATGGAATTGTATGGCATGTGTGATCAAATTTTATTGTTTTCCGCTACGTGATCCTTATGTGCATACCATGTCATATTCCATCAGTGGTATAAGATCCTAATCATGCTCATTTTAGTGCTTTAGATGCATGAAATAATTAATCAAAAATTGTTATTTTAAATACATGCAATGCTGAAATTTTCTATTTTTTTTGCATTGTTTTGGTGTAAAAATGATTTTAAATGATTAGATAGGTATTATAATTAATATGACATGTTAATATACTGTCCTAAGATTTTCTAGGAGCTGTTAATGGTCCGATTTAATTGATAATACCAGATGGTACATGTTAATATTAAAACTAGGTGCTATTTGGCATGTTAATTGTTAGTTTAACAACCAGTTTTAAATATTAAATGTAAAAACGATTTTGCCATGTTTGTAAGTGATTTTTAAAGATTAAATATCAGGTCTAGACATATTTTAAATTTGGTTTTAATTCTGGTCCATGACAATTTAATTGATTAATTTTAAAATCACTTAAAACTATGACTAGTTTGTGTTTGTTACATGTTTAATCAACATTATTTGTTTTGTTTTGATTGAAATGGTAAAAACACATTTAGATCAGATTGGTATAGAATATTAAATCAATATTTATGACCTTAGTTAAATTATTAAATGACTCATAAAATTGATTTAAGTATTTGTGCATTTTTGTGGCATCACATAAGCATTAAACAACTAGTTTTGTTATTTGTTTGTTTTTATATGCATGTAGTGCATCATATATATGTTCTTCATGATTTTGTATTTTAATTCATGTTGGTACATATTATATGTATTTTTAATATTTATGGGCTGTATGACATAAAATTAAAAATGGTAAAATTGGAAATTATACTAGAGTTGATTTATAGAACAAATCTAACTAGTTTGTGTTTTGGGCTTTTAAGAGAACTTATTCAATAAGATGATTTAGTCCATTGGGCTTCGGCCTAGGCCCATCATGGGGTCATCTCTTAATGGTTCAAGTACACAATTTTCATTAATGGGCTTCGCTAAATTAATTAAAATTGGACTTTGTTTGATCCATGAATGTTATGTATATTTATTTGCTTGTTTGGTGTGATGAATGGATATGCATGGTGCATTCATGGACCCTAGGTTTTGTAATTAAATATGGCCTATGAGCCATTATGTTTTATTGTAAAAATTTCATTTATTTCTTATAATATAATATACTTGAAGACTTTGTAAATCAAGACGAAGCCCACTGGAGTGGAGAAGCCCAACTCGAAGATTCTTATGTAATAGTATAGAATCTTAGTTGTAGGTTTTTGGGTCCATATTTGTCACGCTTTACTTTATGCAATTATTTATATATGCATGCTATGAATGGATGACAAATCGTATGCCATGTAAGCTGTAATAAAATGAATCCCTAAAAATAGTAAGTCACAAAGTTGCCTTCCTAATTTGAAATATGTTAAGGCATCGATCATCGGTCACATAGACTAGGAGTCCTAGATATGCCCGATTATCTTTGTGAGGCATGGGTTGCAAATGTAGGTTGGACTTAACATGAAAAGGGATACCCGAACCTAGGCAACTAATAAATGGGTTTGTGCTATAACATCTCAAGATGTTAGCCCGTTTGATCTAAGAGTCATGTATGAGACATGATTGGAGTTTTTCCTACCTAAGTAACTTAACTTGTTAGGTGTACAAACTCAGCTTGACTAATAAGTTGTTGTGAAAAGTGGATCTTGGCCCACATTAAATCACTAACGCGAATTATTTAAAGGGATATTAATTCGGTTTGTGGGATTATAAATAAGACCTCATTTAATATTTCTAAATTTTATTGTAGATTGAAAATGGCATCTTCAAACAATAATTTCTCATTGCAAAAGGTCCATGAAAAGGTCAAATTGAATGGCACCAATTTCATAGACTGGTCTCGAAATTTAATAATAGTTCTTAAGCAAGAGAAAAAGTCGTATGTTTTGGATGCACCCTTGCCTGAAGAACCTGCTAGGAACGCCTCTGTGGTTCAAAAGGAAACTTTTGAGACCAAGAAGAGTGACTCCAATGATGTGACCTGTCTGATACTGGCCACTATAGTGCATGACTTGCAAAAGCAATTTATGGACCAAGAGGCTTATGCGATCATGGTGCACCTCAAGGAGATGTTCCAAGAGTAAGCTCATCACGAATGGCTCGTGACAAAAAGGCCTTGATTTCTTATGAGATGGTTGTGGGTACTCCTGTTAGTACCCATGTACTAAAGATGAAAGGTATCTTGATACTCTTGAGAAGCTTGAGGTACAAGTGCCAAAGGAATTAGCCACTAACTTGATCTTAGGATCATTGACTGATGATTATGATCCATTTGTGGTGAATTATAACAGGCATGCAATGAACAAGTCAGTCATTGAGCTCCATGGGATGCTTAAGAATGATGAAGAGAACATTCGAAAGACCAATCCCGTATTGATGGTTCAAAGGGACATTAAAAAGGGACCCGCTAAGGGAAAAGGAAAGGGAAAGGCAAAATCCAAAAATTACCTGGCTCGGTTCAAGTCAAGTGGGAGTGCACCTCAGGCCCAATCCAAGCCCAAGGCATAGAACCTCAAAGAGATTGAGAGCACTTGCTTCCACTGCAACAAGATAGGGCATTGGAGGAAGAATTGCGCTCTCTTCAAGGAATAACAAAAGAAGAATGGAGCCAAGGCATCCAGTTTTGGTATTTTTGTTGTTGAGATTAACCTTTCTATTTCTACCACTTGGGTTTTGGATACCGTTTGTGGTTCTCACATTTGTTCAAATGTGCAGGGGCTAAGAATAGGCGGTTACTTGGGAAGAATGAAATAGACCTCCGTATGGGGAATGGAGCACGAGTTGCTGCCATGGAGATAGGCAACAATCAACTCACTTTACCTTCTGGACTTTGTTTAATTTTGAAAAATTGTTATTATGTGCCTGCTATGAGCAGAAACATTATTTCAGTTTCATGTTTGGATTTGGATGAATTTGATTTTGTTATTAAAAATTGCAATGCTCATATTCGTCGCCATGTCATTTCTTATGGCAATGTCATGTTGCAAAATGGACTTTATATCCTTCATTTACAAAACAAAGAGTCCATATACAACATTAATACAAAGAGGGTTAAATCAAACGATTGAACCCTACTTACTTCTAGCATTATCGTTTAGGACATGCAAACAAAAAATGCATTTCAAGACTTTACAAAACTGGAGTGCTTGGGTCCTTTGACTTAGAGTCTTATGATACATGCAAGCCATGTTTGCATGGAAAAATGACAAAGAGTCCTTTTAACGAGAAAGTTGAAAGGATTAATGGCTTATTAGAACTAATACATACCAATGTATATGGACCATTAAGTACACAATCTAGAGGTGGTTTTAGCTACTTTGTGACGTTCACAGATGACTTCAGTAGATATGGCTATGTTTATCTAATGAAGTACAAATCTGAAACTTTTGAGAAATTCAAAAAGTTTAAGAATGAAGTAGAAAAACAACTTGGCAAAAGTATAAAAGCCATTCGATCATATCGAGGTGATGAATACTTAAGCCAAGAGTTTGACAGTCATCTAAAGGAGTGTGGTATTATTTCATAGCTCACTCCTCCTAGAACACCACAATGGAATGGTGTGTCCGAAAGGAGAAATCAAACTCTGTTGGACATGATTCGATCTATGATAAGTCAAGCTAATCTTCCTGTCTCTTTTTAGGGTTATGCATTAGAGACTGCTACATTTCTAGTAAATTGTACTCTAACTAAAGCAGTTGAGAAGACACCATACGAGGTATGGACTGGCAAAGAACCCAATATGTCATTTCTAAATATTTGGGGCTATGAAGTACATGTTAAGAAATTAACATCTGACAAACTAGAGTCCAAATCCACTGTCTGCTTGTTTGTGGGTTATCCTAAAAAAACAAAGGGATACTACTTTTACTCACAAGCTGAGAATAAAGTATTTATTACTTGGAAGGCTGTTTTCTTGGAAAAGGAGTTCCTTCTCAAGAAAGACAGTGGGAGTAAAGTAGAACTTAGAGAAATTCAAGCGCCACAAACTCCTATAGAAGATGAGTTGGAAATTGGATCAAGTTCACAACCAGTTGTGGAACAAGAACCCATTACACAAGAACCTAGAAGGTCTGGTAGGGTACGTCAGGAGATTGAGAGATATGGATTTCTAATCACTGATAGTGACACTATTGAGTTAGTAGATCATGAGGATCCTACTACCTACCGAGAAGCTATTGAGAGCCCAGACTCAGAAAATTGGCTTGAAGCCATGAAATTCGAGATGCAATCAATGTACGATAACCAGGTTTGGACCTTGGTTGATCCACCGGAAGATGCTAAGGTAATTGAATGCAAATGGCTATTCAAACTCAAAGCTGATAAGACTTACAAAGGTAAAATAGTAGCAAAAGGTTTTCGACAAACTCATGGTGTAGACTATGACGAGACCTTTTCGCCTGTAGTCATGCTCAAGTCCATTAGGATCTTGCTTGCCATAGCTACATATCATGATTATAAGATATGGCAAATGGATGTTGAAACTGCTTTCCTCAATCGAAATTTACTTGAGGATGTGTATACGACACAGCCTGAGGGTTTTGTTAATCCAAAGCATCCTAAGAAGGTTTGCAAGCTTCAAAAATCCATTTATGGATTAAAGAAAGCATCCCGAAGTTGGAATCTTCATTTTGATGCGGCAGTCAAAGAATTTTACTTCATCAAGAACGAAGATGAGCCTTGTGTGTACAAAAAGGTTAGTGGGAGCATAGTAGTATTTCTGGTCCTATATATGGACGACAACCTTCTCATTGGGAATGACATTCCAACATTGTAAAAGGTTAAGCAATTGTTAGGAAAATGTTTCTCAATGAAAGACATAGGTGAAGCCGAGACAATACTTTGTATTCGAATCTATAGAGATAGATCGAATCAGATTTTGGGGTTAAGTCAAGAAAAGTACATAGACAAAGTACTAAAGCATTTTAGTATAGGAGACTCAAAAAAAGGGTACATACCTTTAGCTTTGGGAGTTCCTTTGACTAAAGAACAGTGCCCTAAAATCAAAGAGGAAAGGGACAACATGAGTAGAATCCCATATGCATCTGTTATTGGATCTATAATGTATGCTATGTTATGTAATAGGTTGGATGTTGCTCATGCACTGAGTATAACCAGTAGATTTTAGCAAGACCCTGGTGAGAAGCATTGATCTGTTGTAAAAGGGATTCTAAAGTACCTGCGAAGGACTAAGGATCATTTCTTGGTGTATGGTGGTCAAGAAGAGCTCGTCATACAAGGTTTTGTCGAAGCTGCTTTTCAGACCAGTACTCAGGAATCTAGATCGCAATCTGGGTTTTTTTATTTTGAACGGTGGTGTTGTCAGCTGGAGAAGCTCGAAGCAAGAGACTATTGCCGACTCAACTATACAATATGAGTATATTGCAGCGAGTGAGGCTGTAAAAAAGGCTGTTTTGATTAAAAATTTAATTTCTAGATTAGGAGTGGTCCCAAGCATCCTAGATCCATTAGAAATTTTATGCGACAATAACGGGGCCATCGCACAGGCCAAGGAACCCCGATCACACTAGAAATCCAAACACATACTCAGGAGGTACCACCTGATCAGAGAAATCATTGATCGTGGGGACGTCAAGATTAGCAAGATAGCAAGTGAAGAAAGTGTAGGAGATCCTTTGATGAAACAGTTGCATCCAAATCTGTACAAAGCTCATTTGAGAGCATTCGTTCTTAAGGCTATGCTCAATTAGGACAGTGCTAGTGGGAGATGGTTAGTGTAAGCCCTAGCCCCAATACATTGTAATAAAACACTTCAGTTAATAAATGACGCATTTGTTTTATCTATTGTATTCCTCTGTATATCAATTGATAGAACTATCCAAGAATGTTGTTTCAGTTTAAGTTATCATGTGTGAGGCACATGGTTGTAAGACCTTGAAACAAATGAGACTTCAATCTAAATATCCATAGTCAGTCATTATTATGGGAATAACAAATGAATTAAGACTAGTATGCTCTCTCTGATAGGTTGAGTTCTGTCTTACGGATCATAAGGACAAGAGTGTGAATCAGAGATCATAGATACATGTTAAAAACATGGTATCTGGATTCGATCCACTCATGAGAACACTACATGGTACAAGTCATAAGTGTTTCTCATATGCAAGTTTTGTATCAGAGTTCTTAGACCTAAAATCTCTATGAAACTCTTTATGAATTACTATGTGCTTTGACATACATCTAACATGCTCATAACAGAGTGACAAGTACGAGTATGCTTGGGTATGCATTAATTCATGATAGAGACCATGAGAGAAATGAAGGGATTACCCCTCTCTATAAGAGAGAAAATATCATCGACCACTTGATCAGTGAACTGAGAGGTGTATGGCCATACCGAGATGAAATAATGAGTAATCATTATTTATCAGAGAGTTCAGTGTCACTGGAATATCAAGAAAGGAATTAATATATATAAGGATGACCAGTTCCATGCCTTATATTAATTCTGATATTTATGGGTAAGGGACTATGCAAAATTGCATTAGGTCACTAAATGCCATATGCATTTTAATTTAATTTGGAATGCTATAATATCTTGCTAGAGAATATATATAGCCTTTGAATTAATTTATTAATTCATTGCCAACATTAAATGGACCTATAGGATTGCACACAAAGCATTGGGCTTAAAATATTTAAATAAAGTATTGGGCATTAATTTGGGCTTTTAATTAAAGTCAAATTAATGTATGTAATGGGCATTATAAATGTTATAGGACCTTGGCCCTTGAGAGAGAGAAATTCAGCCCACATGGTTTAATTTCAATTAATTAGTTATCTTGTATTAATTAAGTTAATTGAGTATTAAATCCTAATGATATTTAAATCAAATTAAAACACTTAATTAATAGATGACATAGCCAAAATTCCTAGGTTAAAAACTAAGGGAATTTTGGCACATGTGTATTTCAAATTAAGTGATTAATTTGATTATAATGTCTTATGGTTTATCTTGGATTAAATCAAAATAGTTTGAATCAATATATATTACTTATTTTAAGGAAGTGATTAAGGCAAAAATAAATTATCTTGAGGTAGTAGATTTTAGATTAATCACTTACATAATGAGATAATATATATTGAAAGGAAAAAATATGAAACCCTAGTTCTTCTATGGTTTTGGCATGAACTTCTCTCTCTCCCTCACAAAATTCTTTTGGCTAATTTTCACAAGGAGAAAGGATTGTTCCTCATTCTCTTGTGTTATTGGGTATTAATAGCACCTAAAAGAAGTACAAGATCAAGTCTTGTAGCTTCAAACCATAGCCATTACACAATACTTATTTTGAGAGCTAGCAATCTCGGTTTTTAAGCTATCTTTGCAAGTGTGTGTGTGAGAATAGAGAGGAGTAGCATAAAGGTTGTTCTTTGGCATTGGTGGTGAAGGTCTAAGGCTAAGATATACTCCTTGGTTGCTGGTCATTGTCAAAATCAAGTTTTAAAGGCATCTAAAGTTGTAAGTTTTAAGACCCTAAAATTGCATGTTTCGATTCTTGTCATAGAATTGTATGGCATGTATGATCAAATTTTATTTTTTTTTCTGCTGCGTGATCTTTTTTTTTATATGAAGAAGAAAATAAGAAAGCAAAAAATTACATACAAATAATTCTAGGGGACAGAGTGCCCATACTATCGTTAAAGAGAATTTCCTTTATGCCATCCGGATGATTGTGGTGCCAAAAGAATTGAGAGTTCTGAGTAAAGGTCCAAGAGGATAGATAGTCAGTAGCCTTGTTTGCTTCTCTGAAGATGTGTGAGACTTGGATCTGCCAACCACGACAGATGAGGTTCCTTATCCGCAAGATAATGTTGCTATAAGAGTGAGGAGGCTGAATCTCTATGGTGATGCTTTTCACCACACTGATGCTGTCCACCTGTAGGTTGATTTTGCGCCATCCTCTCTTCCAGGCTTCTTGAAGACCGATTAGCACTCCCCAAAGCTCAGCTGTAATAGCATTTCTTCCATGGACAAAGGCGAAGAAGCCACCTAGCCATCTGCCCAGCGAATCTCTGAAAATACCACCCGCAGCAGCACAAGGAAGGTGTTTATTATTGGATCCATCAGTGTTCAAGGTTACCCAGTCTTGAGTTGCTGCTTCCCATCCAACAAAAATTTCCCGCTTCCCACTAGATCTATGACCAGTAGCTTGTATATTATCTTTGGCATCTCTAAAAGCAGAACAAGCAGAGAATATAATTTGCTTTTTGACCGAGATTAACACTGAATGATTGTTAAAAATCCTATCGTTCCTCCATTTCCAAATCCACCAGCAGGTAAAACCAAATAATAGCTTCCAAGGAGTGGAGTCCAGCTGAAATCCTGTTCCCAGATTACTCTTCAGCCAATCATGCAAGTTAACAGAGAAGAACTGCAGAAAATTGTTGTGAGGCAGCAACACGGTCCAAAGGGATTTAGCTACTGGGCAATCACGTAGTACATGAATGATTGTGTTCAGCATCTGTGTGACAAGTAGAACAATTAGCAACAACAGATATATAATGCCTTGTCCTTTCCACATTAGTGAGGAGTCTTTGATGCAATAAAGTCCAGAGGAAGACTCGTACTCTTTGAGGTCCTTGCCAATTCCAACAAAGATGCCAATTACTTTCATCAAACACTGAGGGACTGTGGTCAAGCAGGCGGTAAACTGAATCAATGGAGAAGGCACCTGAGTTCGATGGTAGGCACACCAGTGTATCGGCTCCTAGACCATCTTTAGGAGGAAGTGATAGGCTAATCATATTGCACAAATGATCACTTAGAAATCTCCCAAACTTTTCACGTTTCCAGCCAACATTACTATCAAACATATCTTTGACAGTAGAATGCGAGATGCTACTCCAATCTGAAGATGACTGAAGGTCTTGAGGAACATGGCAATGGAGGGGACCAACTTCATACCAATTATCATACCAGAAGGACACTGATTGCCCATTATTCACAGCCCAGTATATATTCATTATGAACAGCGGCCATAGACGGGATATATTTCTCCAAAGAGTAGATCCTGTTTTAGCAGTCAACTCTACCGGCCAGCCTCGCTGAGGAAGATGATACTTCGTCTTGACAACACGTGTCCATAAAGATTCCTCTTCTTGAATCAGATGCCAAATAATCTTCATGGTAAAAGCATCATTGCAAGTTTTAAGTTTTCTTAATCCAACTCCACCATGTTCCACTGGTTGACAGATTTTATCCCATTTGAGTAAATGAATTTTTCTAGCATCATCTGTAGACCCCCAAATGAAATTTCTACAATGTCTTTCTATAGACTCGCAGATAGTTATAGGAAGAGAGGCAGTCTGCATAACGTAATTTGGCATGGCCAGTAAAACTGATTTAACAAGTGTTATACGGCCGGCCAGTGAAAGAGTTTTTGCCTTCCAATTAGTTAGTATGCTTTTAACTTTATCCACCAAATATGCATATAGATTGATACCTGCTCTGCCGTGGACAACAGGAGTACCGAGATACAACCCAAGGTCTTCAGATAAACGGATTGCCAGCTTACTTTGCAGTTCATTAACCATCAAACGATTAACGTTCCTAGAAATACAGAAGGCTGATTTAGTCTTATTGATCAATTGGCCTGAACAGCTACAGAAATCATCCAACACTCCATTGATCACATTAATTTGATCGATAGAAGCCTCACAAAACAGGATGAGATCGTCTGCAAAAAATAGATGCGATAACGGCGGACCTCCTTTGCTAAGCGAGACCGGTTTCCACTTCCCTTCTCTAACTGCCTTCAAAATGCCATGAGCCAATCTTTCCATGCAAAGAACAAATAAATAGGGAGAGAGCGGATCACCTTACCGGATTCCTTTAGAGGGAGAGAAGCCTTCCGTAATGCTACCATTCCAAATTATTTTAGAATTACTGGCAGACCAGTAAGAGAATAACATGCTACAAAGTTCTCTTGGCAACCCCGCATCTAGCAACGTATCAAAAATGAAGTCCCAACGAAGACGGTCATAAGCTTTATCAAGGTCAATTTTAATCATCATCCAACCTTTTTTGCCTATTTTCTTACACATTGAATGCGCGACTTCTTGGACAATAATAACGTTGTCTGATATCTGACGACCCGAAATGAAGCTAGCTTGATGATCCCCCACAAGAGTATGCAAAAAGGGCTTCATTCTATTGGTGAAAACCTTCATTATAATTTTATAAGGCACAGGGAGAAGGCTAATAGGTCTCAAATTGTTCACCGTTGAAGGTCTATTCTTCTTAGGCACAAGGCAAATTAAAGCCGTACAGAGATAAGGATCTATCTCTTTTCCTTTTAAAGCCTCCTCAACAAATTGGAACACTGAATATTTTGTGATATCCCAGTATTTTTGGAAGAAGATAGGGTTTAAACCATCAATGCCTGGGGCTTTCAGCGGCTTCATGCTGAAGACAGCTTCATGAAGTTCTTCAAAAGTTAGGGGTCTATTCATAATGTCTAAGGCTGAGGAAGGTAAGGGGGGAATTTGTTACAAATAGGGTAAATAGGACTAGCCTGGCACTCTTCTGAGTAGAGCTTGCTGAAGAAATTACGTACATGCTTCTTAAGGAAGTCTTGTTCAAAGGACCAAACACCTTCTTCAACCATTAACCCATTGATGAAACTTTTGTGCCTTCTCATGCGAACTTTGTTATGGAAGAACTTTGTATTTTTTTCACCTGCTAGTAGCCAGTCAACTTTAGCTTTTTATTGCCAGTAGGCTTCCTCGTGCATAAGGATATTTTCCAGTTCTATTCTAAGTTCCCTTCCTAAGTTATCCAGGAATTTGGACTGAGAATGTTCCAGATAGCGTTCAATCCCTGCAATACGAGACATAATGTTTCTTTTACGGTAGGTTAGACAACCAAACACATTCTTACTCCAGTTGATGGTTTTGCACTGAAATTCCTGGATAGTGTTCCTCATATTGCCATACTTATTCCAACTATTTTCCACAAACTTATGGAAGTCTTTGTGAAAAATCCAAGAAGCATTAAATCTAAAAGGGCGCTCTGCCTGAATGGAGTAATTATTCGCCAAAGAAAGGAGGAGAGGTCTATGGTCTGATTTTAATCTTGGCAGATGGGAGATTTTGGATTTTGAGAATTCCTCCATCTAAGTTAGGTTACAAACAGCCCGGTCCAGTCTCTCCATCACCAGACCTCTACGCCAAGTATTTTTTGGGCCAGTGAAGCCCATATCCATAAGGTTACATACCGATAAGCACTGAGAAAACAAGGGACAAGGCTTACTCCCTCAACTAGAACCACCTATTTTTTTCGAGGAATAAAGAAAAGAGTTGAAATCACCCATTACAACCCAAGGACCACGGATTTCTTGGGCAATGCACATCAGCTCCTCCCATAAACTCTTTCTTCTAGCTGGCGAAGGATCGCCATACACAGCAGTAAACCAAAGTGTAGAAGAATTCGTGTGGGTCACTTTGAAATGGACCAATTGATAAGAACAGCTTTGTACCCTTATATCAATACCCTCTGCCCAAAGCACCCAAATGCCGCCTGAAAAACCCAAGGCCTCAACCCGGAAGGAATGACTGAACCCTAAGTTCTTAATGACTTTATCCGCAACAATACCACTGATTTTAGTTTCCAGTAAACTAAGAATAGAAACTTTGTACATCTTAACCCAATTTCGAGTAATAGCAACAAAATTTTTACTGCCAGCACCCTGACAATTCCAAGCTAAAATATTTAAATTCATTAATAAAAAGAGGGGAGTATAGAAAAACATACTCTTATAAGGCAGAGTGGTCATCCAAATTAGTACTGTTGTCGTTCGTGTTAGGAGACTGCTAAAGAGCCCCATGCAAAATCTCAGTTATAAGTTCTGTTGAATCACCTATTTTTAGGCTGCCTCCTTTGTTCTTTTTTTTTGTTTTTATAGAGGGTAGTGTCCCGGATATTTTTGAGAAGTCCTTTATCCGGAGGTCTTCCTCTAATGTTGATTCCACTCTTGAATTTGTGACTCTGAACCATCCGTTTTTCTGGACTACCGTGAAACGAACCAGAGTTCATCTTGTTCGGGTAAGGGACCGTAACAGCTCTATGCTTCTCTTGGTCCAGTTCTTCAGAAACAACATTCTTCATTTTGTCAAGATTAACGCCTGTCTTCTGCTTGGGAGGGGATATACCAGTATTTGTGATGGGCCGGGTGGCAGCCATATTAATATTAACATTTTCCTTGTCTGGTATTTGTTTTTGTTTTTCTGAGTAAGAGCCATAACCCACCTTGAGATCATCTTTTTTTGGTGGCACTGTCAATGAAGCATCACTTGCAGACTTTGTGAATAAGATGTTAGTGTGAACATTCAATCGTCCCTCATGTGCAGGACTCAAGTCTGTGTGGTTTACATCATAATTCAGCTTTTCTTTAACGTGTTCTCCAGCTTGTGGGCGAGGGGCAGAGCTCTATTTTTCTTCTTCATTCAGATCTATCAGGGTCGAAAATCTTGAGCCCTGAATGCATTTAGTAATTTCACCTGTTCTAATCCCTTGAGTGTCATAGCCATTGGCGGGTCTTCTACCTTTTTTCTGCACCACCATCCATGGCCCGAAGTGAGTCCCTTTATCTCCCGCCACTTGCTTAGCTAGATCATCATTCAAATCTTCTGCATTGTTGTTTGGAGTACCAATATCACGATTAATCTTTTGCTGGGGCATCTCCGTTGGCATAGTACTTAGACATTGTTCTTTTATATGGCCATACTTACCGCAGGCAAAATAGATTTTATATAGGCCCTCGTATTCAACCTTAAATACTCTGTCCTTTATATGTATCTGAGAAACCAGAGGTTTGGTGAGATCCAATTCAACTGCCATACGAGCAAATTTGGCTCGCTTTGAGATGGAGGTGTTGTAATCTATTTTAACCATCTTACCTATTTTGGCTCCGATTTGTCTCAACACACGTTTATGGTAGAAATGCAGTGGAAATCCAGGGAATCTGATCCAAGCGACCACTGATGTAAGAGCTTCATTCTCTGTTGAAAAACCAGTATGCCATGGTTGGACGGTGAGATAATGACCTAGGATGACCAATGGACCTCCCACTAGCACATTGACATAGTCTTCCATCATGGAGAAGTGGATGAGGAAGAAGTTATTATCCAGATCTATAACCCTGTAGCTACCTTTGGGAGACCACAGATTTTCGATCCGGTTGCGTAAGACTTTATAGCTAATATTTCTGCCCAACAGCCTCACAACCACTGATTTCTTCCACGGTCTCGCCAATTGATTTTTGAGTTTTTCTGAGATGTCTAGTTTTAAGAGGCCCTCTTCAAACGAAATCGATATTTCCTCCTCTTCTCCCTGATCGTTATTAGAGTCCAGATCTGAGTCACTAATAGTGTTTTTCCCCTCTTCTTCTACGTCAGAGTCGAAGATCTGATTGTTGTTATCTTGTTGAGCTGCTAACACATGTTCCCCAAATCTACTCTTGGCCTTTCTCAGCAAAAGATCACGAAAAGAGATAGTTTTGTTTTCTGCACTATTTTGCTCCCAAGTAATGGGTTCATCTAGATCAACCGACATTGAGTCTGCATCTTTTTGTTTTTTGATTTGTCTTTCATCAGGAGGAGTCGGCGGTGGAGCCTTCTCAAACACAGCCAGTACCTCACAGGAGGCGAGAGCTTCAGCTGAGGCCATCTCTTTTAATTAAAGGAAGAAAAGAGATTAATGTTGCAGTCCGCTGCGTGATCTTTATGTGCATACCATGTCATATTCCATTAGTTATAGCACAAACCGATTTATTTGTTGCCTAGGTCCGGGCATCCCTTTCAATCTTAAGTCCAACCTATATCCATAACCTATGCCTCACAAAGATAATCGAGCACATCTAGGACTCCTAGTCTACATGATCGATGATCGATGCCTAGACATGTTTCAAATTAGGAAGGCAACTTTGTGACTTATTATTTGAGGGATTCATTTTATTATGGCTTACATGGGATACGCTTTGTCATCCATTCATAGAATACATATATATATAATTGCATAAAGTAAAGTGTGACAAACATGGGCCCAAAAACCTATAACTAAGATTCGATACTATTACATAAGAATCTTCGAGTTAGGCTTCTCCAATCCGATGGGCTTCATCTTGATTTACAAAGTCTTCAATAAATTCTATACTAAGAAATAAATAAAACTTTTACAATAATCCATAATGGCATGCAGGCTATATTTAATTACATATCCATTCATCACAAAAACAAGCAAATAAATATACATAACATTCATGGATAAAACAAAGTCCAATTTTAATTAATTAAGCCAAGCCCATTAATGAAAATTATGTACTTGCACTTTTAAGATAAAACCCATGATGGGTATGGGCCGAAACCCAATGGACTAAATATTGTTATTGAATAAGTTCTCTTAAAAAACCCAAAAAACAAACTAGTTAGATTTGTGCTATAAATCAACTTTAGTATAATTTTCAATTTTGTCATTTTTAATATTATGTCATATAGCCCATAAATATTAAAGTACATATAATATGAACCAACATGAATTAAACATAAAAATTCATGAATAACATATATAATACATGACATATATACTAAAATAAACAAACAACAATGAAACTAGTTGTTTAATGCTCATGTAACGCCCAAAAAATGCACAAACACCTAAAACAATTTTATGTGCTATTTAATAATTTAAATATGGTCATAAACATTGATTTAAGGTTCTGTTAAGATCTGATCTAAATGTTTTTTTTTCATTTTAATCAAAACATAACAAACAATGTTGATTAAACATGCAACAAACACAAACTAGTCATAGTTTAAAGTGATTTTAAAATTAATCAATTAAATTGTCATGGACCTGAATTAAAACCATTTTTAAAATATTTCTAGACCTATTATTAGTCTTTAAAAATAACTTACAAACATGCCAAAGACATTTTTACATTTAATTTTGAAAAGTAGTTGTTAAACAAACACAAATCATGCAAACTAGTACCTAGTTTCAATATTAACATGTACGATCAGGTATGTATAATTAAAATCGACAATGAATAGCTCTAAAAACATCTTATGATTGTATATTAACATGTCAAAATAATTATAATACCTAACTAATCATATAAAACTGTTTTTACACTAAAAAAATGCAAAAAGACTCAAAACATAAAATTTCAGCATTACGATTTTATGCAAGAACGATTTTGAATCAAGATTTAATGCATCCAAAGCATGAAAATAAGCATGGTTAGGCTTTGATACCATTGATGGGATATCACATGGCATATACATGATGATCACACAGTAGAGAAATTAAAATTTAGATCATACATGCCATGCAATATACAACAAAGAATCGAAACATACAATTTTAGGGTTTTTGAGAACTTACAAGTTTGGATGAACTTCAAAACTTGATTTTAAAGATGACCGGCATATAAGATGGACTTATATATCTTATATCTTGATCACCAAAGCCAAAAGAGTAGTATTTATGCCACATCACTCTATGCTCACACACACACTTGCAAAGATGACTTAAAACCACGAGTGCTAGCTCTATGTTTGTGTATTTGGAAATGGGAATGGTTTGAAGCCACAAGATATGATCTTATTCTTCTTTTTGGTTGCTATTTCTACCCAAGAACACAAGAGATGAAGAATTAATTCTTTCTCTTGAGAGTGGCGGCACTAGAAAGAGAAATTGTCACTTAGGTAAAAAATATAATTAATTAATTTATATCATTCATTTAAGAAAAATATGAATGCCAAAATCCCCTTGGAATAAGGAATAGTTTTCAGCCTCCAACCTAGGGCTAAATATACTTGTAGGATATCCAAATATTCACTTGAAATTGTAGTGAGCTGTTATTCTCGGTTCTAGAATAGATTATGGAAAAATGATATATCTCTTCGTATAGTGAACAAAATGCTATTAGGTTTGATTATGTGAAAACTAGACTTCTAAGCCTATACTTTTTATGAATAAATCAAAGCCTAATTTTGTTCTTAAACTTGTCTAATTTTAGTTTAATTCTGGAAGTATACAGAACACCATCGATTGGAACAATATTTATTAAAGTGTAAATATTTATAGTTATGGAAGTGCTATTCTAACACCCTAATCCCTAAACCATGGATAATTATCAATCAACGTCATACCTAATAGAGATCAGGTAGGAATACGAATAATAATAATAACACAGGCCTTGATTACAAGCCATAATAAAATAATCAAGATTATAAATAAGGGGGCCTAACATAATTGGCCACCAATACATAAGAAAATCCTCAACACAACTGCAACTGGCCCGATCCTCTCTTTGATGATGGTCAAGCTATAGTAGATATCAAATCAAAATGAAGCTTATCCAAAAACCTACATGGATAAACAAACTCGTGCTAAGCTATAAAGCTTAGTGGGGGACAAAACTTTGTGGACAAGATCTTAACAAATTATCATTAATACACTACAACCTTAATAAATAAAGTAAATATATGTCTGCAGTATTAATTATTTCATAATGAATATTTCGAATGGATCTTCAACTTAACAATACTAATATACTTACAAACATGTAAAGCATGGCATGAACTTGGTTAGTTCTCAAAGGCTTTTCAATTTATTTTGATAATTAAAACTCTTTCTTAATAAACTAGCATAATTTATAGACCTCTTAATCCTTTCATTCATTAATTATTACCAGGTTATTACTGATGGTATAACCTCCAATCATATGGATTTAATCTCATTAGTTACATAAAATATGCATTTAATGTTCATTTAAAGCATAAGAGGTACATGTGTCATGTAATTTCTATAAAGATATTACTAGGCATGATTACTTCATATATATATATATATATATATCATACAATCATAATTATGGAATACAATTATAACTCACAACTACTGTTCCCAACCATGTGTTCCTTGATGCTATCTTATTATGGAACCTATATGTCAACCAACATCATATTATGTCATACACTGTGTTTTGGCTTATGTAAGTGTTATTGGAGTGCACATACAAGTGTAAACATTTATAAGTATTAACTAATCAGCTTTGCACGAAATCATAGAGAACATCTTTACGTATCATGATTACCAGTGAAGGTCCAATTATTACATACATACATTTCATAATTTCCAAAGCATATAAAACTCATTGTGTATTATAAGGCCCAAATAGTTCCTATTATAGCATTGTACGCATTCTATCAAAGCATGGCAATTTAAATCTCATAGATATACATTTCAATAACTTCATTTCATTGAAAGGGTTTATTGCTAAAAGAAATCAGGATAAGTAATATAATAGGCCATTCATCATGCTTACATTACATAAGTGAAGAAATTAATATATGTGTGCTTTATCTTGTGTACATTTTTTTCATCTTCAATAGCCTACCTAAGCATTAGTTCAAATGGTGGATAATGGGAGCAATGGATACTAGAAGGTATCAAACTATGGATATCCAAATATATCAAACAATGGACCCAAATGAGGTCAAACAATGGTTCCAGCAAGGAACAAACTATGGACCCAAAAAGGACTGAACGATGGTTCCATTATGGAATAACACCCAAATGCGGTTAACTATGGCATCTACAACTATATCCCTTTACACATGCCTATCTAATCCACAACTGAACTAAGATCCATAGGCTTAACCACTTTAAGTACGTCTTTGATTTAACATATTATTCTTTACTTAGTACATCATGTGGCTGAAAGCCTCATTTCATAAAAGAATGCATATCATTCTAATCATATTTACATATTGAGATATAGGCTCAAGTATATATGGATGCTATCATATGATCACATAGTTCCATTAAATTTCGTTCATTCATATCATAATAGTTGCATGATTATGCAAACATAATAAAATATAACATTTCATTGATCTATCTCGTCATAAACAATGTTATGCATGCTTTCCATAAGGTAACATGAAAATATGGATCTTGTTACTAAAATTCTTTATAACATTAAATGCACATCCATAAATATATAAATGCAACTTGAATCATGGCAATACGTGATTTTGCTATTTATACCTGTTCACATATTGAGTTAGACCACTTATCATAACATAGATACATCATCAATAGACATAGATCAATCAATAATAGACATTGTAATTACCTACTTTATCAAAAGTTCTCAATGACATACCTTGTTCTTGTTCGCGGGGAGTGGCTTCCATACCATATCATAGTCATTCATATCAACACATAATCACTTAAACAATGATTAAATAGCTATGGACGATATAATAAGATGAATACACTAATTACATCCTTAGGTTAACACTTGTTCTTAGTTAAACCCTTAGTTTAATTTTATAGTCTATAAGATTACGGACCACAGGTTACATACCCTAATGTGATTGTATATGTATCAAATCATCATACTTGTACATTTTATCTTATTTTATCTTACCATTAGGTACGTTTATGCAATATTATCCCATCTTATATGCTAACACACTACTTGTGGGTATGTGGTTTACATAGTAAAATACATGGCATAAGCAAAAAGACAAGCATGTTCCACTATGTCAAGGCTAATCACTACTTTCCATTATGACTTAAAGCATAACTTAACTTCCATGGTCTCATGACTGAGCCTAAAAAGGCAATGTCCCAACTCATTCAACTTAGACCTATAATCTTACAACTATAATCTTATTGTCATTAGGTTATGTCATAGAATTCTCATGTCATTTTAGAGAAATATCAGTGTGCAATATTTTTAGGCAAAGCCAAAATCACATGTGTATACTCATTATAATACAATCACATGCAAGTAAACATTTTCATGTATTCTAATGTTAGTGTTCATTTACTAACTTTATTCTCATATATCATTTTATTTAATCACATATTTAGTGTCACAACTTATTTTTATTTTAGGTTTTACATGCTTTAAAGTTAGTTAAAAGGGGTTTGGACTAGCTTTGGTGACACAAAAGGGCTCAAAAATTATGTTTGGCTGAAGTAGGGAAGTGTCACGAGCCGTGAGGGGTGTCACTACTCGTGAAAGGGAGCAAACTTCACGACTCATGCACTTTTTCATGAGTAGCACATGTCATGAGTCGTGAACAGTCATAGGCAATTTTATGATTTCAACTTACAAAACAATCATCACTTACTAACTTTTTATCATTTATTTTACTTACTATAGTCAATTCACCTAAACTCTCGTTTGCTTAATAATCTTATGGACCATATAATATTGTTTTCAATATCTTATTACATGGCTTACTCTTGGGTAAGGGTTGGCTCAAATGAATCAAAGGAGTACATATGGCCTTGAAAAAGAGAGGAGAAAACATGCCTTGCCATACATCAATAGGCCTTACTTGGTCAAGCAAGTAGAGGTGGAAAGGCTATAAGTGGTTGTACATTTCTTTAAAGTGAAGGACCAAGTGGCCTTGCATGACTCATGAAGGAGTTCACGAGTCGGAAAAAAATGCACGACTCGTGAAGTTATTCACGAGTAGGTAGAAAGCCAAACTAGGTTCACGAGTCGTGAAGGAATGTTTGACCCGTGAAGGGACTCACGAGTGAAGCAAAAGGGCTGAATTTCATAACTCGTGAAGGGGCTCACAAGTCGAACAAAAATGCACAACTCGTGAAAAGATTCACAAGTCAGAAGCCAAAGAAGAATAACACATTCACGAGTGACCTAGGGCAAATGGTGGATGACACATTAAGAAGTTCGCGACTAGTGAAGAAGTTTATAACTCGGCACCCTAAGCAAATAGTCTTCCATTCTCATCTTAAAATCTTGATTTATGTATTCAGATAACTTAGCCCTAATTCCTTTAGTTTCATTTATAGACAACAATAATCAACAACACTCCCATTCACAAAATCATCATAACAGTCCCATACCTTATTAAAGCTTCAATTATTTCTTAGATCCTCCTCATCCAACTTATTTGCTTAAGATTCCCTTCTTTTCCTTGTACACAAATAACAACAACAATAACAAATTTATCATCCCTCTCAACATCCTTAATACCATAAATCAAACACAGGGAAGAGGTTAAGAGATCTATGAGAGGGAAAACATTACCTCTGATGCTAGCTCACAAACCCTAGCTCATTCTCCAACCCGTAACCAACAGAGAAAAAGGAATGAGAGAGAGAGAGAGCTATCTCCCTCAAAATGCAAATCCAACTTCTCAAATCCCTATGAGTTCCTTCTCCAAGAAGCTAAATAAAAGAGTTAGTGGGGTAAATATCTCTTTAGGTGAATTTTCATAATTACCCTTATACACAATTAAACCCCTATTATTTCAATTCCTTCCAACTTAATCCCAAGACTTTCTAATTCACTTCAATTATATCCTTTTCTTTAATTATAATTTAATTTAACTCATATACTTATATGCTGAAATTACCAAAATATACCTTTTGGGACTAACCCTCGATAATTGCAAAATAATCCAATTCTGCCTTAATTAATGATGGTCCTCATTAATTAACAATAATCCAATTAGGGTCATGATTGGGTCCTTACAGATATTGAAATGGTTTTTGATGCTCTAAAACTAAAAACATAGGGGATCATGTTTGTAGAAGGACAATTTTGCTAAAAATGACATTTTCCAAGTAAAAAATGGCATATAAGTTGCATTTGATTTAAAAGAAGTATTAGTTTAGGGGTCAATTTGTAAATTCAGCATCTTGATGGTCAAATGTTAATAAAAGAATGATTTGAAAGGTTGATTTAAGAGAGGTATAAAATATATGGGCCAATGTTAAGTATGCAAGAAGATGAGAGGCATTGGTGTAACATGCAAAAGCTAGAGGAAAATTAGTGGAACATGCAAATTTTTTTGGGACCAACAAAGGAATTTTTCCTTGCTAGTATAAAAGATGAAAGTGGTATAAAAGGGAAATTTAGGAAAAGAGCATTAAGGGGATGGGATTCTAGAGAGGGAGATACATAATTTCTTTATTCTCCTCTCTTTGACTCTTGGTTAATCTATAATAAATCTTTGAAGAAATTCTTGCATATGGATTTTTAAAGAACAAAATTAACTTAATTTGATAATTCTTCTTCTTCATCATCTTCTTATTTTGGTTAGTAGTAGATTGAGTTAAATTCTAGAAGCTTGTATTAACGGATGGAATTGTTGTGAAAGGAAAAGAAGGAGAAAGTTAGGATTATGAAAGAAGAAGATAGTGAGAGAAAAAAGGACAATTTTGAAGAAGATTTGAGTTGCATGTCCAGGTTTGGGAACTTATTCTTCATACATGTTTTTCTCCTTAAGTTAAATATGTTATTAAATTGTGACATGGTTGCATTTTGACAAGTAACTTGGAATAAAACATCAATCTTTGATGTTTAAATGGACATGCATATAAGTTTTAAAATTATGGGTTTTGGCTCACTGGTCCTAGTTGTATTCTTTTGGTAATATATTGAGGTTTAGAATAGATAATTAGATGATTCCAATTGGGTTTTAAAATATACTTCTATACAAAGATTTCATCTGAAGAAATCACATTCTTATTCTGTTTCTAAATGGGACATAAACTAGCTTGAAAATCGAATAAGTGTGCAGTCCTGCACTCATGAACAGTCTTTAATATTTTTCAAATATTTTATTGTAGAAGACTCATAATGAGTTGATAAATTATTATTGGTAAACTAGACATTTATGACTACAACTTTCATGAAGAAATGTTTGTGCAATTATGTACGTATATTTTACTATGAATTTTATAATTGGTGATAAAAATTATTTTTTGGTATTATGAACTGTTATGGTTTTTCTTAATTATCTTGAGTTATAGATGTGATATTAAGGTAATTCTTGATGTTTTGGAATTTAGAAATATAGGGGATTAGAATTATAATACTTGCATGTAAATAATTAGAGAATAAACATTAACATTTTTGTAGGATAAGTTGAACAAATGTGATGAGAACAAATTTTAGAAATCTATAATAAAGAGAAACATATAAGCATTATGAACTAGTTATTGTAATTACAGTATAATTTGGGCTAGGAAACCTCAATTGACTTAATTCTAATTTCATATTTTACATAAGAAACCTACCTATAACTTTGTACAAGATACCTAGGGCTAAATATGCTTGTAGGCTATCCAAATGTTCACTTGAAATTGTAGTGAGCTGTTATTCTCGGTTTTGGAACAAATTGTGGAAAAAATTATATATCTCTTCTTATAGTGAACGAAATGCTATTAAGTTTGTTTATTTGAAAACTAGACTTCTAAGTCTATACTTTTCATGAAGAAATCAAAGCCTAATTCAGTCCTTAAGCTTGTCTAATTTTAGCTTAATTCCAAACTTATGCACAACACTATCAATAGGAACAATATTCATTAAAGTGTAAATATCATGAGTTCTGGAAGCGCTATTGAAATTATTTTTGTTGTTCTTAAGACAGGAAACATAGGGCATCATGTTTGTAGATGAAAATTTTGCTAAAAATTACATTTTTCAAGTCAAAAATGGCATATAAGTTGCATTTGAAACTCTGCCACTGCGCAAAATTCTAAAGGCAGAATTTTCAATATTAAGTTTTAAATGTTGTTATGTTAGATCTATGTATACATGAAAATAAACTGATTTACAAATAACATGTAAAATATTTGATTAAAGTGTTTTGTATATACATGTATGTTCAGAAACATGGGCATGGCCGGTTATGTGAAATTATGCTTATATATATATATATATATGTATATATATATATATAATCAAATGATCGAGTATATTTTTATACAACTATTTAACTATGAAATTGATAATGAAATGTTAAAGCATTATAAATGAAATTTGATGCCATAAATTGTATATAGAGTTCAATAATTGAAGAAGAAAACATGAATATATATATATAAATACATATACATGAATGCTGGAAGTTGTGTATATGAACATACATAATTTTCCATATGGATGCATACGATTTATATGACCTTAAATGGAATGTGCATGTATATATTAGTTTAAAACTTTGAAAATATAAATATCGATACCATCAGGAATGAACATAATTAAGATGCTAAAATTAGATAGTATATACATACATATATGCCCCAACAATTATATGCTTAGGAATATAGCTAGTTAATATCGATTTAATGGATTTACTAATGCACTATAGTATCATATATCAACCTTGAAATGTAAATATGGATTATTAATTTTACTGGAAATAATTATGCTAATTGATTATGTTTGTCATGAGAAATATGTTTAAGAGTAATGATATAAAACATGTTTTCATAGTGAATTGTATAAATACACAATTATATAATGATAACATACATGTGTACATTTATCTCCATAAAACTATGATTCCTATGAAAGTGATATACGAGTATGATAGAAAAATGTGTAAGAAGATATGCATACTCAATATATGATTCTAAACATTACTGTTTATCTTGAAGTAATAGGAAATATTGTTAAGTATGTATATAATAAATGAATATTGGAATTTAAAATAGCATGATGATAAGTGTCATTATCACATACATATGAATGAACTACAAGCATTTGAATTGATCAACTGTATAGCTTATTTATGCTCGTACATGTTTGTGATATCATGTTCACATAAAGTCTATATATACATGAACATGTATATGAAACTCCACATATAGTTGTACATATATACATAAATATATATATGTGATTAGAAAGATAAGTCAAAGGGATTTAATTGCCTGCATTGAGTCTATGATATGGATTCATAGGCATGCCTATAACGGTACCTTGTAGCTGCTTCTAAACAGTTTTGACCTATTTAGGTCTACTTTAAATTAAAATTTATAGTGCCCCTGTTTGGGTTTAAAAGTTAGAGTTGATTTAAACAACCCCATTTGGGTTGTAGCCGACCCTGTTTGGGTCCGCTTGACCGATCCAAGTTATTTGTTTGACCCTGTTTGGGTCCAAGTTATTTGTTTGACCCTTTTTGGGTCCAAGTTATTTGAATGACCCTATTTGGGTTCATTGTTTGTCCTTCGGGACCTTTATGTTGACCATTTTGGGTTCATTGATTGTCTTTCAGGTCCTCTATATTGACCCTATTTATCCACTTCTTAAGAATAGTACAGGCTTAATTACAAAGGTTAATAAAAGTTTATTGATGAATTTAAAGTTTCATAAAGCATGAAAGTTCTTAATTAACTTCATACTATTTCATGTGTAGAATTCATTTTATTGTAAATAGAATGTGCATCTACAAGAAGACCACATAGAAAAGATATGTAAGCAATATTATTAGTATCAAAAATACATACTAGCTTGTTAAATGGTCAACTTGCGTTGTATTAATGCTTTATTTACAATTTATGATTTATGAAGAAACTTATATTAGGGTAAAGGGTAGTATATTATTAAATGATCACAATAATTGTCATAATTACATAAGCATAATCCATACTAAAGGTTATAAGAGTTATACTATAACACCTATTGTTTTTGAAATATTTTTCTTATGATTATATATACGTGTTCAAAATGTTTGTATGTGCACACCTATTAATGTGTATTTTTCATTGTGATCCAATGTAGGAAAATCTAAGACCCATGATCTTGGTATGTAAGTATAGTCTGGTTATAATGTATAATTGATATACTTGATTGATAAGCTTTTTTTTATGATTAAATACTAATAAATAAACTAATCATATGATAAAAAGTTGAATTTAAGGCCAAAGGATGTTGGAGCTTACATTATTATACATGGTGAATAAAGCATCAATGTAAATGTTACTATTGAATTTTATGATTTTCATAAGTTGATATGAAGGTTGAATTTTATTCATTTATTGAAACAAATTATTGTTATAATTGTGGCATGATGTGTGCATTGTTGACGATCACTGTGATTGGTCATTTATCATGATTTTAGTTCCCCACTAAGCTTTATAGCTTAGCACGGGTGTTTCATCCATTTAGATTTTTAAGGTGATGTTTGCTGCAGGATGGCCAACTCAAGTCATCGAGAGAGACTATTATAAACTTTCATTTTGGGCTCTTTGTATATAGTAAAGATTTTGTGGTATTAGAGATATTGTATGCAAAGATGTTAATTGGTTGTTGTATTTTGTAAAGAGACTTTAATGTATATTGTAAAGTTTTAATAGTAGAGCACTCTTATTTATTAAGTTTGAATACATGTTCTCTGTATAGTTGGTTTATATTTATGTTGTACTATTAAACTTGTGTAATGAGAATCATAAAGTGATATGTATTGGTCAAATGATAAGTGTGCTACACAATATTATATGGAAATGTGTCTTTGGTCCTATTTAAAAGAGAATTTGCAAGTTACCCTACTTGAGTATCTAAGTTCCTAATTGAGGCATCTTAATTTCTCATCCAAACATCCTGAGATTTCCGTCTCATATCTTGACAGCCATAAATGTGGATTGAGTAGTCATAAAGTTAGTAAACATCTCATATAAGTTGGGATTTCTATCCTAAGTAGTGTGTTTCAGCTTGAGATTGGTATGGTTAGTGGTTATTGCTATGGGAAGCTACATTTTGATTAAAGGGAGCCCTAGGTTGAGGATTGAATATAGATGCTTGGTTCACTTATCGCCATGAAAAGTTGGGATGATTTCTCCAGCATGGGTTGTAGGTATTACTATAAGGGTTTACTGCATTTACATCTTTTACTAATGTACCTAAACCTTCCTTAATATTTTTAAAGGTTGCCACATATGTCCCTGCTTATGAATCACATATTTGAGATAAGGATGACACATTTTATACCTTTAAACAACTTACCTCCTTCTTCAATAACTCCATTTATGCCCTTAGTATAGCTACCTCATCCATACTATGTACTCCTTTTTTCTTTTGTATGGTTCTTATGGTTGGCTATTGAGCATCATTGGTAGCCATCTCATTAAGCAATTAAAAATCCATTTTAAGTATCATATTTGAGATAAGAGACTTTAATCAATCATTAACACTAAGGAATTAACCTTATAACATGCATATCATATATCATACATGAAATCAATAATCAACTATTAATCAAATAAATCAATCATCAATTCAATAATAATTAGAGATAAAAATTTGCTCAAGAACTAAGAAAAATTCAAACTTGCATTAAAATTAAAGCTCAAACTAAGTCATTACAATAAAAGTTTAAGGCTTCAAGTATCATATAGAAAAAATAAAGAAACTACTCTAGTTTTATCTTAAACACTAAAGAAAAATAAATAAAAAGAAACACGATACACATAGAAGCCTTTAGCTGCTCGTAAAGTCTTGTTCAAATCATCAATTTTAAGCTCTTAAACCCTAGGTGAAGAACTAAGACAAAAACTTAAAAGAAAATATGTAACTCAAAATCCCCCTATATATGGTGCTTAGGTTTATAATTATATCTTGAAAAGAGTCTTGGTTGCTTCAAACTTTATATTTTAGCAAAATAGAAGAGTTTCTTTGTGTTTTAAAGACTCTGCCACTTTAGTTGCCTTGGTAGAGTTACAAACTCCATCGAGTTAATATCCCCTATATGTTATCCTTTTAACTACCTCGATAGAGTAAAACATGCCACAACCAAGTGAATTACTAGCCCTTTTCATCTTTAACTAGTTTCATAGAATGAGAAATCCCTCCACCGAGTGGGCTTCCTTCTGGCTTTTTTTCTTCATGCTTGCCTTGAATGACAGGGAAATCTATTGGGAATTAATCGGTTACTTACATCACATATATAAGTGGAATTCAAAATCTTTAACCAATATATCGAATCTTGCAGCTAATTGACAATATAAATATTAATGAGAATAAGAAAAATCACCTTTGATTTTTGTTAAACAATTATTTTTCCTTCTCATCGGGTTATCGCAAACCACAGTGTCTAAAATAAAATACTTTCAATTCTAATTCACACTAGAGAATGATCATATGAACCATAAAATGATGGAATCACAAGGCTGGCCGAATTCTCCTTGATACTACCAAGGGAGTGGTGGCTAGGTTTTTTGAAGAGAGAGAATTTATTTTCTCTTGAAATTTCACTTAACCTTAAAATCCCCTTCACTTGGATTTTAATACCTAGGTTAAAAATTCAACTTTATAAAGGGATTGAGCTCTTTAAAATTGTTGGAGAAATATTAAATGGGCTTCTGAAATTATTAATAATTTATTTAGGCTCAATTAAATGCAATTCAAGTCCTTTTATAAAGGTCCCTACACATAACCACAAACTAGGTCCTTTATGCATACACTTGGATTTAGTCAACCAACTTAATTCCAAATCCATTCAAATTAAATATGTAGGCTCCATAACACTTATGAAATATATTTAATTTATTTTAGTCCAAGAATTAGGCCTTTAAGGCCTTCTATATGGAGTTAGCGTGGAACCCTTCCATTTATAGGTTTTTACGCCAAAACCAAATCTCTGGGCCTCTTAAATTTCTCCAATGGATCTATTAAATATTATATCAGCCCTATAAAACTTATAGTATCATAATAATTAATTATGAAATATAATATTTCAATTAGGTCTATTTTGCATAATATTTAAAAAAAGTTATGCGAACATTTCTACTTGATCATAATTAATTAAATTCTTTAATTAATTATTCTCTTATGCATTTCTCTTCTCCTATAATAATATCAAATATTATTATCCTTGTCATTTTACCATTTTATCCTTTACTCTGCATGTGTGTGACCCATTGGGTTCCTGTCCATATTGGGAGTATAATATATAATTATGAGTTCTATTCAAAACTCATATGAATTAAACTTCTTTAAATAATTTTATCAATCCCTTATTGATATTTATGATACAATATTATACAAGTTATGAGCGACCTCTAACTAGGCATCATTACTACCTAAATGTTAGGAAATTTAAGTGGTTTGACTATACCCTTCCATATACACAGTTACCGTGCAATTACTCCTTTCACCACTCTTATCTCAATTAGATTATGAGTATGGATTTCTGTCAACTCATATAAATCTAATCATATATGTTCCATTAATTTAACAATTGTTCCCAAAATGCCCTTTATGGATCCCTATCCATCTTGGCATATTACTCTGGCCAGAGATTATCTGAACAAAGTAATTATAGAATCATGAGAGATAACTTTCCTTAATAAATTTGGGAAGGTGAATCCTTTATTGATTACTCAACTATCTTCAAGTAGGTCATGATATACCCAACCTTCTAACTATGTTCACCCCCAATTGGAAGTAATCAGTTATAGAGTTAAAGTATATCACTTGCTACTTAAAATAACCTTGGTAATCTCAAGTCTAAGGATACTTTCACAATCGCTATAAAGAGATTCCTCACTGATATAGATTTAATATCCATGTGAGGATTCTCTTTACGAGTCTTCAATAAATTTGTTCTTCTAATAAGCATCCACATGTTAGCTTTGATCATCTTCCACAATCACAGTTATAATAACCACTGCTTGAACTATTCAAGATGCATAACATGTGCTAGTCTATCCTAATTAACAAAGTCCTATCTTATTAATTTTATGACTAGGGATATTTAGATATTATCACATTTGAATGCAATAGACATCTCCTATCATGAACACTTTCATTATTGCCTTTGCATTTTGTTTATAATATCTAGGACTACATTTATCAATTTAGGATATAAAAACTCGTGTATTTAAACATAGCATTAATAAATGAATAATGCATTTTATTAAGAATATGAATTCATATATATGAAATACATCCCTTTTACATGGACTCTAGGACATAGTCTCTAACAATCTCACACTTACACCAGAGCCAATCACTCATATGTCTTAAACCCATATTATTTATATGGTGATCGTACTTTATCTGGGAAAGTATTTTAGTGAGAGGATTCGCCACATTATCATTTGTGGGGACCTTTTATATTTTCACATCATTCCTAGCTACTATTTCCCTTATGGGATTGTAGAATCTGAGAACATGCTTGGATCAACAATGTTAGGCACCACTCCTAGTTCAGATATGAACTTTTTGATCTATACTGTTTCTTTGGCTACCTCTGAAGTAGCAATGTACTCAGCTTCTATCGTGGAATCAATAGTTCTTTCTTATTTGGAACTCTTCTAACTAACTACTCTTCCTTCCATTATAAACACAAAACCAGATAGTGATTTACAATTATCTATATCATATTGGAAGTTGGCATAAGTATACCAATTTACTTCCAAACTTCCCTCTCCTTATACCAAGAATATATCCTTAGTCCTTCTCAAGTACTTAAGAATATTCTTGAGAGCTGCCTAATGTTCCTTTGTAAAATTGGGTTGGAATCTGTTTGTGACACTCAAAGCAAATGCTACATCTGGACGTGCACATAACATAGCATACATGATAGAACCAATTATAGATGCATATGGTATTCTATTCATGCTCTCTCTATCCTCTAATGTTTATGGACTCATAGACATAGAAAGCTTGCTTTAATCCATAAATGGATCTTTGAAGCTTGCATACTTTTTCGCCATCTCATAAAGTGAACCCTTCTGGTTATGTCATATACACAACCTCAGTTAGATTTTCATTTAGAAAAGCTATCTTCACATCCATTTTCCAAATCTCATAATCATAATGAGCTACAATGGCTAAAAGTATTCTTATAGACTTAAGCATCGCTACAGGAGAAAAGGTTTCATCATAGTCAATTCCTTCTTTTTGACGATAGCTTTTTGCTACTAAGAGAGCTCTATAGGTAACTATATTACCTTCCATATTGGTCTTCGTTTTGAAGACCCATTTGCACCCTGTGAGTTTTATCCCTTCATGTGGTTGAGATAAAGTCCATACTTTGTTCTCATACATGGAGTCCATTTTAGACTGCATAGCCTTAAGCCATAAATCACGTTCTAAATTGTTCAAAACTTTTTGATAGCATATAGCTCATTGTGCTCTACTATGATTATGCCTCTATCTAAATTAATGTGAAATCTATATCTCACAAAGATAGAACGCATCTTAGTAGATCTTCTAGAATTTTATGTATAATTAGGTTCAAGTGTAATCTCATCTTTATGAGATTCAGTCTCGAGTTCAATCAGTTGATCTCCTTCTATTTGTGGGTCTTAAACTTCACAACATTTAATTTCACTCCCACTATCTTCTTGTAGAAGAAACTCTCTCTCTAAAAAGGTAGCATGCCTTAAAACAAATACCTTTTGTTCTATGAAATGGTAGAAATCATATCCAAATGTTTATTTTCGATATCTGACAAATAAATATTTGTCATACTTAACATCTAATTTGTTTAATATTGTCCTCTAACATAAGCATGACTACCCCACACCTTCATATGAGAAAGTGTGGGTTTCGTGTTATTCCATATCTCATATGGAGTAACATCAACCAATTTACTAGGAACTTTAATTAACACAGAAACAACAGTTTCTAATGAAAATCTCCAAAAAGACTTAGGCAAGTCTGCTTAGCTCATTATGGATCGAATCATATCTAATGGTGTTCGATTTCTCCTCTCAGATACACAATTATGTCAAGGTGTATATAGTGGATTCCATTGAGATAAAATCCCATTATCTCTAAGATAATCTTGAAATTCTTAGCTCAAGTATTCTCCATCTCAATACTCTTGTCACGTTGCTTTTGTACTTCATTTTTTAATTCTTTGAACTTTTCAAATGCTTCTAATTTATATTTCATTAGATAGATATATCCAAACCTAGATTAATCATCTATGAAGATAAAGAAGTAGGAGTAACCTCTTCTGGCATGTGTAGTCATTGGACCACATACATCTAAATGTATGTAGTCTAAAACCATTATAGCTTATTCTCCTTTACCAATAAAGGGAGCTATTGTAATTTTTCCTAATAAATAAGATTAACATGTATCAAATGATTCATAATCAAATGATCCCAAATCACTTGACTTGTGCAATTTGGTCATACGTTTCTCATTTATATGGCCTAATCGATAATGCCATAAATATGAGGTATTTAGATTATCTTGTTTCATTCTCTTGGTATCCACATTATGCACTTCTTTAATTAAATCAAGAAAAAATATACCATTCTCAATGATAGCTTTAGCATAAAATATATTGTCCTTAAAAATGTAACAACATTTGTCCTTTAAATAAATGTCATAATTGTTCAATAAACAACTGAAAGAAATAATATTTGTAGATAATGCTGAAACATAATAACAATTATTTAACTCTAGTATTAATCCACTTGAAAGAGTCAAATGATAAATCCTCATAACTATTCTAGAGATGTTTTGTCTAGTAGCTGACTGTAGACATATTTATGCCTTTCCAAGTCTTCTACTGCTTTTAAGCCCCTGTAGATCATTAAACAAATGAGATCCACATCCGGTATCTAATACCCAATATTGTTTTGAAGCAATAGAATAAGTATTTATTTCAATCATATGAATACCTAAAGTAGAAGCATCAACTTGCTTATTCTCGTTGAGAGAATCTAGATAAGCCTTGCAGTTACGATTCCAATGACCATCTTTTCCACAATGGAAGCAAGCTCATTTAGGATTCTCTTTCTTGGTAACCTTTTTCTTGGAAACCCCACCATGCTTTGGCTGTGCCTTGGTCATCTTAGTGGGCCAATATCCAATCCTTGATATGAAATTTGACCTTGACTGTGGTCAACAAGTCAAACTCCATACCCTTAAAAGGTATGTATCTCTATACAAATTGTGTCTATACACAACTATTAAATCATCAAGTTATCAACTCTTGATAAATGCATATCATATATGCATTCCCTAATATTGTCTCTAGAACCATTAGCCTTAATTGTGGTCAACAATCTAATAGGCTAGCTAAGATGATATATTTAATTAGATTCGAACATATTCGATGTAATGTGATCTTGACTGTGGTCAACAACCCACACTAGAAAGAACTCTAGTTCTCCTCCAATTAATGGAAGGCTTATATACTTTAGTATTAGTTTGAAGGATTCTAGTTAATTAAGTCTCATCATACATGGTTGGCATACATTGGTATGCATCCTATATCTATCAGATAAATATAAGCATACAAATATGCCATAATTATGGAATTTACTACATTGATCTCCCATAGCCAAAAGGGAAATCAAAAGGTCATACATAGGTAATATGCATGATTCAAACAATTAAAAATAATTATATTTTCTTCAATCTTGTTGGATTTCCATCATGCCCATCTTTCTCCTTGATAGTGGTCTCCATTTTTGTCTCTAATTGTAATATAAGTAATCTAATTACATATTATAATTTGAAAAATAAATACAAACTAAAAACAAGTGGCCGGGACATGAAAGTCCTCGTTGGGCCGAAACATGCATTATGTTTAATCACATTAGGCCTTTATCTATAACTATCCATCATGTCAATCATACACCCTTATATGCATTTCTAATGCATAAAATATAACCATCTAATGGAATACAAACTATGTTTCAACTCTTGAAACTTACTTTTGAGTTATTTTAATATTGTGATCAAACTAGGAAACTTTTTCCATGTTGGAAACATTCCATTTTAGGAAACCTTTTTGCATACATGTGTTCTTGCCTTAATTATCAATCAAATTGATTATTAATTGATTAATTAATTAATAAATTATATTAAATATTTAAAGAATTAATTTTTGGCTTAAAATAATGGGTAGGCCGAAACCTACATATTTAAACCCTAAAGTGTGTTCACACACAAACTAGTTTTGTATCTATTAGACCATTTAGGCCTTTTGGAATGAGCCAAGCCTAGCCCATCCCTTAAAACCCATTAATAAACTTAATTAAAGTCTATAATATTTAATTTAAATCAGTTCTTTGGGCCCACTAAGTCATTAGCTAAGTTAAATCAAACCCGTAAACATAATTAAGCCCATTAAGTGGCTTTAATGAATTAAAGTTAATCCAATTAATTCAAGGCCCATTTTAATTAATCCAATTAATAAAAAAACACATTAATAGAACAGATATATCGAATTTAGAAGATTAAAAATAGTTCTAAACATGAACTTACCAAGAACACACTAAGAACACACGAAGAACATTAATTTATCAAACTTTTTGATTAAACTAGTTATTCATTCAAAACTTGTTCGATTTTAATTTTATTTGATCATATGGCTTAATATCACATATAAAACACATAAATTATTATCAAAATAATTTTGGATCATATCAATAAAAATTTAATTTAGAACAACCCCTAAAATTTTATTGAAAAATAAAATTCCTCATGCCAAAAGGAATGATTCTTTTCTCAAAAGAATCATTTTATTTTTCTTTTTATATATTTAATCATACACATCCAAAAATAAATATTCCTCATTCATGAACAATCAAATCTTATATTTTAAAGTTCATGAAATAAATAACTCAAAAATTAAAAGAAAAACTATTCCACGAATAATTTAGAATTGTAGATTCATGGCAAAACCTTGGCTTTGATACCATATTGGGAATCAATCGGTTACATACATCACATGTATAAGAAGAATTTAAAATTTTTAACAAATATATCTAATCTTGCCATGAATTTACATTATAAATATTAATGAGAATAAGAAAAATCACCTTTGATTTTTGTGGAACAGTTATTTTTCCTTCTCACCGGGTTGTCACAAACCACAGTGTCCAAAATAGAACACCTCCAATTGTAATACACACTAGAGAATGATTAAATGAACCATAGAATAATGGAATCACAAGGCTGGCTGATTTTTCCTTTATATTAGTAAGGGAGTGGCAGCTAGGATTTTGGAAGAGAGAGAATTTCTTTTCCCTTGAAGTTTCGCTTAATCCTAAAATCCCCTTAACTTGGATTTTTATAGCTAGGCTAAAAATCCAACTTCATAATAGGATTAGGCTCTTTAAAATTACTGGAAAAATATTAAATGGGCTTCTGAAATATTTAATAATTTATTTATGCTAAATTAAGTCCAATTCAAGTCCTTTTATGAAGGTCCCTACACATAACCCACAAACTAGGCCCTTTATGCATATACTTCGATTTAATCACCCAAATTAATTCCAAATCCTTACAAATTAAATATGTAGGCTTCATCGCACTTATTAAATATGTTTAATTTATTTTAGTCAAATAATTAGGCCTCTAAGGCCTTATATATGAAGTTGGCGTGGAACCCTTCCTTTTGTGGGTTTCTGCTCCAAAACCAAATGTCTAGGCCTCTTAAATTTCTTCAATGGATTTATTAATTATTATATTAGCCCTATAACACTTATAGTCCAATAATAATTAATTATGAAATACAATATTTCAATTAAGTCCACTTTGTAGATGATTTCTAAGAAGTTATGCAAACATTTCTACTTGATCATAATTAATTAAGCTCTTTAATTAATTATTTTATTATTCATTTCTCTTCTCCCATAATAATATCAAATATTATTATCCTTGTCATTTTACTATTTTATCCTTTACTCTATAGATATGTGAACTATTGGATTCCTATCCATATTGGCAGTACATTATGTAATTATGAGTTTTATTCAAAACTCATATGATTTAAATTTCTTTAAATCATTTTATCAATCCCTTATTGATATTTATGATTTCCATTCAAAACTCCAGCTAGGCATCATAACTACCCAAATGTTAGGAAAGTCAAGTGCAAGTGGCCGTGCATTCATAAAAACAAAAGCATGATTGGCTGTGCATGGAAAATAAGAAAAAGGGCAAGTGGCTATGTACTTCAAGAGATAAAAGGCCAAGTGGCCATGCATTGGAAGATAATAAGAAACTAGAAATCCTGATCATGCAGACATGAATTTAAATCACAAATATCACCTTCTCATTTACTAAAATGATCATTTAAGTCTCAAATCATATTATACTCATCAAAACTTACTAGATTGAGCCCTTAATCTCACTAAGAATACACATACAACAAAAGAGGGAAAATATATACAATAACAACTGAAAACAAATCTCTTACCTTATATTCAAGCTTCATCTCCTTCAATCTACAAGATCCAGCTCTACTAATCATGGCTCCTCTCTTATTCTTCATGAAGCAAAACAGTAAAACCCTAGTTTCCTCATATCATAGAAAGAGAGAGAGAGATCCTCCAAAAATGCCGATCTTTTTATTTACACAATCCCTAAATAGGTGAGTGGGGTAAATATCACCCCAACAAAAATCCCACAATGCCCTTATACACTTTTACCTCCTAACTTTCCATTTCTTACAATTTAACCCCAACTTCTAATTTAATTTCAACTACATATTTCCTTAAAATCACAACTTACCCATACTCAATTGCATACATGCTAAAATTGCCAAAATACCCCTCTTGAGACTTAACTTCAATAATTACCTTAATTTAATCATAATCCTCATTGATTAACCATAATTCGCATAGGGCTAGGATTGGGTCCTTACAAATCTCTCCCACTTAAAAGAATTCCGTGCTCAAAATTCAAACATATAGTAGTTATCTTTATGGCTATCGATTCTCCAACTCTATCTTAGCTATAATCAACTATAACCATAATTACCTCCTCCATCAATAACATTAGTACCTGCTCTTAATCTCCAGATACTCTCATGCTCATTATACTTCCAATCAGTTTTTCCCTTTCAGATGGGCCAGATAAGTGACATAATATTTTTTATGTGATATGGAATGTTATGCAATGCATTTATGACTTCATATATGCAATAAAATGTAATAGAATACCGATACATATTCTCATGAATTGAACACATCTTATCCCATCCCAAAATAATGACATATGCCTCATTGCCCATGCTGATTAGGAAAAATTCTTACAAATAGACATATAGATAAGCTTAATAGCCTCAACATCTCGCATCATCATCAATGCCAAAGATCAAGTTCTTCTCTAGCCATATAAACTTTTCCTCAAACATCTTAATAAATAATCTAGACAAACTTACAATTAACCTTAAGATATACTTCAATCATGGAATATCAAAACTTTTTAAGCACTTCCAATATCAGGAAGGGAGAGATACCGATAATTCCTTAGATGTCATCTCATAATTTTTGAATCAAAATCCTACTAGGACTCCAATACCTATCAACGGTAATTCAATCATCTCTTAAAATAATCAAAATCTTTATTCTGATAACAATAACACCGAATATGGCTGTTTGGTCTAGACCAATATCATCTCAAGCTTCCTTAACAAATTTTTAATTTCTTATTGCCCAGAAAAGTCTAAACCTGGGCTCTGATACCACTAACTATAACACCTTAATCCATTAACCATGAATAATCATCAATAATCAATATAAACCTAGTAAAGACTATGCGATAATAATAATAATAAGACAGGCCATAATTACATACCAAAATAAATTAAAATCAAACTCTTAATTAAGAAGGCCTAACATAACTGGCCAACATTACATAATGAAATCCTCAATGTCAACTGCAGTTTGCCCAATCTTCTTTTCATTGGTTGTCTAGGCACTAGCTATCGATCCACTGGTGCCTAACTTGAAACCTAAACAAATAATAAGCCTATGTTAAGCTATAAAGCCTAGCGGGGGATAAAAATCTATAGATAAATTCTTTCCATAATTCACCTAATCATATACAACTTTCTATATAACACAAAATAACATATAAGTCTATTGCAATGATCATTTCATAATGAACATTTTGGGATGTCTTTAAACTTATTAAGAAATACCATATTTACTTATGTCTAAAGCATTATGTAAATTATCTTATTTTGAAACTCATTAATTTACTATCATCATCTTACTTCTTCTCTTTTTTTAAACTGGCTTAATTCATACTTTTCATAATCCTTACTACTTTAGAATTCGGACACCCAGGTTGTTGATAGTACAAAACTTTAACTTAATGCATTAATCATACTATTACATAAGTTATGCATTCCACAATAAATCCATGCATACGAGAGTGCTTATGCCATGCAACAATCATAGAGTTATTGTTAGACATGATTTCTTCATATATCTTTATGCAATTATCATTTCAATTTCATACATAATTATCCTTTAATGCTATCTTATTATTTCAATTTTAAACATCATACCACATTATAATATTTCATGGTTTGAACTTTGGTTTATATCATAATCATACATATGTATATTCATGTGTAAATGTTCATACACATACTAACGAATTTGCATGCCATTTCAATGAACATGTATTACATATCATGATTAACAAACAAAGTCCTCATACCATTTGCAAACATGTCATAACTTACATATACATGAAGATCATCATGTATACTATGGTTCGTATAACTTTTAATATAATATTGTAAGCTTGTGGTCCAATTGGCTTAACTATTCACTATGGAACCCATTAGTGGAACAAACTCGCACTGGCACTCACACAAGAACCTTCCTCATAATAGATGTGAGATATCAAAATCATATCATAATTAACATAGCATTTCATTTAATAGAGACATATTTTTAGAAAAAGGGAAATTTAAGATAAACAACACAATAGGCCATTCATCATGCTGACCATACATCAGTGAAGAAATTAATTCTCGTATTACTTTACCCTTATGTAGATTTTATCATCTTTAATAGCCTGCCTAAGTACTAGTGTAACACCCTAATTCATTAACCATGGGTAATCATCAATCATCATCATACCTAATAGAGATCAGGCATAAATAATAATAATTATAGAATAGGCCATAATTACATGCCATAATAAGATAATTGAGCTAATAAATAAATGATTATAACATAAATAGTTTTCAAGAATCCTTAAATCTTCAAGCCAACTGCATCCTGCTTGATCCTCATAAGCTTAACTTGAAACCAACATGGATAAACGAACCTGTGCTAAGCTATCAAGCTTAATGGGGAACAAAACTCTATATATAACTTTTTTACATAATTCATCATATCATATACTATATAACATTTGAGTCTATTGAATTGACCATTTCACCAAGAACATACTGGGGAGGTACTTAAACTCATTAAGAATACCATACTTACTTATGTCTAGAGCATTATATAACCTTTTTCCTAATGAAAAACTCGTCAATTAACTAACATCATCTTACTTCTTACCTTTCTTTAAACTAGCTTAATTCCTACCTTTTTATCAATTTACTACAACTTTAGAATTCATACATCCCAATTGTTGATAGTACAAACTTTAACTTAATGCATTAAGCACAACATTGCATAATTCATGCATATGTGTTTCTCAATATTATCTTCACATGGTAATTTAAGCCTCTTACAACACCAATTCATATCATACGTTACACTTAATTAGTTTAATGTTATCATTATGCATATGTGCATGCAAACATTCATATACAACTTATAATCCGTTTTGCCAAGAGGTTGGACATCATAATTATTAATGGTATAATTCTCATATTAGATTTATAATCTTTACATCCTTTATGTTATCTTAGCATGGTAACCTGATTCCCATACCATCTTCATTCTATGTCATGCCTTGCACTTGGTTGAATGAACATTATCATTAAGCCTATATGCGTGTAAACATTTATATATAATTGAATAGATTGGCGGCATTGCATGTGATCACAAAGAATGGACGTTACATATCATGATTATAAAACAAGGTTTCGATGCCACATGTATGCATTTTATAATAGAGCACATGAAACTTACTATACATGTTACAGTCCATGTATGTTTTAGCACAATATGGAATATTTTGAGATCCATATATTCTCCATGGAACCCATCGATGGAGTTTAACTCACACCGGCACTCACATGGGAACCTTCCTTATGTTTGACGACATACATATCTCATAATCATGATATGCAGAACATGGTATCTCATTTCATAAAGATAATTATAGCCAAAGGGGAATTTAAGACAGACAACACAACACAATAAGTCATTCATCATGCGCATGTTAACTACGTGAAGAAATCGATGCATAAATGTATACATATACCACTTTATTTCTTGTACCTTTTTCTTTTTTATCACCTTTAATAGCCTGCCTAAGTACTAGTTCAAAAGGTGGATAGCAGGAGCAATTGATACCAGAAGGTATCAAACTATAGATATCCAAAGATATCAAACAATGGACCAAAACAGGGTCAAGCAATGGTTCTAGCATGTAACAAACTATAGACCCAAATGGGGTCAAACGATGGTTCCATTAAGGAACAAGACCCAAATGGGGTCAACATATAGCAGCTGTGACTATATCCCTCTAGGCATGCCTATCTAAACCACAACTGAACTAAGACTCACAGGCTTAACTCTTAAGACATCTTTACTTTAACATGTCCTTATTTATTTAACATATCATTTAGCTTAAAGCCACTTTCAAAAAAGATGGCATATCATTCTTATCATATATCAATGTTGAGCTTTAGGCTCTATTACATAAAGGTGTCATCATAAAATTGTATGCTTACACAAATTTTCCTTCATTCATATCATAATGGTTACATGTTTATGCAACGATAAAAACACATCATTTCTCATGATTAACATTGCACGCCCCCACATGCACTTATACACATATGTGAAGTTTAAACATGGAAATACATAGTTTCATCACTCAAACTTGTTCACATATTAAATCAAGCTACTCATCATAGCATGCTCGAATCAATTTTACCATATATACTTACAAAACCCATGAATAGTTCTTGATGACGTACCTTATTACTGATTGCCATGAGTAGTTTCCCTATTCTCATAATTAATCACATAATAACATAATCATATTTTGTAGCACTCAACAGTCATGATCCATATGGTAGAATAATTATGTTCTCATATGGCTTAAGGTCAAAACTTATTTATCTTTAGCCCCTATAGCTCACTTCTATAATCTACTATATCAGAGGCAATAGATTATCTACCTTAGCATTATCACATATATCAAGATCACCTAATTGTTCTTTCTATTTTATAACATTACTTTCTTAGGTGAGTTGTATAAAATTATCTCATCTTAAACGTTAGTACAATACTTGAAGACTTGTGACTTTCATTTTTACATCATAGGGTATGAATAGCAAACGAGTATGATCCTTTACATCAAGGCTCGCCATTAATTCCCATTATGACTTGAAGTATAATCAAGCTTTTATAGTGTTATAATATCCCTTAAAGCGTTCCTTCTCTTTTTAACTTAGGCATATTACATACCTTCTACGAGTGTGTAAAATACATTAATTAGCATATATGATTACAGTTACTAGATTACATGTAACATGACAACTATTTTCTTATCAGCTAGGCAAAATCATATTATTCTCATGTCTTTGGAAATGATTGTCAAAGTATAATGTCTAGGTAGAACCCTTTTGCTTTGCCCGAGCATATACTTTATGCTATACTATAAAGGCATACCAAATAGCATAAACTTATGTGATTACTATATTTCTTCTCACTCTTCTTAGTTTCTGGCTATTAGGCATTAAAACATATTTTACAAACCTAATTATTTTAGCATTATTAGCTGTAACTTCTTCTAATTAGAGTTCGAGTGGACTCCAATTCATATCTTTATAGGATTATTGTTTTAAAGCCTTTCAATCTAATATGTGCTTAAAAAGGTATATATATACTTTCATATTAAGCAATCATGCTTTATTCATTTATAGGTGACATTGGATGAATTACAGCTTAATTCAATCTTCATTCCTAAAATCTTTTTATGTCTTTTAATTTCTATAATAATTCATGTTATAATCATGTCTTTCTGAATCATGTCTTTATAGACTTTAGCATTAGAACAGACTTTCATAATCTATTACCCCCTTAGCAAACAAATAACATATCCATCTACATTTAATAACTATTTACCATCACTCATACTAACTACTAGTCAAATTATCTCAATTTTTCCTCTCTTTAGGATCTTATGGAACACATAATACTGTGTTCAATATCTAATTACATGGCTTAAATCTTGGGGTGAGAATATACTCAAATGAATAAAAGAATACATATGAAGCATGGTTGTTCAAGCATTTCATACAGAGAAAAAAGGGTTGACCGTGTATTTTCAGAGATTAAAGCATAACTGGCCGTGTATAAGTAGAAGAGAGACATCATGTCGCCGTGGGTGAGAATAAGGAAAGCATCATGTGGCCATGTGTTTCTAAAGAGAAAACACATGCATGGCCGTGTGTGGGAAGAAGAAAACATCACGTGGTCACGTGTTTCCAAAGAGAAGAGCATCATGTGGCCATACATCCTCAAAGGCAATCAATGTGTGGCCATTGGTGTTATGAAGAACCAAGACACGTCGCCACGGGTTAGGAAGAGAAAACTCCCACGTGGTCGTGTGTTAACACAAGAAAGGGAGTGAGTGGCCATGCATTCTTAAGTAGAAAAGGGTACGTGGCCACGGGTGGGAAGGAAAGAAGAAAAACCAAAATCCCAATCATGCAAAACATGGATTTAAAACCTAAATCTCACTTTCCCACTTACTTATATGATCATTTAAGTCACTAATCATGTTATACTCATCAAAATATATTAGATTATCCCTTAATCTCACAAAGAAAGACATACAACAAGAGATGGGAAATGTATGCAGTAACTTTTCCAAATAGATCCCGTACCTCAAATCAAGCTTCATCTCCTTCAACATTCATTGATCTAGCCCTCTTTCTGCTTCATTTCCTTATACAGAGAGGCAACACACATGACTCATCATCTTTTCCTACAACCTTAAAATCATAAATCAAGAATGGAATAAGAGATCTAAGGAAGGAATACATTACCTTCATAAGGTTGAAACACCAAAACCCTAGGTTGCTCTTCTTCAACTAGTAACCAGAGAGTGAGAGAGAAAGAGAAAGAGAGAACTCTTCGAATGCCGATCCTCCGATCCCCAAATGCTTGAGTGGGATAAATATCTCACCAAGGAAAATTTCCAAAATGCCCTTATACATTTTAACCCCTTAAAACTTATTTTCTTAGCATTCAACTCCAAAACATCTTATTTAATTCAATTGCATCCTTCCTTACTATTTTAGCTACACTCCAATACATATGTGCATAATTACCAATATACCATTAATTTGACTTAACTTCAATAATACCAAATAATCAAATTTTACCTTATTAAACCTTAATCCCTATTAATTAACTATAATCTTGTTAGGGCCATGATTGGGTCCTCACAATTCACTCCCCCTTAAATGAATTTCATCCTCGAAATTCAAAACTGGCAATCTTTATCCTTATTGCTGGAAATTCTTAGTTGTGCTTTAGCTATAAGCAACTATAACCATAAACATTCTACATGCATACAAAACTCATCATTTATAATCATATGTATCTATCTCTAATTCCTATATACTCTTATGCTCATTGTATTTCTTATCCTGAGTATCTTAATAACATTAAAATCTTGCATCTTCATCTATGCCAAAGATCAAGTTCTCTTCTAGTCTTATGAACTTTTCCTAAAACATCTTAATAAATAATCTAAACATATTTATAATCAATCTTATGCTATACCTCAATCTTAAACCATTAAGGCCTTTAAGAACTTCAAATACCAGGAGGCGAGAGATATTGATAATTCCTCATATATCATCTAACAATCTCAGCCAAAATCTTGCTAATTGTATAATATATATCAATCATATGTCAAATACCTATCATAATCATCAAAATGTATGCCAATGATAATAATAACACCATGGTCTAGACCAACATCATCTTAATCTTTTAAGAACTTCTTAATTTCTTATTGGCTAAAAAAGACTAAACATGGCCTCTGATACCACTAATTGTACCACCCAAATTCATTAACCATGGGTAATCATCAATCATCATCATACCTAATAGAGATCAGGCATAAATAATAATAATTATAGAACAGGCCATAATTACATGCCACAATAAGATAATTGATCTAATAAATAAATGATTGTAACACAAATGGTCTTCAAGAATCCTTAAATCCTTAAGCCAACTACATCCTGGCCGATCCTCATATGCTTAACTTGAAACCTACACGGATAAGCAAACCATTGCTAAGCTATAAAGCTTAGTGGGGAGCAAAACTCTATATATAACTTCTTTACACAATTCATCATATCATATACAACATAACATTTGAGTCTATTGCATTGACCATTTCACCAAGAACATACTGGGGAAGTACTCAAACTCATTAAGAATACCATACTTAATTATATATAGAGCATTATATAACCTTTTCCTTATGAAAAACTCATCAATTAACTAACATCATCTTACTTCTTACCTTTCTTTAAACTAGCTTAATTCCTACCTTTTTCTCATTTTACTACAACTTCAGAATTCATACATCCCAATTGTTGATAGTAAAAACTTTAACTTAATACATTAAGCACAACGTTACATAATTCATGCATATGTGTTTCTCAATATTATCTTCACATGGTAATTTAAGCCCCTTATAACACCAATTCATATCATACGTTAAACTTAATTAGGTTAATGTTATCATTATGCATATGTGTATGCAAAACTTCATATACAGCTTATAATCCCTTTTGCAAAGAGGCTAGACATCATAGTTATTAATGGTATAATTCTCATATTAGATTCATAATCTTTAAATCCTTTATGTTATCTTAGCATGGTAACCTGATTCTCATACCATCTTCATTCTATGTCATGCCATGCACCTGGTTAAATGAATGTTATCATTAAGCCTATATGTGTATAAACATTTATATATAATTGAATAGATTTGCGGCATTGCATGTGATCACAAAGAATGAGCATTACATATCACGATTATAAAACAAGGTTTCGATGCCACATGTATGCATTTTATAACAGAGCACATAAAAGTTAGTATACATGTTATAGTCCATGTAAGTTTTAGCATAATATGGTACATTTTGAGATCCATATATTCTCCGTGAAACCCATCAATGGAGTTCAACTCACACCAGCACTCACACGTAAACCCTCCTTATTGTCGACGACATACATATCTCATAATCATGATATACTGAACATGGCATGTCATTTCGTAAAGACAGTTATAGCCAAAAGGGAATTTAAGATAGACAACACAATACAATAAGTCCTTCATCATGCGCATGTTAACTACGTGAAGAAATTGATGCATAAATCTATACATATGCCACTTTATTTCTTATACCTTTTTCTTTTTTTATCACCTTTAATAGCCTGCCTAAGTATTAGTTCGAAAGGTGGATAACGGGAGCAATGGATACTCGAAGGTATCAAACTATGGATATCTAAAGATATCAAATAATGGACCCAAATGGGGTCAAGCAATGGTTCCAGCAAGGAATAAACTATTGACCCAAATGGGATCAAATGATGGTTTCATTAAGGAACAAGACCCAAACGGGGTCAACATATAGCAGTTGCGACTGTATCCCTCTAGGCATGCCTATCTAATCCACAATTGAACTAAGACCCGCAGGCTTAACTTTTAAGACATCTTTACTTTAACATGTCCTTCTTTATTTAGCATATCATTTGGCTTAAAGACACTTTTATAAAAGAAAGCATATCATTCTTATCATATATCAATGTTGAGCTTTAAGCTCTATTACATAAAGGTGTCATCATAAAATCGTATGCTTACACAAATTTTCCTTCATTCATATCATAATGGTTACATGTTTATGCAATGATAACAACACATCATTTCTCATAATTAACATTGCGCGCCCCCACATTCACTCATACATATATGTGCAGTTTAAACATGGCAATACATAATTTCATCACTCAAACTTGTTCACATATTCAATCAAGCTACTCATCGTAGCATGCTCGAATCAATTTTACCACGTACACTTACATAACCC